>QXTE01000034.1:1673802-1842486 GCA_003942145.1 Platysternon megacephalum | reverse complement strand
ACACACACACACACCGCCCCCTCCCATCAGTTACAGCTTGGGCTCCGGCCCCATCCCCTCCTTGAAACTAGAACTGAGACCTGGGGCTGTTTCACCCCACTCCAGCATGGAACCCATGACCTCCTCCCCCCTCTCTTCAACTAAGCATGAGTCTGTGCCTCCATCAGTCCCTTCAGTGAGAGTTAAGGTTGTGCTCCCCTCTCTTGCACTGACTATATGCTCTCCCATCCCCTCAGTGACAACTGGGGCTGGGTCCCCACATCCCTTCTATGAGAGTGATACCTGGGGCTGTCTCTCCCACCCCACACTGAGCATTGAGTATTTACCTTTCCCAATACTTCAGTGAGAACCAGGACTATGCACCCCTCTCCTTGCGATGAGTCTGTACTCTGTACTGTCTCCTCAATGAGATCTCCATCCACCCTCAGACCTGGGCTGTGTGCCCCATCCTTTGCAGTGAATATTGATTCTATGCCCAACACCTGCTCCACTCACTAAGCACCAAGTCCGTGACACCGCCTGCTTTATGCACTCCCATTCAGTCAGTTCTGGGGCTGGTCAGTACTGGCTGTACAATTTGAAGCCAAGGATCTCTAGAATTCCATACATGATTTATATTATGGAACAATAAAAAATTAATAGGTAACAATCTCACTTACCAATTCACAGAATAACAATGACAGGATGATGGCATCAACGTAAGGATTAAAGCATGAAATCATGGGGGTAGTAGTGATATCTCCAAGTGTCCTGAATGAGATTTTAAACTTGTTGAAACATAGCAAAATCCTATAGCGTCAGAGGGAAAGACTTTAACACCGCCTTACAATTAGCTTCAGATGAGTGCAGACCAACCCAGTCTGGCAACTTTTCTGAGTACATGCCAAAATTGTTTAGAGGGTGCCAGATGATCAGCGAAGAAGCCAATAAGAGTTGTTAAGAGAGGTGCTCTGTGACCACACATATTGCATGGGCGGGTACCTGGCTATGAGTGCATCTGACTCCAAGTATCAGAAACTTTGTACATCCACAAAGCAAAGAAAGGTATGAAATTCCAGAACCTTCTGTATATTCTCCTTCCCCTTTGGGGCAGATAGCCATCAAATGTACAAGATTTTGGGGATCATTCTACAATCTACACAATTCTGAAGTATCATTCACAGATTCTACATTGTTATATACACAGCCCATATAATAAAAGGCCTATATCCCACAAATACTTATACAGCTGAGTAACTATAAGCAAACAAAAACAAGGAGGAGTCCTTGTGTCACCTTAGAGACTAACACATTTATTTGGGCATAAGCTTTTGTGGGCTAAAACCCACTTCATCAGATGCATGGAGTGAAAAATACAGTAAGCAGAATATATATTCTAGCACATGAAAAGATGGGAGTTGCCTTACCCGGGGGGGGGGCGGGGGGCGGAAGTCAGTGTTAACGAGCCAATACAATTAAGGTGGAAGTGGCCTATTCTCAACAGTTGACAAGAAGGGGTGAATACCAAGGGAGGGAAAATTACTTTTGTAGTGCTGACGAGGCCAGTGTAATCAAGGTGGCCCATTTCCAACAGTTGACAAGAAGGTGTGAGTATCAGCAGAGGGAAAATTACTTTTTGTAGTGACCCATCCACTCCCAGTCTTTATTCAGATATAATTTGATGGTGTCCAGTTTGCAAATTAATTCCAGTTCTGCAGTTTCTCGTTGGAGTCTGTTTTTGAAGTTTTTTTGTTGAAGAATTGCCACGTTTAAGTCTGTTATTGAGTGTCCAGGGAGACTGAAGTGTTCTCCTACTCGTTTTTGAATGTTACAATTCTTGATGTCTGATATAAGACTTCTTCAGTCTCTCCTGTTGAAACTTTTCCACCTTGTCTAAATACTTAAAGAGTCATTGGGCCAGAGCAAGAGCAACTGTGCAAGTATGCCTCTATTACGCCTGGGGGAATTCTGCACTTAAAAATTCTGTGCCAACAAATTAAAAATTCTGTGCACAATATTTTAAAATTCTGCAAATTTTATTTGTTGAAATAACACAATATAATCATGCCAGTTTCAATTATTTTGGTAATTTATTTCAAAACACCTGTCAGCAAGTATGTCTGTAACAATACAGACCAAAAAAAAAGATTCGGGAAATGTTTTTTTGACAAATAGCTTCCTTACTAAACATATTAATACAGAACTTTGAGTAATAATTCATTTAAACTATAATACAAAACCGTATTTCCCGCACCCCTCAAAAGCAGTGCAAAGGCTTGGGGGAGTCAGGGGTAGTGGAGGAGCTGCGGGAGAGGGAAGTAATTGGTGGGAAGGAGCCTGGGAGTCAACCTGGAGGGTTGTTGGGTGTGGGTGGGAGAAGTATGGAACGGGGGTCTTTGAGGGGGGGGAGATTGTTAGGGAGCTTCCCCAATGTAGACCCTGGCTGACCCCTAATCTCTCCCATTTAGTCAGCAGCTGCCCCTGTCCCCATGTGTCCCTGCATGCCTCCTCATCCACCCTCCTCCCCCGCATCCCCATGTGGTCCTGCACCCCCACTCCCATTCAGCCCCAGGCTCAATGCTGTCACCCCACTAACTCCTGTGCCCCTGTCCCAGTCTGTCCCCCCCACTAGCCCTTCTGAACACCAGTCTATGTGACCCTCCAGCAGCCCCATGTGTCCCGTTCTGTCCCTCCTGCCCCATATCCCGTGTCTCCTCACCTGCTCCCGCAGGCAGGGCACTGTGTGGAATGCAGATACTGCCCCCTCCCTCTTCATGGTTGGCCACTCTGGCTCTGAACTGGCTTCCCTCTCTTCTGGTGTCACAGCAGCCCCTGGTGGGTGAAAGGTGTAATTGCAGCGCCTTTCCGGCAGAATATATTTTCTGTGGGGAAAAAATCTGTGGGGGACATGAATTCTGTGTGTGCACAGTGGTGCAGAATTCCCCCAGGACTACTCTATAGCCTGGTGGTTAGGGTGTCTATGTGGATGACCTAGGTACCAGTCCCCATGATCTAATGCTTCTTTAATTATTTATACATGATGAAACAGATTCACCGGGATAGAATGAGGGAGCTCTCTTACATGAGACTATTCCACAGCTCAGTGGTTCGAACACCACTCTTGAGATGTAGGAGAACCCTGTTCAAATCCATTTTCCCCTCCAGCAGAGAGGGAAATTGAACCCAGGTCTCCCACATCCCAAGCAACTGCACTAAGCACTGGGCTAAAAGTTATTCGGTGGGTGATGGCAGCTCTTCCTCCTCCTCTGACTGTTACATGTGGACTTAGGCAGGCACCCAACTCATTCTCACAAGAAACTACTTAGGCACCTATGATGTTTTGGGCTCCACCCAGACATAAGGGGTTCCATCACCCCCTGCCCTGTAACTTTGGGGGCCTATGTGCTGTGCAGCTGTAGTCCAATTCCCAGACACCAGTAGCCTGCACACAAGCATAAGGTCTTATCCTGGCTCTCACTAGCTTAGTTACACTTTGCAGGGTGACACCAACAGTCCTTTCAGTTCCAGATCTCTAATACATCTTCCCTGAGTTCTTAATACAGCCACTTGAACTGTTCCCCTCTGGTTCATCACTCCTGAAGGTGTGAAACCACCCCCTCACTTTGGCACACCTACTCCACACAGTTTGCACACCAGAGGCTGCTTGGGATGAAAGTGAAAAAAAAATAAAATAGAAAAACCACAGATTCAAAGATGAAAGGGTACGAGGAAAGCAAACATATACAAGTTACACAGAAAACAAACAAAGAGACAACCTCCTGGTTTACACTTTCCTATTAGATAAAAAAAATCCCTTTTCTAGTAAGAGTTACCTGTTGCCTTAAAACAGTTTCCCAGTGTATCCCCTAGCTGTAGGAGGGATCCAGATTCTCGGACAGTCTCCTGTTTTAAGACTATCTTCCCAGTTCTAGATGCTCTCAGTTAAAATCCCTTCCATTTTAAAATGGTTTGCAGTTATTTTTTTCTTCTGCCACTATAGGTATTCAAAGGGAGGAAAATTCCCTCCTTTCTTAGTTTTTGAAGACTGGGGGTTTCTTTTCAGTTTCAAGCTGTTCTCATTTGCTTTGGTGGTTCCTCATTGTTTTTTCCTGGGCTACACAATGACTAAGTACTTGAAGCCCATATCTCATAACAACTACTAAGTTCAGTGCATTACAAGCTTTCATAAAAGCTCTTACTTGATATACTCTTACAGTAAAATATCATAATAATGCAAATAATTGGTTTAAGTGGGGGTTTGAAACCTTCTGTTCTCTCCTTGGGATATCTGGACGCTGCTTGTCACAGGACCTAAGCCACCTGACTCCATGAGAGTGTTGCTGGTTGTGACTTGCAAGCAGAGATGGGTGCTTCCCTACAGTCTGTATTTAGTTACCTAGCTCTGTGAGAGGGGCAAGACTTAGGACACATCTCTTTTGTTGTCATCTCCCATTGGCTAGCTTAGGCAGTACCTATCTAGTGGGCTGGCTTTTGTGGCTCGCATTCTAAAGTGCTTTTCTCTCCCCATTCACTGTATAGGGAGTGCTGGCACCAATGCGGACTTTGTTAGTCTCTAAGGTGCCACAAGGACTCCTTGTTGTTTTTGCTGATACAGACTAACACGGCTACTACTCTGAAACATTACGTCAGAGTATCCCATAGCTAAGTGGCTAGAGCACCCTTCTGAGAGCTAGATGACTCCTGTTCAAATTCTCACTCCCTGCCTGACAGAAGAGGGAAGTGATCCTGGCTCTCCCACTGAGACCCTGAGAACCTGTCAGTGGCAAAGGGTTCACTGTTCTGTAATAGCAACTTCTGTCAGGTCTGACAAACTTACTACCCCTAGCACATTGCTTTCATAGCATTTATTCCTAAAGAGTGTCATGTAAGATCTTAAATGAAAACCAGGATCATACTTATCATTGTGAAATGTGTGTACTGATGGTATTTAAAAAGTTGTCTACCTCGATATAACGCGACCCGATATAACACGAAGTCAGATATAACGTGGTAAAGCAGTGCTCGGGGGGGCGGGGCTGCGCACTCCGGTGGATCAAAGCAAGTTCAATATAACGCGGTTTCACCTATAACACAATAAGATTTTTTGGCTCCCGAGGACAGCGTTATATCGAGGTAGAAGTGTATATTGGACATATGTCCTCACAGTTTGTTTCAAGATGTTACTCTCCAGCAAAGGTGAAAAACTGGTTTTCTGCTACCAGACCAGAGATGTTTATCCAAATTGAGTATTGTCTCATTTACAATCACCAGCCTGAGCTAAATTCAGATTGCAACATTTAACAGGAAGAGAAGAACAGCAGGAGGAAAAGAGCTTTGTTGACAGGTGCACTTCAAAGATTTATTGGTCTATAACTTGGGGACAGGGACAGCACCCTATCATCCATCACTGAGGGAGCTAAAAAAACAGCGCTTTTAAAATTTGTAAATGGTGGATCCCAGCCATGTAGGTTGGTGACATTGGGAGATTGCTTTAGACTACTTTAAAGAAGAAATTTAGCTTGTTAAAGTTTAGATTCTAAGAAGCATGTTATACCTTTTGTTTTATATGTAACCACTTCTTTTCCCACCTTTTATCTCTACTCACTCTTAAATCTTAATCTTTGATAATAAACTTATAATCATTTCACTATAACTATAGCTCCATGTTGTGATGTTGTAAAGTACCTGATCCTAAGTTGTACTGATCAAGCTGTGCGTATACTGTTCCCTTGGGAACAGCGAACCTGGTAATTACTGCAAGTGCCCAGTGACAGGAGCTGGATACTGCAGGAGGGATGCTTTCAGAGTGGTTCTGGGGCTGAGGTATACCTACTGCAAGGCAAAGGGCTGGCAGAGTTCTTATGAGATTTTTTGGGTGACAGCCTGGTGGTGTCAGGAAGCTGACATCCTGTCAAGCACAAGCAAATCTTCCTCTTGCTGGCAGCAGCGGCATTAAGAGGAGGACTCACAGTCCTGGACACCCAGAGATAGCGTCACACCTGTGTCCCAGGTTAGTGCTCTAACCACTGGGCTAAAAGTTATAAAATGAGACTACCACGGTTCTCTGCTGGCTGTTTTACATGGAGATAGGTGAGTACCTAAATCAGTATCACAAGAAATGACTTAGGCACCTAAGCTGCCTGACTCAAGGAGAGGGGTCCTGGTTGTGGCTCACATGCAGTGATGAGTGCCTCCTAGCAGCCCAGATTTAGCTGCCTAATTCTGTGAGAGGGGCAGGGCTTAGAGCCTTAGAACACACCCTTCTCATTGGCATCTCCCGCTGGCTAGCTGAGACAGCTCTCTGTCTAGTGTGCTGGCTTTTATAGATTGCATTGTAAGGTGCTTCTCTCTCCACATTCATTGTATAGGGAGCTGAGTGCCTAACTCAAGCTTTGTGGATCGCTGTCTTGTTCCAATGATTTTCTAGGCATCTAAAAGTTAGGTGTTGCAACGTCTAAGTCCCTTTGTGGATCTGGGCCTTAAAGCTTATGGTCTTAATTCAGCACAATACTTAAACATATGTCTGACTTAAATACAGGTGAATAGGACTACTCATAGATGCCAACTCGGTGGGTGCTCCGGGGCTGGAGCATCCCTGGGGAAAAAATGGTGAGTACTGAGCACCCACCGGCAGCCCCCTTAGCAGCTCCCCTCCTCCCCACCCCAGTGCCTGCCACCCACCAGCAGGCCCCACCGATCAGTGCCTCCCTGCGCCTCCTGCCCGCTGTGATCAGCTTTTTCACGGCGTGCAGGAGGCTCTGAGGGGGTGAGGGGAGGATCAAGGGTGCGACGCTTGGGGCAGAGGGCAAACGGGGCGGGAAGAGGCAGGGCAGGGGCAGGAAGAGGCAGGGCAGGGCTGGAGCCTTGGGGGAAGTGGTAGGGTGGGGCCTGGGGCAGAGCCAGAGGTTCAGCACCCCCCAGCACACTGGAAAGTTGGTGCCTGTGGGACTACTCACATGCTTAAAGTACTTCCCTGAATCAGTCTCCCTAACTCGATCACTGACTCACTGTGGCCTTGGGCAAAACAGAGTCTCTGTGCTTTACCTACATATGTGCATAGTATAATTATATCTGAGTATAATTATTCCCAACCTCACAGTGATGTGAGATTTTTATTTAATGTTTGTAAAGTGATATGATATCAGTGGATGAAAAGTGAAGTAATATTTATTTTCAGTTCCTTTGCTGGAATGAAACTAGTACATGCTAGTATGTAAAGAAACAAATTTGTGTTTCCTGCTCAAAGTGGCTATGCAGCTTGGTGTTGGATGCTTTTGGGAGGTGCCTTCCCTTTCATTCTCTGAGGACAAACTTCTCATTTCCTCAATTGGATGTTCTTCTAGAAGTAAGATGCATGTGACCCATTTAGAAATAGTTTTCTGAATTCCAGGATAGCTTTCTGAATCAGCTGATACCGGCACTAATTGTCTAGTTCTAATGATGAGTGTTTATTGTACATGATCTGCTTATACCATGATGGCTACCGATAATGTCTATGCAGAAGGCCAATGATTGCTGATTTTTATTTAGATTTAAACAAAAACCTTTAAATGAGTCAGAACCATTAAGTTATATACATCACTAACTTATGTGAATACATGTTCTTATTACAGTACACCCTCGCTATAACACCCTTCATAATAATGAACCTTCGGATATACAATGAACCCGGTCCCTGGATCCCACCTCGAGCTGACAGTTCTTCCAGCCCCAATCCTGTGGGCTGACCACTCCTCCATCCCCCACCACAGTGGAAATGAAATACTGAGTCAGGGGACTGGATAAACAGGAGCTGTATCCTGGGGAGGCTAAAGATACTGTGTAACCCTGCAAGGGAGAACGTAAGAGCTGCCATACTGGGTCAAACCATGGTCCATCTTGCCCAACATCCTGTCTCTGATAGTGACCCATACCAGAGCTTCAGGGGGAGTTTACAGAGCAGAGCAATTGAGGAGTGACTCACTCCTGTCCTCCACTCTTGGCTTCTGGTAGTCAGAAGTTTAGGATTGCCCCAAGCATGGGGTTGCATCCCTGGCCACCTAGTTAATAGCCATTCATGGACCTATCCTCCGTGAACTTATCCAGTTCTTTTTTGAACCCAGCTATACTTTTGGTGATCACAACATCCAATGGCCTTGAGTTCTACAGGGTAGTTGTGCATTGTGTGAAAAAGTATGTCCTTTTGTTTGTATTAAGCCTGCTGCTTATTAATTTCATTGGGTGACCCCTGGTTTTTGTATTGTGGGAAAGGGTAAATAATGCTTCTCCATTCACTTTTTCCACATCATTCATGATTTCATAGACCTCTATCATATTCCTCCTAAGTTGTCTCTCTTCTAAGCTGAACAGCTCGAATCTTTTTAGTCTCTTGTCGTATGGAAGCCATTCTGTACCCTTGATCATCTTTGTTGCCCTTTTCTGAACCTTTTCTAGTTCTGCTATATTCTTTTTGAGATGTGGTGACCAGAACTTGGCACAGTATTAAAAATATCGGCACAACACAGATTTATATAATGGCATGATATTTTCTGTCTTATTTTCTATCTCTTTCCTAATAGTTCCTAACATACTGTTAGTCTTTTTGACCTCTGCTGTGCATTGAGTGGAAGTTTTCAGAGAATTATCCACAGTGACTCCAAGATCTCTTTCTTGGATGGTAATAGTTAATTTAGAATCCATCACTGTATATATACAGTTGGGATTTTTTCCAATGTGCATTACTTTGCACCTAACAACGCTGAACTTCATTTGCCAATTTGTTGCCCACTCACCCAGTTTTGTGAGATCCCGCTGTAACTCCTTGCAGTCTGCTTTGCATTTAACTTTCTTGAGTAATTTTGCATCTGCTTCAAACTTTGCCACTTCACTGTTCATCCACTTTTCCAGTTTGTTAATGAATATGTTGAACAGCACAAGTCCCAGTACTCCATAGTGAAAACTGATCATTTATTCCTATCCTTTGTTTCCCATCTTTCAACCAGTTATTGATCCATGAAAGACCTGCCTCTCATCTCATGGCTACTTGGTTTCCCTAAGAGCCTTTGATGAGGGACCTTGCAAAAGGCTTTCTAAATATCCAAGTACAATATATCAACTAGATCACCATTGTCCACGTGCTTGTTGATTCCCTCAAAGAATTCTAATAGATAGGTGAGGCATGACTTTCCTTTGCAAAAGCCCTGTTGACTCTTTCTCAACAAATCTTGTTTATCTATGTGCCTGATAATTCTGTTCTTTACTATAGTTTCCACCAATTTCCCTGGTTTTGAAGTTAGACTTACCAGCCTGTAATTGCTAAGATCTCCTCTGGAGCCCTTTTTAAAAATTGGTATTACATTACCTACCTTCCAGTCATCTGCTACAGAGGCTGATTTCAGTGACAATATGCAGTTCTGCAATTTCATATTTGAGTTCCTTAAGAACTCTGGGGGGAATATCATCTGGTCCTGATAACTTATTATTGTTTAGTTTATCAATTTGTTCTAAAACTTCTTCTATTGACACATCAATTTGGGACAGTACTTCAGAACTGTCACCAAAAATAATAGTTCTGATGTAGATATCTCCTGCACATCCTCCACAGTGAAGACCGATGCAAAAAATTAATTTAGCTTCTCTGCAATGGCTTTGTCTTCCTTGAGTGGTCTTTTAACACCTTTGTTTTCTAGTGGTCCGACTGTGTGTTGGGCAAGCTTTCTGCTTCTGATATACTAATAAAAACCGGTTCGTTTTTGCATTTTTGTCAAGTTGCTTCTCAAATTCTTTCCTAGCCTGCCTCAACAGAGGTGCTGAATTAATGAGTCCAAGAACTACTTGTTTGTGTTGCACTTTTGTTTCCCCCGGAAGGAGCAGACCCGAGAGTCAAAAAGCACTCCTGCAGCCTATAAGATAGTGGAAAACTTACAACAGTGGGGAAACACACACAGCTGACACTGCAGAAGTAAGCTCCTTGATTACATCCTGCTTAACTCTAGCTTTAAGGGAATACGTTTGAGGCATTCTTTAACCGGGACTCCATGTGATAGGGTGTCTCTCTATTTTGTCAAGTGTACATAGAGTATCTAATGAATAATTTAATCATACTGTATAAACGTGGGAATTGCCACCTTCCCTCTCATTGAATGGAGGGAGAATGTAGGCTTATTCTTCATTGTCTAAATAAAGTCCTGAAAAAAATCTGTCTGTGGATGAGATTCATAGTAAAGAGTTGAGAATACAGAATCTCCTGAAGAGTATATTCATTTTAATTAGGCTTATTTTTATTCTGCACATTAGCTTTGCTATTTGCTATTAGCTACTTGCTCCTATCTTCCCAAATTTAGTTTTACTTACTGTTTCTATATTTTTATTTGTCTTAGTCAATGATATACACAAAGTCAAAATATTTGAGTTTCCAGGACATATGATTTACTAACAGTCAAAACTTGATATAAAACACTGGTAAGGCATATGATTTGCCCAATTTTATTTTGTAATTTAGATTACAAATGTAAATCTTTACATACTCAGTATTTCTGGGGAAGCTTTTATTCTGGCTCTTCAAGTAGTAATATCGTCTGGGCCTCAGTGTCCAATCCTGTAAAAAAAATCCCCACAATTTGCCTTTTTGTCAAGTTGCTGTATAAATCTATGTGTCAGAGAATCACAGGTTAAGGCCAGAGGGACCACCACATCATCTAGTCTGACCCGTGTATATCACAGGCCACTAACACCACCCACACACTAAACCCAACAACTGAAAATAGACCAAGGTATTACAGCCCACAGTTGACTAGACTATTATGTGCCAGACAGAATAGGAGATACTGAGGTGCACCAGTGCACAAGGTCCCCGCAGTGACAGGGACTTGATTAAGTGAGATATATTCAGATAATCCTGGTAAGTGACCTGCTCTCTATGCTGTAGAGGAAGGTGAACCCTACCCCAAGGTCACTGACAATTTGATCTGGGGGGAAACTGCTTCCTGACCCCACATATGGCAATCAGTTAGACCCTGAGCACAGAAGCAAGAACCAGCCAGACAAGCACATGAGACAGAATGCTCAGTGCCACCTCAGAGTACTGTCCCACCACATCCAGTATCCCATCTCCAGCTGTGGCCATCCCTAGTGCTTCAGAAGGAGACAAGAAAAGAAAAGAATGCATTGGGAGGTATGGGGGGGATCCCTTCCTGACCCCTGCAGCTGACTGGCTGAAGCCCTGAAGCCTGAGATCTTAGGAACCAGAAGGTACTCCCAGGGCTGACGCACCCTGCCCTCCACTGTTACATACAACCCTGTTATACAATCCCACTCATAAATTTGTCCAGCTCTCTCTCAAAACTAATTAAGTTGCTTACCCCTACAACTCCTAGTGGGAGGCTGTTCCAGAACCTCTCTCCTCTGATGGTTAGAAAACTTCTTCTAATTTCCAGGCTGAATTTGTTCATAGCCAGTTTACACACATTTGTTCTTGTGCCAACATTGTTAGCTTAAACAGCTCTTCACTCTCCTTGGTGTTTACCCCAATGTATTTATGGAGAACAATCATATCACCTCTCAGCCTTCATTGTGCGAGCTAAACAAGCCACGCTCTTCCAATCTCCTCTCATAAGATAGACCCTCCATTCCCCTGACCATCCTAGTAGCTCTTCTCTACACCTGTTATAGTTTGAATTAATCTTTCTTAAACATGGGTGGCCAGAATTGTACACAGCATTCCAAATGAGGTCTTACTTGTGCCTTGTACAACGGCATTAATATTTCTCTATCTCTACTGGAAATGCCTTGTTTAATACATCCTAGGATCACATTTGCCTTTTTCACAGCCACATCACATTGGTGGCTCAATTATCCTGTGATCGACCTACACATGCAGGTCCCTCTCCTCCTCTGTAACTTCCCACTGATGAGCCCCCAGCTTGTAGCAGAAATTCTTATTAGACCATACATAATTATTAGACCCTTGCACTTCATACTATTAAATTCCATCCCATTTCTGTTACTCCAGTCTTAAAGGACAACTAGTTCCTCTGTATTGACAATGCCTTCCAACTTTGTATCATTAGCACAAAAAGTAGAAGTGTGCTAAAGTCATTAATATAAATATTAAATAAGATCTGTCTCAAGGTCGATCCTTGAGGAACTCCACTAGTAACCAGCACTTGTGCATCCATAAATCTGTAAATGCTACCTTCTGCTCTGGAGATCCTTTGCCTGCCATTTTGCTTTCTCCCTAGTATTTTCTTCTTCATTTGTTCTAGGTCTTCCTCAAATGGTAGGGGAATTGGCTCCTGTCTTTTGCCTGCTGCTGCCCTTTAAAAGCATGGGCGGCAAGAAGATGCTTGCAGATTAAAGTAGCGAAAACAGAACAATAACCGTCCCCAGGCACCGTTGCTCACAGGGGATTATCTCAATTCTCAATTGAGTTTTACCATTCAGGCTAAGGCCAAAAGAAGTAGGCAGTAGCTAAACTGCTCCTCTCCACAGGACTTAGGAGCCCCTTTAGGAGAGGAGAGCTGGCAGCAGGCACTGCAGTACTTTGAGTCTTGGGGAGTCTTGCAGGAAAGGTACCTGCCATGCAGAGTTCAAACTGTGCTGGATGTGTTTGCCTCCTGCTCCTACAAACTTGCAAGTCAGGAAACTTTCTGAACTGAATAGTAATCAGCATGTGTGAAGTTGCCCTCCCCTGCACCTTCTGTATTCATTTGAAGTGTGAACTTCTGAGGCTAAGATGAAGTAAATGTAAGACTATTCAATCTTTCATAATCGGTTAACATTGTCACAAAATTCAGTGCAGATGTCCTGAATAAATCTGAATAAATCTGTGCAATGTGTAACTTTACTGCATAATTGTGGCTTGCCCTAGATAAGGGTATGTCTACAGTGCAAATGGAGGTGTGATTACAGTATAGGTAGACATACCTGAGCTAGCTTTAATCTAGCTGGCTCAGGGCCCAAAGCAGCAAAGTTCGCCAGGGAGACTTGGTACATATTTGGGCAGCTAACTGATGCTGCCATGGCTTCTCTATTATTGGTACCCAGGGGCGGCTCTATGTTTTTTGCCGTCCCAAGCACGGCAGGCAGGTCGCTTTCGGCGGCGCACCTGCGGGCGGTCCGCTGGTCACGCGGATTCGGCGTCATGCCTGCGGGAGGTCCGCCGGTGCCGCACCATTGGCGTCCCCGCCGCCGAATTGCCGCCGAAGTCGTGGGACCGGCGGACCTCCCGCAGGCATGACGCCGAAAGCTGCCTGCCTGCCGCCCTCACAGCGACCGGGAGGCCACCCCCTGTGGCTTGCCGCCCCAGGCACGCATTTGCTGCGCTGGTGCCTGGAGCCGCCCCTGTTGGTACCTGGCCTAGCTAGATTAAAGCTAGCCCAACTATAATTACACGTGCTGCAGTCACATCTCCAATTGCACTTTGGACAAACCCTTAGTATGCGGGTGAGACCAAAATTATACAACAGAGCAGCACATTGCACAGCTTTATGCAGCACACCTGCACTGGATTTTTATGATTTAAATTTCTTCAGCATAAAATTCTATCAGAACAATAACTTTAATTTGTTGTTTATATTCAATACCGTTACGTGCATTTGGCATATCTATGACACATATGAAAATAGCAAGTTCTCTTTGGCCAACAATTATAAATTAGTTTTGTTTCTTAAATGATTAAAAGTTTTTGTATTGTTAAGAAATTTAAAAATTCACAAAGAGGATGATTATTTATATATAAAAAAGGTTTAGGCAGACCTAATTAGTAATAGTCAACTGCAGTCCAACCTGGGGCAGTGGTAACCCTGGAAACTTTTTTCCCTGTAGCAGCTGGCAGGTCTTAACTTAGTTGTGGGAGCAGGGCCGCCCGGGGGGTGTGTGTAAATGGGGCAATTTGCCCCAGGCCCCGCAGGGGCCCCCCGCCCCGCCTCCACCTTCCCCCAGCGCCTCAGCGCGCCGCATCAGGAGCGGCCCTGGACAGCGCTGCAGCAGTGTGGCTCCGGCGGGGCCTGAGCTCCTCCCACTGAGTCTGAGCCGCGTGGTAAGGGGGCGGGGCTGTGAGCTCCAGTCCCACTGGAACCATGCCGCTGCAGCGCTGTCCAGGGGACAGGGCAGCTCCTGGACACGGCGCGCTGAGGCTCCGAGAGAGGGGAGAGGTGGCGGTAACCCAGGAGCGACCCTGGACAGCACTGCTGGGGGTGTGTGTGTCAGGGGATGGGGAACGGGGGGTTGGATCGTGAGCATTCCGAGGGTCTGTCAGGACTTGGCGGGGGTGTGGATAGGGGTCGGGGCAGTCAGGGGACAGCGGGGGTTGGTGGGGGGTGGGATCCCGGGGTGGTGGTTGGGGGGGGCGGTGAGGGGACAAGGAGCAGGATGGGTCAGGGATTCTGAGAGGGGCAGTCGGGGGGCAGGGCCAGGCTGTTTGGGGAGGCACAGCCTTCCCTACCCTAAAGCTCATTCAGCAGTTTGAGGCTTGCAGACAGCTATTTAACACAATGAGCCAAGCTGTTATCTTTTCCCTTAGGGCTACCATCCCTTTCTTCTGAGGGGGGCAGTCGGGGAGTCTACATTTAATTTCAGTGCCATAAGGAGATTCATGTCAGGGGAGGGGAGCTTCATTTAAAATTAGCGACTTTAGATTAACAGTGATAGAGCCAAGAGAGCCATGGGGAAGGGATCACATGAGAAGAGCNCGGAGAGGCGGCGGTAACCCAGGAGCGGCCCTGGACAGCACTGCTGGGGGGGGTGTGTCAGGGGATGGGGAACGGGGGGTTGGATCGTGGGCATTCCGAGGGTCTGTCAGGACTTGGCGGGGGTGTGGATAGGGGTCGGGGCAGTCAGGGGACAGCAGGGGTTGGTGGGGGGTGGGATCCCGGGGTGGTGGTTGGGGGGGGGCGGTGAGGGGACAAGGAGCAGGATGGGTCAGGGATTCTGAGGGGGGCAGTCGGGGGGCAGGGCCAGGCTGTTTGGGGAGGCACAGCCTTCCCTACCCTAAAGCTCATTCAGCAGTTTGAGGCTTGCAGACAGCTATTTAACACAATGAGCCAAGCTGTTATCTTTTCCCTTAGGGCTACCATCCCTTTCACTTCTCAAATGCCAAATTATAGTCTACATTTAATTTCAGTTCCATAGGGAGATTCATGTCAGGGGAGGGTAGCTTCATTTAAAATTAGCGACTTTAGATTAACAGTGATAGACCCAAGAGAGCCATGGGGAAGGGATCACATGAGAAGAGCAATATCCTATACCACCTACCTCCTTCCCAACCCTACCAAGGGAGACCCCCCTCCCCTGCATTCCCCGAGGCTCCAGAGGGGTTAATTCAGTGGTTCTCAAACTTTTGTACTGGTGACCCCTTTCACATAGCAAACCTCTGAGTGCGACCCCCCCTTATAAATTAAAAACACTTTTTTATATATTTAACACTATTATAAATGCTGGAGGCAAAGCGGGGTTTGAGGTGGAGGCTGACAGCTCGCGACCCCCAGTAATAACCTCGTGACCCCCTGAGGGGTCCCGACCCCCAGTTTGAGAACCCCTGGGTTAATTTAATTTTAGCACCCTGTGTCCATTCACATGCATGTGCTATTTTGAGCATTTCAGTTTTCACAACATAGGCTCATCCCAGATTCTGGAACAAGCTCAAATGCTCAGTTCGTGGAGTATGTACATAAGCTATACTAAAGACAAACCCACAGTAACCGTCTCCAGTTTGTGAGGGACCCCATGGAGCCAGTCTCTAGGAAACAGATAAATTCATGGAGGTTAAGTCCATTAATGGCTATTAGCCAGGATGGGTAAGGAATGGTGTCCCTAGCCTCTGTTTGTCAGAGGGTGGAGATGGACGGCAGGAGAGAGATCACTTGATCATTACCTGTTAGGTTCACTCCCTCTGGGGCACTTGGCATTGGCCACTGTCGGTAGACAGGATACTGGGCTGGATGGACCTTTGGTCTGACCCAGTATGGCCATTCTTATGTTCTTATGTTCTAACCTAAATGAACCCAAAGTTATGGAGACAGATATGAGTCAAGGAAGCCAGCAGAGTATCAGAAACCTGGAAAAATCTCTGACTGGATGGGCTCAGGCGTTTGGTCACAAGCTGAGGTGGTTCAAAAGTTTTGGATTTTTTTTAAGCAGAATTTTTTTATTGTTTCTTTAAACAATCAAACACAGCAAGCAGCAAATATTTAGCCACACACTTCTGAAACCCCAAACCATGTTCAGGTTTTGGCAGACTAATTTCAGCTTTTCAATTAAAAAAACCACAACAAATTTTGAAGGAAAGCAGACATTGTCCGTGATTTTTTCTGCTTTTTAAAAACCCCTAGTTTTCGATCCAAAAAAAGTTTTGACGGAAAATATTTGTCCAACCCTTTTAATGAGCTTTAGTGCCTTTTAGCACTAGCTGATGCTGAGAACCAGTGATACCTTGTAAAGGTGACTTGAAAAGAAGTTTTCTCAAAACTGGGTTTGTGCCGAGATGCGGAAGGTTTTTAAATGTTTATTTTTCCCAGGGCCGCCTGGTGTGTGTGTGTGGGGCAAGTGGGGCAATTTGCCCCAGGGGCCCCCACAATAATATAGTATTCTATAATATTGCAACTTTTTTTTATGGAAGGGACCCCCAAAATTGCTTTTCCCCAGGCCCCCTGAATCCTCTGGGCAGCCCTGTGTGGGAGCAATGTCTGCAAGACTTCTACTGTAGCTTCACCGGATTCTAGACAGCAAGGAAGTCAAAGCATGCATGAAGGAGGGAGTGGATATAATGTGTACTTAGAAGTCCAAGACATAGGATGATTCCTTACCTCCACTTGAGACTTCTGAAAAGTCAAAACAGGCTCAGGAGAACTTGTGGGAAGTCCAGGGAAAGTAAATAGCCTGAAAGCAGGATGGGCTGAAGTCCTGAGAAGTGGGCTTCTTTGCATTGCCTCTGCTGTCAACAGCCTAAAAATCCTGACCAGACTGAACATTCAATTCTTTTCTGTTTCTCTGCTATGCTAAATTAATTTTATTCACATTATTTCAGTCACATGGAAAGAATGCTGCTGTGACTTGTGTTATGCAGCAAAGCAAGACTAGGGAAATTGAGATAAACAGGGTGGAGTCCAACACACAGCACTCACACCAAAATTGTGTCAATGTAATTGGTGCTTTATGGTGCTTGCTGAAAGGAACCTTAGGATGCTTTGCCTTCTGGTGCTGCTAAGACATATTCTGTCAGGGGCTTCCTGACCTTGTTTGAAGATGATCATCACTGACAAGAAAATCTGTTTTCAAGTGGAGACTTTAAGTCTATAGGTCCCTCCTTCAAGTGAGAAAGAGGCTCAAGAGAATGCAGAGTGGCCTTTCTTTTACCCTCTGCAAAGAAACTAGTACCTGCTCCACAAATTCTTAATATAAGACAGGTTTTAAAACTTCCTTGAAACTTAGATGCAAGCAGCAAGAGCACCTATGGGCAAGCATGCACCTTTAAAGCAGCTGCCCTTATTAGTCATACTTGCATTAAAGGCCACCTGTACCTCATGCCAGGGAAGGTCCATGCCTCCATGGATTAGCTTTTTAAACTACTAACAATCTGTGAGGAAAGAATCAACCAGGGTAGAGGTCCTCCTATAGCTCTACATGACCTTTTGTCATGAAGGCTTGTTAGTCCACAATGTGGACTACCAGCCATGAGCTGACAAACCTTTCCTACAAATAAATTCCAGCGTCACTATTCCAGATTCTGGGTGAAGGGCTCTAAATTCAGCCAGCCAATTTCCTTCCCTCTAGCTCAGGGGTCAGCAAACTACGGCCCACAGGCTGCGTCCAGCCCATCAGACATTATCTGGCCCTAGAGCTCCCGCTGGGGAGTGGGGTCTGGGGCTTGCCCCGCTCTGCACGGCTCCTGGAAGCAGTGGCATGTCCCCCTCTGGCTCCTACGTGTAGGGGCAGCCAGGGGGCTCTGCACACTGCCTTGCCCCAAGCACTGCCCCCACAGCTCCCATTGGCTGGAACTGTGGCCAATGGGAGCTGCAGGGGCAGTGCCTGCGGATGGAGCAGAGCGCAGAGCTGCCTGGCCATGCTGCCATGAAGGAGCCGGTGTGGGGACATGCTGCTGCTGCTTCTGGGAACTGCTTGAGGTAAGTGCCGCCTGGAGCCTGCACCCCTGACCTCCTCCCATGCCCCAACCCCCTGCCCTAATCCCCCTCCTGCGCTCGGTCCCAGCCCGGAGCACCCTCTTGCACCCCAAACCCCTCATCCCCATCCCAGAGCCTGCACCCTCAGCTGGAGATCTCACCTCCCCCTGCACCCCTACCCCAGCCCAGAGCCCCCTCCCACACCCTCAACTCCTAATTTCTGGCCCCACCCCAGAGCCTGCACCCCCATCCAGAGCTCTTACCCCCTCCCGTACCCCAACCCCAATTTTGTGAGCATTCATGGGCCACCATACAATGCCCAAAATATGATGCAAAAGTAAGCCTATGTTCCTGGCATCAGTACCTCTCAGTCACTGACTTGATTCCTGGATTAGGTTTAACTGAGATCAGTTGTGTTGTAATGCTTCTGTGAAAATCAGGGGGAGTTAGGATTTTCCCTATGGAGTCATCTCTTGGTGCACCTCCCTAGCAGATACATGTACTTGGCACTGGAGGAATCCTTCAGCTTATCAAACTCCAAATATCAGCCTGCACCTACATAAACACCTTTAATTGTCTCTCGGTAATAGGGAGCCCTAGAACATTGAAAGTGCTGTGGGAAGCACAGTCAATGGCTGTGCTTGAATGTTTAGCCCAGGCAGGCACCCTTATTAGGCGTACAGATTCCTGCAGCAGGAATGCTGATTCTTTGCACCATGGCTGATGCTCAGGAACCAGCGTGTGCGCCGGCCGTGGTGAAAGATACTGAATCCCCCACTGCAGGGCACACAAAGCTGGCAGTGTGAGCTTCATGGCAGCAGCACAGAGAACCAGGAGTGATTGAACACTGATACCTGGAATCATGGTCTCCAACTCCAGCACAAATTCAGGAGAGGGAAAATCCCAAGCCCTCTATACAGAGCTACGTCAAGGAGTTGCTGGCCTTCTCTTAATCACTTGTGGAGAGACTACCTCATTTGATGACCTGAAGTCCAATACCCCCAAACATCAAGCACCCAAATGATATCATATATGGGTCAAGGTGTTAGCAACTGCTGCTATCTCATCAACATTCATTTATAAATGCCAAAAATATATTAATGAGCTGTGGTTCTGCAGTCTTAACTACTTCCTTACCCCTAGAACGGTCTCTCCAGATCAGCACTGAAGCACATTTGTAAAGTGATGTTAAAAAACAAAATCTCTCTCTCTCTCATACACACCTGTTCCTGCTGATGCTGTATCTGTTCAGGGCACAGGATTTAGTTCTCAAAGACTATCAATCTGGCACTTTTCACACGTAAAGATTTTAATGTAATTCATGAGTTCAGCATGGTTTCAATTTTTATAATTTGTTTATTTTTGAATGTTTCCCTTGTTCATAAAGTATTAAAAATAAAATATTTCAAGGGCAGCCAGTTGCATAGATGTACAATTTTTCCTTCAGTTGATACAATCAATCTCCCGCTGGAATTTTATATAATTCAGTTTAGCACATATAAATATTCATATAGCAAACATAAGGATGTGTAAGACAAGCAGTAACTACATTTCTCAGAAGAAAATTTCATACACCAGTTGAAAAGTGACATTTTTATTTGAAACTAGCACAATAGTTATGAAAAACAAGCACTTTGTCAAAATGATCATACAAGACTTAAGGTCACCTGTTACATAGCATGGTGTTTAATGATTAATTATGCAATAAGCTGGATTTCAAATAAAACCTACACTCTGTTCAAAAACTAATACAAAATAAGCATTTGGTTTATAAGTCTACATGACATTTTTGGAAAACAAACTAACGAGTATTGCTTTTGTTATGACATAACCTGCTCCAGAACCCATCAATAAATTGAAGTGAAGACAAAAACCTTCTTTGGTAGAAGTGACTGGAAAAGGAGAAGGTAGAGACCTATAATAAAAGGTAAAGGGCTAAATATTAAAAAGGAAATATGAACAAAAGTGTATTGTGTCCAAAGCATACATTCTGCAATTATCACAAAAAAATTAACACTCAAATAGTAATTCAGTACAAAGCCCAAGTCCAATAAAATCACATGACTCTGGGTCACAACTCTAAAAAGGTCAGGTAAACTAGCTCTGCTTCCTATTTTTATATTTTTCTTGGAGTAATATTTAGTTTCAGGGCTTATTTATAGCAAAAGTTAAAAACCATCCTGCCAAAGGGAAGAGAACAAACTTTAAAGGTAGGGCTACTTTTCCCAGAGAGCTGGATCTAAAGCTCTCCAAATCTCAGGGGTTTCCTTTTGTGAAGGTTTGTGCAAACCATTGCATTATACATAGGTTCACACCTCCAAGCATAACTTTTGAATTAACTCAGTCATCTACAACTTTTACTTCAACACACTTCACTGAAACCCTTGACAAACCTAGAGTTTCAGTTTTGTAAGAAAACTGATATCTAATAAGGTGTTGCATAAGTTTTGAATTTGTGTGCAAACATTTCACACAGCCCAACCCTGAATCCTCCAAATTATGCTCCTATAGATACCAATAAAGCAATATCTAAGAGCAGACTTCAGAGAAAGTTATCAAACATTAACAGGATATAATAGTCTAAATTTGATTTCAGTAACTGCATAACAAGTCTGAAATACAGGGGAACAAACTCTATTAAAATAATAGAAAATGGAGGGGGAAAAAGGTGTTGCCTGGGGACTTCTTGAGAACCTCAACCTACTTCCCATTTATGGAAAATAAAGTAATAAAGAAGAGAATGAACAGAGATGGGAACAAACTGGTAATCAATATCAGATTAATAGGATGGGAAAGCCTGCAATATATTACATTTAATACTGAAGTACTATTCAAGTCCCATGAACTCTGGGCCCAACTTGGATCACAAGTTCCCACTTTGTATGAATCCCCAGCATGATGAGGTGATCGTCACTTTTCAGCTCAGTAAAGCAGGCTTGCCACCACAATCTGCTGCAAGCTGAAGCTGTCAGGAGTCAAAGAAGTCCTGGTTTGCCCTGCATAGGTTTCTCCATTTTCAAAAGTCTAGTACATTTTATTCTAGGTGTTTAGAGTGAGTCACCATAGTACTTGTGCTCTGTTTCCCATTGGAAGTTACTACAGGTCTGTCGCATCTTAGGCGCATTTAACGTGTGCGATTTCAGCTTTACGCGGTCGGCAAAAACAAGAAAAAAAAAAAGAGAACAACAATTTATATACTGTTTCTGTAGTGCGGGCGATTCCGCCCACCATTACACTCAATGTAATTTTGACTATACGCGGTTTTCGCTTTACGCGCTGACTGCGGAACGTAACCCCAGCGTAAGATGAGACAGACCTGTATCTATACATATTTAGACTGTATAAAGAATGTGTTAGAAGTGATACGAGAACACAGGACATAAAATGGTTGTATCTGAAAACAAATCTAGACGTAAAAGAAACTTTAGGTAAGTCTATGTTTAGATTTAGAAAATAAAAATACAGTAATCTTGGGGATCTTGGACTTTAAAGAGATACAACTAAAGCCAGCTGCAACTCTCCAGAAAACTCTGCCCCCAAAGAAACCAAATTAAAAGGTACTTTTCCCACCAAAATTTCAGTCCCCTATAAACATTAGTCATCAAGTCCCTTCTTCAAAAGCTCATGCAAAGAGATTGACCTCCAGGGAATACTGCAAAAAACTTTACAGTTCAGTAGCTGGCATGCCAAGACCACAGCCTATCATGCCAACCAATATTAAGTTGCTGTTTCCTTGAGCTCCTTTGTCTGTCTGTATCCACCTTTGGCCTCTTGTCTTATAGTTAGATTTAGACTCATTGGGGTGTGAACAGTACGTGTGTGTGTTTATACAAATACCAAGCACAACATAATCCTGGCCCATGACTGGGGCCCTTGGTATTACCACAAGTTAAGATGTATCTAATGATAATCTGCTATATACATTAGTTATCTTTACATTTATCTCCTTTTCTGATGTGTGGAAGATCTGCTACTATTAAATTATCCAATCTGACAAACAAATCTTGTCTTTATTGGAACTTGACACCCAAACATTATCTAGATTAAGACGTTATTCCACTGTTCACACCACTGATAAAGAGAGTCCTTATTAAGATCTGAAAAATACTAAATTTGACATGATTTACATAATCAGCATTTGAAGCTGTGATTTGAATAAGTTTGTACCACTATTTTTAGAGTATTAATCTACCTCCAAAAGTAGGTTGAGGCAGGCTTTTTAAAATCAACTATTTTTGTGACTCAGTGTTCAAAGGAAAGAATGAGAGATACTCACCAAGTAGAATTAAAAACAAAACTTTGCTTCTGAGCAATACAAGCAGTTATGTGCCAAAAAAGAAAAAAAAAAAGGGGGTAAGCACCATTAGCATAGGATATTTTGAAGAGAATAACTAAGTTCCCTTTTCTTCATGTGACAACTGCCATCTTCTAATTGGTGAAAAAAGGAAGGGGGGTGGGGAGAGAAACAAACACAACCTCCCGCCCCCAGCTAACATGTTCCTCCTTCATAAAAGGCAAGATATAAATGTATTTATATATTGAACTAACTTAAAATTTGAAAAAAGCTGAAGAGTATAGGTAGGGTATACTGCTTAGCCACTTCTGAAGTACTACTTTTTATATCCTTTACTTAAAAAGCACTTGCCTTAATAAAGGTACAGCAAAATGCCTGTAGTATATACTTGTATGAAACATCTCCGAGATGGACAATACCTAAACATAAAAGAAAAAAAGTACAAGAATTCATTATTAAGTATATTTTTAAAGGAAATATTTCTTTTGTAGCTTTATTACTTATTTGCATGTACTCTCATCTAAAGATAACTTATGAATGATAAAAAAAAAATCACTTTAGGAGAAAATGGTGAATATCCCAATATAACAAACTATACATTTAGTTTTCATGACAAATCTCAAAGGGACATGGCTTCCTTGCAAATCAAGCACCACTGGATCGATCTCTGTACAAGATGTTTAAGGAGGTCTAGTTGTATATTCAGTTGATATCCATCACTGGCAATCTTCTTGCGCCATCAAAGTTTTTGATACCCATGTGCTCACCGGCCATGTAGTGGAATTCCATGGTACACACACTTTGAAATTCATTACTCTTCCATTCTAATAATACCTCCATATCAAGAAAGCCGCTGAAACCAAACCAGTGCTGCTGGAGGTCACTGCTGGGTTTGGCTTCAAATATCCTCATTTTGAGTCTTGTCCTGCCACTTGACATAGAGCAGCTGACAAAGACTGACATTTTTCAATGCTCATAATCTGGTGTTCTTAAGGCTTCCTCAGCACCCACGATTCATTTCTGTATAAGAGAGTTGCTTTAACTGTGGCTCTATAGATCCAGAGCTTCCTCACAAGCCTGATGTCATAACCTTCCCACAGAGGCTGCTGAAGGGCCCAGAACATGGCAGCAGCTGCTGATATACAAACGTCTACATATTTCAAGCATCCTCCAGCACAGTCTAAGACACTGCCCAAATATTTGACAGTTGCCACCTGCTTGATGTTCCACCTGGAAAGGTTAATACCGAGCTAGTTGGAGCTGGAGGTTGTGGTCAGCGACTTAGTTTTATCCAGATTAATAACCAGACCAATATGTACTACTTTTTGCCCAACCAGCTTAGCTTAGCTTTCCACCAACTCTCAGGGCACACTACAGGAGTCCTTGTACATAACTTTTATAATTGCAATTATCTTATCGAAACTCCATATGATTTTAATGTTTTGGAGGAAAGCATTATGGAAAGTAACTAGAATGCCTTTGTGAAATTGATGAAAACAGCAACTATCTTTAATCCCCCTGCTCATCCTTCCATTCTCCCATGCCCAAATGAACTGTTGGAACATAAATAATATCTGATCAATGCAACTTCTGTTCTGAAGTCTCACTTCCTTGCCTACTACTTCCTCGAAAACCAGTCTTAATCTGTTGATAATTACGTTCATTTTCCATGATACTGAGACTAACCTCTATGATTATTCAGATTGACAGAATCACCTTTCTTCAGGATTGGTACATACTATTGTCTTTACCCAGTCATCCAGTTGCTCCTCCTGCTCCCATACATTCTTGTATATTTTCCTAATGCTTTGATAGCACTTGTCCCACTGATTTTAATGTCGTGGCGGTTACACTGTCTATTGTTGAAGCTTTTCCATTTTTCAAATTTTTCACTGCTCTTTCTGATTCTTCTGCTGATGGTGGTTCAGTGCTGACATCCATTCTGCCTTTCAAGACACCCTGTTCATCTAGCATGTCTAAAATGCTTGCTTCAGCACTTTGTCAAAATGCAACTTCCATACTTTTAACATCACTTTGGCATTTGCTGTCAGTTCACAAGTAGCCTACCTTACAGTTTGTGTTGTTAGCTTAATTGTGTTTCCATACAACTTAACCTTTTTGTATATGTGCACATATACAACATATATACAGCAAATTTCTGTAACAACCCCTCATGGAACTTGCTCTCTACATTGTCCTGCTGCCAAAATGGCAGACCACAGGTATCCACAGGATACCCAAGCTAAGGTCCTGTAACACCACAATGGCTGTGGTCTCCGGAATTACCCTGGGCAGCTGCAATGGCAGCTCCTGGGACAAGACAGAACTCAGTGGAAAAGTCTCATCTTCTTCAGGAACCTCCAATGAACCAGAACAAAGTAAATGCTCCTTCTTTCTGGGCTTATCAGGCCACTTCTCCCCAGCATGTCCAGCCTCTATCCCATGACCTACTATGGACCCTGGACACACACAGAGGCCTCTGTGGGGTCTCGAGTGATGGTGCTGGCGGTACTTAACTGTGAATCTCAGCGGTATGAGGAACTGTGGGACAGTGTTCACTAGTAAGAAATTTCTATGTTTGATCATTAGTAATACAAAGTGGTGATTATTCTTAAAGTAAAACTTACCTGAATAGAGTGTGTGTTCCATCAAAAACTGGCCCATTTCAATTACTCAGATGTTCTACAAAAATAGACCAACCAATCATCATCAACCAAAACACAATCCTCAATTATTTAAAAATGAAAAGATGGTTAATTCACAGAACTAGTTCTTGCATAAGGCACTCTTATTAACTGATTGAAAACTTACTATCACAATTAAAAGACTTGTGGTGAAGTTTTCATTAGTAATAGATGGGTATTTACAATTAATTAAGCAGCTATAAGAACCAGTGTTGTCCTTCACCACCACAAGAATGTCTTAGAAAAACATTAATTAAGCTGGATACATTTTTTGGCATTATATTCAGTATAAAATTTAAATTTTGAAGTCTAGTTTTAAAATTGGCAAAGCTGTTATAGATGATCTTGCTGTTCCTGTAAAATATTTTTGAAATCTTCCAAGGGAAGGTTTCTTAAGGCATTTGGTAAAATGTGGTCCAATGTAACTCCTGGCAAAATATGATTTGTTTCCAAGTTTTTGATGAGGCAAGTCATTTCTATCCATCTTTGTGTGGCTCTATGTTCTTTTTGAATGCAGTTCTTCATTCTTCTTCTCAAGCTTGCTATCTCCTTTTCTAACTTAATTATCCTTTTCTTGGCTTCCATGGGGCTTCTGAAAGCATAACTGTGTTCAAGTTGTACTTGTCTACAGCTTATGTTTGTTTTGAAGTTAGATACCCCTTCTGGAGTATAAGCATCTTTCTTCTTCAGAAGATTTCTTGACATAGGTTTCTGTAAATAAAATGACAGGAAAGGAAATAAAACCTAAATTTATCATGGCATTATGCAAGTTGTGAAGTTTGGCATTTTATAATTAATCTAACCTGTAATTACTACATTTCTAGAAATTCAAATATAAGGAGCCTGTACATTTTGTGTAAATATGTATTATTGCATTTGTAATAAACCCCCCATAAATGTTAGAAGGTATCCCACTGCCTACTCCCTCTAATCTAATAAAGCATGATGTTAGGGAAAGACAGATCCTGATAATTTACATAGATCCACAGTGTGCAAGATGAGAATAGGAAGAATAGTTCTTTTGGAAATGGAGCGAATGGAAAAATTAAGAAAAAAGAATAAAAAGTTATACAATTTTCTCAGTTCCAAAATAGTTTATGGTAGCTTTTTTTCCTGTGTGAATAAACAACTGATTGCAATTAAACCTTTAAATAAATTTGGCTGTGAAAAAGCAGTAAGCAAGAGTAACTAGTAATGCATAAATAAATCTCATAATAAAGTTTTGATTTCTGAAAAATAAATTAAGCCTCACGAGTAGATTTTAAGTTTTATCTGCTGATGTCAAGCAGCTATGACTAGGATTTATAAACAAACAGGAGAAAAAAAAAAAGAGCCAAATAACTTTCCATTTAGGTGATGCTACAACACCAAATACCACACATCAGTTTTTATACTTGCAATACAAACCATAAGCCCAGTCTTCACAACTGAAATGTTACGTTTCAGTAAGAATTAATTCTAGATTGCTTGTTTTCATTTAAGGAGTAAACAAATTATAATCATGTTTTCAGATGTAAGTATACAAAACTGATGGCAGTTTTATAATTTGAGGCATAAAAATGATTGAACTTTTGGTTTAAATAGCTTGTCTAAGTATGCCACAAGTTGTGTGCTCCTTATTTCTGGGTACACAACCTGAGACACTAAGAGCTTGTTCACATGGAGACTTAGGCCTGATCTACAGTGGGGAGGGAGGATGGGGGGGAGAATCGATCTAAGTTACCCAACTTCAGCTACGTGAATAACGTAGCTGAAGTCGACGTACTTAGATTGGCTTACCATGGTGTCTTCACCGTGGTGTGTCGACTGCTGCTGCTCCCGTCGACTCCGCCTCTCGCGGCAGTGGAGTACAGGAGTTGACGGGAGAGCGTTCGGGGATCGATTTATCGTGTCTAGACAAGACGCGATAAATCAACCCCTGCTGGATCGATTGCTGCCCGCCGATCCTGCGGGTAGTGTAGACCAGTGGTTCTCAAACTAGGGCCGCCGCTTGTTCAGGGAAAGCCCCTGGCCGGCCGGGCCCGTTTGTTTATCTGCCGCGTCTGCAGGTTCGGCCGATCGCGGCTCCCTCTGGCCGCGGTTCGCCGCTCCAGGCCAATGGGGGCTGCAGGAAGCGGCGTGGGCCGAGGGACGTGCTGGCAAAGTGGGAGGGAGGAAGCAGGCAACAGTAACAAGATAGTGAACCTTTGTAACTGTACAATGTTCCCCATTTTTATTTACAGTAATTGACAGGTGCCATTTCTTACAAATTCATTTTTCAGAACAGAACTATACTAAGTCTGCAGTAACTAGGTACATTTAAAACACACAGTATTGTTATTAATTTTGAGCCAACTGTCCAATTTCATCCATGCTAAGGCATTTTGCTCATGAACCTGAAGATGAGCTGTAATAATTGCTGTATCAGGAATACCTAAACCTTGATAGGAAAAAAAAAAAAAATCACCAGGACTATGAGAGAAGCAGTACTTTTTACAGTTTACATATTTTTAAAAGTGTAGACAGGCCTCCACTAGAATTCCTATTATATGTTAATTTTATTAATCTACACTGATTTTTTTTTAAACCAATCTTGTGATCTTTGCTCATTAGTAAAATAAAGCAGATTTTTAGGACAGTTTAGAGAGACTTTTCAACATAGTAGCTGTTGGCTGCAGATGTATGCAGATTTGTTGTCATCCCTTAATAAAAAAAAAAAATTTCCACAAATGTGTGCTGCTGAAATGGTGTTTGAACTAATTTGAATATGAAGGCAACATTCAGGGAGCAGAACACAGAACAGCTCCTGGCTTCAGTACTCTAAGACCTGTGCTTTCTTGTAGTTTAAACCATTCCATTTGCACTTCATTGAGAATTTTCTTCAGTATCAAAAACAAAAGGGATATTGCAAAACAGAAAAACGTCCTTTACTTTTATATGCTTCAGAAGCAACCACAGTTCTCTTTTAAAGGCACACAGCCAAATGCAGCTCAGAGAAGCTCTCTTACCCTGCAGCTTAAGTCACTAAAATGAGCTAGAATAGCTACTATGAAACAGAGATTAGAGACGTTCTTCATCTGTTAATTTCCCCTTTTTATGTATGAATTTCTCAATCAATTTCTCTCAGAGGGGAAAAAAAATACCACCACCAACATAAAATACTGTATAATACAATAAAAACGTTTCAATTCCTCCTGTACTTCACCACCTTTCTGTCATCAAATGCATGAGATCACATTTTGTTTTCAAAACTGATGCTAGTGTTAGTTACTTTTCAGAGTAGCAGCTCATTCTAAGCCCAATTACTGATGAATAAACTGTTTCTTTGCTGAATAACGCAGCGATAAGTAATTTGAACAGACCATCTCATCATCTGTTTTCATTAGTGCAAACAGCTCAGATACTGAGTGCAGCATCAACTGTAATCCCAACCATTTATTGTCATTTCAATCTCTACTTCTACAATCCCTCAGCCGTGACCACAGCATCTAGTGTAGGGCAACCAGACAGCAAATGTGAAAAATCAGGCCAGGGGGTGGGAGGTAATAGGAGCCTATATAAGAAAAAGACCCAAAAATCAGGACTGTCCCTATAAAATCGGGACATCTGGTCACCCTAATCTAGTGCCATCTTTAAACGGCTAAGAAACAGCAGTTGTTCATGGTTTTCAAACACCATGGGGAAAAACAAATAGTTGTAGAATGTCAGTGCAAAGGTGGATAAAACAAATTAATTAATGTTTTAAATTAAACACAGGGTTTATTTATTTAAAATTCATTTGAAATTGACAACCTATTTTAAAGCCTACATGTACTTTAATCTATTAAAATAATTTAAACAAAAAAATTATATTAAGCAATCCATGTCTGCTGCTGAAGTTTTAAAGAAAGTCACACCACTGAAATGGTGGAAGCCACTGGCTAAGCACCTGGAACCACTGGATGTTGAAGTGTTAAAACAACTTCTTACAGAAGTAGCCTCTTTTGCAGGTGCAGAGAGAATATTTTCTTCAATTCAGTTTATTCAACTAGTTCAGTTCAATGTCTTGTGCACTCAAAGTTGAGACACTGACTGGGAGTTTGGAGGGGAAAAAGAAATTAAAAAAAAGCGCAGGAAAGTTCATTTTCCAATCTATAAATAAATACTAGGCGCATAGGCGCCAACTCCATAGGCGCTCCAGGGCTCAAGCACCCACAGAAAAAAATAGGGGGTGCTCAGCACCTGCCAGCAGAGCGGCTGTTCGGCGCGGGAGGAGGGTGTCGGGAGCAGGAAGCAGCAGAGCGAGGGTAGGGCCTCAGGGAAAGGGGCAGAACAGGGGCAGGAGTGGAGCACCCACTGAGAAAAATAAGTCAGCGCCTCTGACTGGGAGAGAAAGAGAGATCTGCTAGTTCTAAAATCTTGAAGGACATAGTAACCAGAAACAATCAGTTCAATTGACTATCTATATATTACACTTCCGTTGATTAATAAGTCAATTTTAAATGCAAAATATTTTGATAAACTTCTTGATACACTTTTTGTCTTATGTATCCAGCACTTTTAAGGTAGTTTTATTTAATAATAAAGAAGCCCTTATAATGCTGTTTTTGCACTTTTAATTAGATTTGAATTTCTATCCAAATACAACTTGACAAATCACAAGTAAAAAAATTCATCATCTAGTAAATAAGAAATGCATCATTCACAATTTTATAACATAATAAAAAAGTAAAACTTCAGAATAAATGTAAGTTAAACTATCTCAAACAATGCGTATACGTATAGTGTATCCACCTGGTTAGCAAAAAAAGTACCACCAAGTTTAATATGAAGGCTATATTTAGTTGCAAATCAATGTTTTAATGGTCCCCAACCAATGAGAATCAACCTTCCTTTAGAAAAATAACTAGAAAGCACAAGTACAAAATAGATTAAAATTGCTTATTTAAATCAAGGTTTCCTGCTTGCTGATTTAAATAATGATTAGTATAGATGATTTAAATCAATCCACCATGATCTGTGCTAGTATAAATTGCAAGTGAGAGAGTTACAAAACTGCTTGCCTGGTAACAATAATAAAGCAAGTGATGCCGAAGGAAGGAAGGAAGAAAAGGACTGGGGCATACTAGCAAACATGCTGAATTGCCAATGGAAGAAACTTCTCTGGAATCACATTTCTTCAAAAGTTTAAATATTTCTATTCTAGTAATTTGGGAATATGTTGTACCACATAGCAATGTTAAATGACTAAATTGAAGGCATCTCTGGGATAGGTTTTGGGCAGCAATGCATTTATAGCTGTGTGTGTTTATAAAAGGACACAATCGCCATTTAAAAAAACAAACAAACAACAACAACAAAAGATTAAAAAAGTAATTTCAGATACTATTCATACTCGTTTCCCTACCAACACTGGTGATTTTATAATCACATTTTTCCATTTAAAAATATCTGATGGGTGTGGAAGACATGCTATAGTGTTATGACTGTAAAATAAGGACAAACTGTTTAAGTAACCTTTTGTTTGAGTTTATTTTCTTTAAATTTATGTACAATTTTGTATGGGATGGTCACTTGTGTGTGTGGGGTTTTTTTTCTTTTAAACTGAAAAAATGCAGAAGACTTCAGAGAGTGACATACATTCCAATAACCTACCCTGAGTTTTAGATGAGCAGGGAAATCAAAAATTGTAGGAACAGCATCCATTCTAAGTCGTCTAGTTTGTCCAGTTAGGTCAAAACAGGAGGATTCAAAATGCTTTGAGCAAAGAAAAGTGTGTTTGCCCGGCACAAAATTATTGCGTTTTACAAGACGTATCCATTCCTTTCTTCTCTTGGGATCCAAGGGAAATCTAACAGAAAAGACAATAGAAATAATTAGATAAGATATCACTAGTATTATTTATACAATAATTATTTTGGGGAAGTTCTATGGCCTGTGTTATACAAGAAGTCAGAAAACAAGATGCAGAGGATGCGGCCCAGTTGGTGCAGTGGAAGTAAGTTGGTCCAGCGACAGCTGGGCCAGGAACCAGAGCCGGAGTCAAGAGAGGGGTTGAGACAAGCCAAGAGTAGGGGTGGGAGCTAAGGTGGAACAAGGGCAGGGCTGGAGCAGACTGAAGCCCGTAAAGTCTGTCACCACTATCAGGTAGCGGTGTTGCAAGCCATAAAGTCATGTTGGGCTGACCAAGCTGCTGTGTCTTCTGTGAGGCTGGTATATGCCCTGAGAGTCACCAGACCAGCTCCTGGCTTGTGGAATGGCTGCACTGAGCACAGGAATGACTCACCACTGCATATGGCTTAATGAGGCTCTAGTTCAGGGATGGCTCATTACCTCACCGTCAGTCCCTTCTGGTCTTGAAATCTATCCAGTCTTTTTTTACTTTGATTGCAGATAAATAATGTGGGGGGGGGCGGACACAACTTTGGGGAAAAACAAACCAAATACACTTTGGGGATTCTGAGTGCTATTGTAATATAAACATATAATAAAGTAAATAAAGTTTGTGCTTTGTTCAAAGAAACCCATTGCAATTCATCTTTACAAGGAATATAAAATGACAATGTTTCCCTCAAGTTTTAGTGTGACTTGACAGGTCTGTGCATAGAAGTTAGCTTCCAAATACTAAGTCTAAAAAGTACAAGTGACTGAACTAAGATTTAAATATGACTGATAAAGGAGTTTTTAAAAGGGGGTTTGTGCCCTTTTTTTCTGCTTCAATGTATAAATAAAGTCTAAAAGGTTCAATTGTCAAATGTTCANTAGCTATCCTACAGAGCGCCTCTTCCCATTTTCGCGCCACTTTGGCGCGGTGGCTTGTGGGAAGGGGGCGGNCTAAAAAGTACAAGTGACTGAACTAAGATTTAAATATGACTGATAAAGGAGTTTTTTTAAATGGGGTTTGTGCCCTTTTTTTCTGCTTCAATGTATAAATAAAGTCTAAAAGGTTCAATTGTCAAATGTTCAAATTTGTGTTTTAGCACAAAAATACCAGGAATAATAGCTGACCTTCCATAGTGTGGCTAAAGGGCTGCTTGAGAGTCTCAGAGTGGCATACTGAGAGTTCACCCCTTGTCTGAAGAGGTGAGGTTGTTGGTTCTTTAACAAAGGCATTCTTTCTCCCAGCTGTTAATTGGACATTAGAGTTTAGAAGATGTCAAAAGAAACAAACGGCAGCTTTAGACAGGACTAACAATTTCTTCCCTTCTCAAATGCTCAACTTTCATTCTTGTTATAGGGCAGATCTGAATGTCAAGGAAGAAAAAAAACAAACCGTGGCCAAGCCTTTGAGATCTTGGTTCGAGGCTGTGCAGCTATAACAATAGTTACCCGGAATTCGCTTCTTTGAAGGGATCATTTGACTGGCTCGGAACTCTGTGAGCTCTCCATAGCGCAGGCTAAACTACACCAGCACCAGACCGACGGCCCGGAAGGGGCTGAACCGTGTCTACACGGGCGACTGGTGTGGGGAGTTAATCAACCGAATCACACAGCCCTTCGGCCCGCGCAGACGGTGGGGGGCCGCCCCGCGCGGCAGCGGCGCGTTATAGCCCGCTCTCAGGGCGGCGGAAGGACCGCTGGTTAGAAAGCCGAAGGCGGGAACACAAACCCGGCTTCCCCGGGGGGCAGAGAACCGCCCAGAGAACCAGGCCTAACCCTCCCCCACCACAGGCGGTACCGGTGGAAGCTGACGTTGACGCTCTTGTTGTAGACGGCGGCGCACCCCGCCGCCGCGCAGCTGGTCGGCATCTCCTCTCGCAGGCGGCACACGGGGTGGTCTGGGGAGGCCCGCTCTTTCCCTTTAATAAGATGGCGGCGTCCCGGCTGCTCCATCCAGCTCCTTCACCAACATGGCGGGAGACGCCGCCGTCCCTGGAGACCGTTATCCACCCCAGCCCCATTGCAGGACGGCTGGGCTCGACTCGTTGGCGGCCGGCCGGCTCTCCCCTCTATAACAGACGCTCCTCGCCTGCTAGTCAGAACTACAGCTCCCATGATACAGCGCGCGGCCCCTCTCTATGACGCAATCTACCATGGCTTCCCTCCCCTCCAGGGAGGGGGTGAGAGAGGGGAGTTATTAGTTCTCGCGAGACTAGGGTTGGCGGGGGGAGGGGTAAGGCGGGGGGATCCTGAAGACAGACGTGGTGGGGAAGTTTTGGGGCTGGGCTACTCTGGAATCGAAAGCGCTTGTACCGCTACGAGCCGCTCCCTGCTTCTCCGGAGCGCCCGGACCGGGCCCATGGCGGCGGCCACAGCCCCTGCCGAGGCGGCGCCGCTGGAGCCTAGCGGTCTGTCCCCGAAGGAGGAGGGGGAGCTGGAGGACGGCGAGATCAGCGACGATGACAATAACGGCTCCGAGCCCGCCAGCGGCCTCATCAGCACCAGGCCCTACTCGAGGCGCAGGCCGCCTCCCGGCCTCCGCGGCGGCGCCTCCCTCTCCTCCTCGCGCCGCTTCCCCCGCTCGCGGCACCAACCGCCCCCGGAGCTCGGCCACCTGCACGGCCACGGCGGCTACCGGCCCAAGGAGTCGTTCCGCTCTCACCCGCCGCCGCTGCCTTCGTCGCGGATGCCTCCGGGCTCTCACTCCCACTCCGACTCTGGCCCCAGGCTCTCGTTCTGGGAGCGCAGCCACAACGCGCTGGATCGGTTCCGCTTCCGAGGCAGGCCTTACCGCGGCGGGAGCCGCTGGGGCAGGAGCCGGGGTGGGGGAGATCGGGGAAGCAACCCTCCCGGAAGGCCGCCGGGGGGCGGGGGAGGACCCGGATTCAGCTGCAGCCAGGGCTGGAGGGAGCCCTCCCCTCGGAAGTGTATCCTTGTGCGGGACAACAAGGGGGGGAGAAGGGGCCTCTTCCCACTGCTCGGGACGGGCCTGGCTGTGTCCCTTGTTTCCCGACAGCGATGTGTGGCTGGGACCCGGCTGTGGGGAAGGGGAATGGCTCATCACTATCTATAAGCGCCTCGAACAGCACGCTTCCATCCATATCTAGGGGCTGTGGCTCAGGGTCGCATTCCCCAGGGTGCATGAAGAGGGGTTGGTGTGAAGCTGGGTCACTGATCCTGATGGGCTCTGTTAGGAGCAAAGGCTGATGCAAAACTCAGTGGGCTAGGTTCCATGTGGCCTTGTCCTCCCCAGCCTGACAGGAGACCTGCAAAGCCCCAGGGAAGGGAGCCTTAACCTAAATACTTAGACTAATTATCTGAGCAGTAAAATTCTAAAGTTGCTAATTTCGCCTGTTGGGCAGTGATGAGTTCAGTACATCTCCCAGTCTGCTTTCAGCATTGTCAACTGTAGTGCAGACTTGTGACTTCTTCGAATCTTGGTTGCTGCTGTGCTTTGTTTTAATTTTACTTTCATTGGGAGATGTATGCATAGTGCATATATCAAGCCCAGTGTTGTCTGATATAGCCATTTGAAGCAGAGTCCTGTTTGCTCTAGAATACAAAGCCATACAAGTTGTGACTGTTGGACACAGTTGCATGATCAGATGTTAAATAGTGTTGGTCAAACAGTCTGGACAAAGCCTTAATGGTTCTTCCTATGGCAGGTGAAATGGCAAAACCAGTGAGGAAGCTTCTCTCACTTTAAGTTTGTTAGGTCTTTGTCCTGGTCTACAGTGGGAAAACCACGCATTAGTGGGAGGGTCAGGAATGGGTGCACTGAACTGGTGTGCTTTCAGAAACTTTTACACTCTTTATGATGAAGAAACTAATGATATTTTATTTTTTAAAAGAAATAACAATTGAGAAGATCCTAGCCCTGCTTTACTGGGGTTTAGACATAATGTATTGGTAACATTACACAGGAGGAGCTAATGTCACTGCTGCTTAATGAACTGAGATTTTGAAATACCATTTATAGGCTCTAAAGTAGAAATAGGATTTCAAAATGAAATGCTTAATCATTTTTTGTGCTTACCCCAACCTTTGTCACCTGCCACAGTTGATATTACAACACTCTAAAATAGTGCAGCTACCTGTACTACTGTTGGTATTAGTGGAGTGAGGACTTCTGGACACATGTCTTCAGCAGCACCCTTCACTTCCCTGCTAAGAGAATGATGTGATTGTCTACACTGCAAGTGGACAGATGCAAAAAATAGTTGTGTGGATGTTGCAGCCCTGGAAAAGGCTTGGGCCAGCCACCTGAGCTCAGACCCAGGCCTGAGCCTCTGCCCGTGCCACAATGTCCACACAGCTATTTTTAGTATGCTAGTGTGAGTCTGCCTACCTGTCTGGGAGGTTTGCTCCAATCTTCAGGGTAGATATACACATATGGACTCTGGAGCCCTCTTTGGAATTTCCAGTGGCAAGTAGCCCTTTGAGAAGTCTTTAATATGTGTGATCTCTGACAGGGAGAAGTGGTATCTATCCCCCACTTATGGAACCAGGACTTTGTGCATACGTGGCTCCAGCAGCCCCTCCTTTTTGAACAGCACCAGGAAATATTTCTTAATGTCTCAGGAGCCTCAGTGATGTCAGTAGTCTGGATTGTGAACTCTTTTGTAGAGTATGGAGATTAATTGTTGGGTGTGGAAGAAATCTCCATCTGAGTTACAGCTAACCTTTAGAAGGGAATACATGTGGGAGTCTAAATTTCTGTTACAGATAAGCACTTCAATTTTGTCTTCAGTACTCCTCCCATTTTTCTTTGGCTTTAACTTTTAGTTCAGTGGGTAAACTTTGTAACTGATGTTCAGTCACAGTATTCTTATCAATTCCTTACATCTTTAACCAATTCTTGGCTTAGTTCTAAGGGGAGCACAGGATCTGGTTCAAGAGGTGAATATAGCCAGACCACTCAGTAATCATGACCATAATGTAGGGGGGAGAGAGAGCTCAGTGGTTTGAGCATTGGCCTGCTAAACCCAGGGTTGTGAATTCAATCCTTGAAGGGGCCACTTAGGGATCTGGGGCAAAATCAGTACTTGGTCCTGCTAGTGAAGGCAGGGGGCTGGACTCAGTGACCTTTCAGGGTCCCTTCCAGTTCTAGATAGGTATATCTCCATATATTATATTAATGTAATTAACTTTAACATCCTTTTAAGGGTAAAAATGCCAAAGAAACCCACCACAGTAGCATTTAACTTCAAAAGGGAAACTAGCTAAACGGAAATTTAAAATGAATAGTCTCAAGGGTGAAATGCCTGTAGACTGCATGGAGACTATTTAAAAAACACTGTAATAGAGGCTCAAACTAAATATATACCTCCAATAAAGAAAAGTAAGAGAATCCAAAAAAAATGCCCCCATAGTTAAACAGCAGAGTAAAAGAGGTGATTACAATCAAAAAGGCATTCTTTAAAAGATGGGAGTCAGATCCTAGTGAGGAAAATAGAAAGGAGCATCAACTCTGTCAAGTCAAGTGCAAAGGTATAATAAGGTTAGGCCAAGAAACAATTATCAGAGCAACTAGCTAATGACACACAAACTAACAGCAAAATTTTTTTTAAGTACCTCAAGCAAGAAGCATGCCAACCCGTCACTGGGACTGCTGGCCAATCCGGTGCTAGAGCAGCACTCAAAGACAAACATTGCAGAGAAGCTGAATGAAGTCTTTGCATCAGTCTTGACTGTAGAGAATGCGGGGAAGATCCCCACACCTGAGCCATTCTTTTTAGACAAATCTGAGGAATTGTCTCGGATTGAGGCATCAGTAGAGGAGGTTTTGGAACAAACTGATAAAGAATAATAAGTCACCAGGACTCAAATGGTATTCACCCAAGAGTGCTGAAGAAACTCAAATTTGAAATTGCACAAGTACTAACTGGTATGTAAATCATCATGTAAATCAGCCTCTGTGTACACACAGATGACTGGAGAATAGCTAATGTAATGCTGATTTAAAAAAAAAGGCTTCAGAGGTGATCTTGATAATTATAGGCTGGTAAGCCTAACTTTAGTACCAGGCAAATTTGGTTGAAGCTATAGTAAAGAACAGAATTGTCGGGTGCATAGACAAACACAATATGTTGGGGGAAGAGTCAACACAGCTTTTGTAAAGAGAAATCATGCCTCCCCAAATCTATTAGAATTCTTGGAGGATGTCAGCAAGCATGTGGATATAGTGCATTTGGACTTTCAGAAAGCCTTTGGCAAGGTCCCACACGAAAAGCTCTTAAGCACAATAAGCAGTCATTGGATAAGAGGAAGGTCCTCTAATGGTTCAGTAATTGGTTAAAAGAAACGAAACAAAGGGTAGGAATAAATGGCCAGTCTTCACCATGGAGAGAGGTGAACAGTGGAGTACCCCAAAAATCTGTGCTGGAACCAGTGCTTTTGAACATATTCGTAAATGGTCTGGAAAAGGAGATACACAATGGGGTGGCAGAGTTTGCACATAATACAAAATTACTCAAGATGTTTAAGTCCAAAGCAGAGCTACAGAGGGATCTTACTAAAGTGGGTGACTGGGCAACAAAATGGCAGATAAAATTCAATGTTGATAAGTGCAAATTAAGCACATTGGAAAAAATAATCCCAACGGCACATACAAAATGATGGGGTCTAAATTAGCTGTTACCACTCAAGAAAGAGATGTTGAAGTCACTGTGGATACTTCTCTGAAAACATCCACTCAATTTCCAGTGGTAATTAAAGCTAACAATATTAGGAACTGTTAGGAAAGGGATAGAAAATATAATGCCACTTTATAAATCCATGCTACACCCACACCTTAAATACTGTGTGCAGTTCTGTCACCCCATCTCAACAAAGATATGTTAAATTGGAACTGATGCAGAGAGGGCAACAAAAATGATTAGGAGTATGGAATAGCTACTAAACGAGAGATTAAAAAGACTGGGACTGTTCATTTTAGAAAAGAGACTACTTAAGGGGAAATATGGTAGACAGCTAAAAAATCATGAATGGTATAGAGAAGTGTTATTTACCCCTTCACATAACACACAGACTTGGGGTCACCCAATGAAATGAATAGGCAGCAGGTCTAAAATAAAGTACTTAACTTAGCACACTGTCAACCTGTGGAACTCACTGCCATGTGATGATGTGAAGGCCAAAAGTATAACTGGGTTAAAAAATCAGATAAGTTCATGGAGGATAGGCCCATTAGTGGGTATTAGCCAAGGTTGTCAGGGTTAGAATCCCATGCTCTCGGTGTCCCTAAATCTCCAACTGCTAGAAGTTGGGACTGGATGATGGAGTGTATCAGTCGAGATTGCCCTGTCCATTCCTTCTGAAGCATCTGGTTCTGGTCACTGTCAGAAGACAGGATATTGGGCTAGATGGACCATTGGTCCTACCCAGTATGATTGTTCTTATATTTTGTACAGTTTTTTTTGGTGAAATTTCAAATCTGTAGATTAAATGGGGGAGATAAGTTCCAAACTGTTTCTGTTGTTTGTTTTTCATCAGTCTTTAGTTGCTGAGTTGAGGGTTTCTTTAACCTGCCTGGCTCTTCTGCTCAGAATGAAGGTTTTGCAGAATGTTTTGAAGAATAACAGCTGTAGCCTGTTTTTATTTTTTTTAAATCTCCATGTATTTGTATCTGTGTTGCCGTCCTTAACCTAGTCCTAGATGATATTTGTGTAAACGTTTTAAATAGTATTTTTAAGAATTCCTCACCACTTCCACTCTTGAGACACATTAGGGCATTTCCCCTACCATTTTTTACCTATTCTTTAAAAAAACAAAACAAAAAAAACATGCTTCTCTAATCCTCTTAGTGTTCCTCACCTTTAGGCCATCCCACAGGAGAGAAGAGAAATAGATACAGAATAGTTCTAAATAGCTTACATTAAGCAGACTTAAAAAAAAAAAAAAAGAAAATACATAAAGATACTTAAAAAAACCCCCAAACTTTAGGATTGTCTGCTAATGCCTTCCCAATTACCAGTGTAAGGGGCATTTTTACTTTTTACCTTTGCAATGTTTATCAATTTGCAAATATCCCACTTATGATGGTTTCGGATTATCCATTACAGAATTCTGAAGTACACCTCTACCTCGATATAACGCTGTCCTCGGGAGCCAAAAAATCTTACCGCGTTATAGGTGAAACCGCATTATATCGAACTTGCTTTGATCCGCCGGAGTGCGCAGCCCCGCTCCCCCGGAGCACTGCTTTACCGTGTTATATCAGAATTCGTGTTATATCGGGTAGCGTTATATTGAGGTAGAGCTGTAGTTTGATTTCTTATTAATATATATTTACAGGGCTTCTTCAAATCATAATAGGCACTTTTGTATATACTATCTTAGTTTTTTGGTTTTGTTTTGTACACTGTTTATCCTGGTTGATCATTATGCTGAGGCTTGACATGTTATGGCAATAGTAAATGTTTTGCTAGAATAACTTAGGCAGTTTTTGAAGGATGTTTTTCAAAGATATTCAAACCTCTCTCAGAGATGAACATACTGATATGTTCAGGTCACTCGTGCCCCCACGGTCATGAGGGTGGCTTCGCTTTGAAATGCTGTGCAGATAATTATGGTTCTGTATCTGAGTACACAGCATGTTTAAATTCACAGATTACAGAAATTTCATTGTGCTTTGATTTTAGCTCTGTTACTTTTCCACTAGGGCTGATGTGTACTATCTTAAATTATCATAATGTTCACCTGTTGCAACCAGGAGCAAGGCTGACTCATTATCAGGTTAAAACAATTTTTTTGCTGTATAAATATAACTTTTAGAGAATTAAGGCGTTTAGTCTAATTAATGCAGAGTCCAACAGAAGAGTTATTAAATAACTATGTTAGCATTCTAAAGTTTAGACTAGGGTAAAAGAAGTTCTAATGTAGATGTTTTAGTAAACTCAAAATGCCAGAGGGTCTTCTGCTGTTTTTGGTTCACACTGAACTGTGCCAAATAGGTTGGTTTAAATTTACAAGAACTCATGTTTATTTGGATAAGAAACTATGATAGGCACTTAGTTTGGCTATAACCTGTCCAAATAGATGTAATCTTTGGGTCCTGGTTTCATGTAAACAAAGCACAAGGAATATCTTGAGTGCCTTCAGCAGTCTGTAAATGCACCAATAGCGTGTAATACACATTGATCTAACAATATATTAGAACAGTGTTTCTCAGACTGGGGTCGCCCCTTGTGTAGGGAAAGCCCCTGGCGGGCCGGTTTGTTTACCTGCCCCGTCCGCAGGTCCGGCCGATCGCGGCTCCCACTGTATTAGAAGGCTGTGTAGATCATTAGTATTAGTAGCAGTAATAATATTATCTGGTTCTCTATATCAGATTTCAAATAGCTTTTCAAAGGATGCAAGTACTTTGATTTCTTAATAAATATATTTACATGACTTCTTCAAATCATAATAGGCACTTTTAGTATATACCAGGGGTTGGCAACCTTTCAGAAGTGGTGTGCCGAGTCTTCATTTATTCACTCTAATTTAGGGTTTCGCGTGCCAGTAATGCATTTTAATGTTTTTAGAAGGTCTCTTTCTATAAGGCTATAATATATAACTAAACTATTGTTGTATGTAAAGTCAATAAGGTTTTTAAAATGTTTAGGAAGCTTCATTTAAAATTAAATTAAAATGCAGAGCCCCCCGGGCCGGTGGCCAGGACCCAGGCAGTGTGAGTGCCACTGAAAATCAGCTCGCGTGCCGCCTTCGGCACCCGTGCCATAGGTTGCCTACCCCTGGTATATACGATCTTAATGTTAATAATCATTACTATAAAAATCTTCCATGTGTCACTATGGCAGGAAATACAGTCTTTAATAAGATAATTCTGCATTCTCCTTGTGGAATTGTGTATGTGCACTTAAGGCCTGATCCATGAAAGTCAGCAGGAGTCTTTCCATTATCTGCTCTGGGCTGTGGGTCAGGCCCCTGTTGCCAAGCCAGAACCCTATAGAAAAGCGGTGTCCATTGGGAATGCATGCACAACCCCTTGTGAACCAAAAGGTTTGGTCCTGAGCAGTGGCTCCAAAGAAAACTAGTGTATTCCTGACTGTTCTGATGATAGGTCCTGGAGTCCTTGGCTCCTTGTGGTGTACTTTTCTTAGTTGTTGGTGGTAATTATCCGTGGCTTTAGCTTGAATGTTGGGACATGGTTGCTACAGATTTTAACTGCTGTGGCTTGATCTCAGCATTTTATGGATGGTTAAACTGTGTCAGAATGAAGTTAAGTAACTTATTCAAGACCACATAGAGAGAGTCAGTGGCTGAGTCATACTTCTGTCAGAGAAGTCTGACGCTCACTAATTTGCTTTGAGTAAGTCTAGCCACCAGTTGAGCTCCTCCCTATCAGCCTCCACCATTGCAGTTCCAGTGAGTTAAAGGTTGTGGGTGGAGAGAAAGGAGACTTGCTGAGCAATTCCTTGAACTGTAAGAGTAAACAGAAGTCTTAAAAAATGAAACACAAAAGGTGGGATTTTTCTACATTTGAGAACAGTTGTAAAGTAGCCTATAAAAGAAATGTGAATTAATGAAATTGAGCAGGAAGATGCTACTTGACAGTGGGTAAGTGTGATCAGTATGTAAACTTTATATTCTGTTCTTAAGACTAATGTATAAAATATGCATATTGGTATGTGTTTGACAAATTAAGTTCTGTTTCTGAAAATGGGGAGGAGAGTTCAATATGAAGTTATAATACAAAATTACTCCAGTGGGAGAACACATTTTAATTTGTTATATATTGTTGCTTAATCTTCATTGATTGTATCTTAATCTCTGTGATATTAAGGGCAGAAATGGATTCAATTTAGTTTTCTTAACAAATAATTCAGCCAAAACTTTTGGAAGATCCCCATCTAGAAAACAGAACTACTCATCTAAAAATGAAAACTGTGTGGAAGAAAGCTTTGAGGATCTTCTTCTGAAATACAAGCAGATTCAGCTTGAGCTTGAATATATTAATAAAGATGAAAAACTGGCTCTGAATAACAGAGAAGAAACTGTGCACCAAGATGATGCTAAAACAGCAAACGCTGAGGACCAAATAGCTGTAGAAAATGTCAGTATTACAAAAGAAGCTATAAAAGAAGTGTCTCCTGAGGAGAAAAATCAGGTTATAGCCTTTCAGGCATTTGAACTGAAACCTCTCAGGCAAAAACTGTCTACACCGGCTGAGAGGAACAGATTGAAAAAAACTAAAGATGGAACAAAACAGCTGTCACAAAAATCTGAACTCACAGAATCCAGTCAAGGTAACTATCGAACATTCCTGTCTGCGTTAACCTGTTACACCAAGAATCTTTGTGATTCTACTAGATATTTGGGAAAGTTGTGCCTCTTTGAAACTTGATATTGTTAAAAGAAAGTGGTTTTACATCAAATAACTTATTTTAAATTTGGAACTTGTCTTGAAGTATAACATCTTCAACATTTAATTAAAGATTGATCCAAAATATAAAATAAATTATGATAAATATTTTCACAAAATTTTCTAACTTGAATGTAAATAACTTGTTTGTAGAGAGAGTAGGGCAGGAGAACATAGAATCATAGAATCATAGAACTTGAGATCAGAAGGGACCATTATGATCATCTAGTCTGACCTCCTGCATGATGCAGGCCACAAAAGTTGACCCACCCACCCCTGAAATAACTCTCACCCTTGACTCAGCTGTTGAAGTCCCCAAATCCTGATTTGGCGACTTCAAGCAGCAGATAATCCTCTAGCAAACGACCCCTGCCCCATGCTCGGAGGAAGGCGAAAAACCTCCAGGGCCTCTGCCAATCTACCCCGGAGGAAAATTCCTTCCCGACCCCAAATATGGCGATCAGCTGAACCCCGAGCATGTGGCCAATATTCTCTATCCTGACACTTAGGAAAAGACTCCCAATATCCCAACATTTAAAATCGGTACTAACTCCCAGGTGNGTGGCTACCGTTCCACCACGTTTCAGTTATTCCCACGATATCGGGTTTCAATTCTCGGACCAGGAGCTCCAGTTCCTCCATTTTGTTACCTAGGCTTCTAGCATTAGTGAACAAACATTCTAATTTTTGCCCTTTGGCTTTCCTCCCCTTTGTTACCCACTTTGGTAGGGACACTGTACCGTCAGTATGACTTATCGGTCTAGTATCCCTCCCCCCCCTCTTCCTTATGTCCAACCCCTTCCCTCTGTCAATATCAGTTTTTATCCCTTCATCCACCCTCTCAATGTTAAAGCCTGGCGTGGAGAGTGCCCGTGCATCTCCCAACCGTCTCCCCGCAATTCCTAGTTTAAAGCTCTCTCGATCAGATGCGCCAGCCTCCCTCCCAGAAGTCTATTTCCCTCTCTACTCAGGTGGAGCCCATCCCGCGAGAACAGTTCTCTGTTCCCGAAAAACAACATTAGAATATTTCCCTTCTGTTATATTTAGGTTTTCAACTCTATGTTAGTGCTTGAGACTCAGAAAGTGAAATTGATGAATCACTAGTTGTCTTATCAGCCTTCTTCCCCTATCCACAGTAACTAACTATAGAAAGGAAACATATAGCACATATTACAATAAATTGTTATTAAAATCCAAACAATTTCAGTTTTAATAGCCTAAAGAAACACTTTTTAAAAAAAATATATAGTTTTATTACTATGGTAACATCACCTGAAGGCCAAACATGGATGTCATACTTGGTGGCTCCTGACTGTGGCATCCTAAATAAAAGGCTCTGAGTGATTATATTATGCTATTTAGTGCTGGTCTTTTTAACTGAAAAATGGTAATTTAATTTTGACAAGCCCAAAATTGATTACTGTTATAACATGTGCTGTCTTTATTTATTTAAAAAAAACAACAACTTGAAAACGAGAGCTGTGGCAGCCTTAAATTTCACTGGGAGCATTGCTGTTAACAGTGTAAAAGAAGAGGTGGAATAACTAGTGCTAACAGCTGATTTACTGCTTTTGAAATGTAGTTCGTTTTCTTGAGGTTTTTTTTTTAAAAGCTAGATTGACAGCCTGAGGCATCATGCTCATAATTGGAATCTTGGGCTTTCATTTAATCATCTCTTATATTTTCCTTCTCTTTTCCTTACTGGCTTCCTTCTTGTGAGACTAGAATGTGCAATGGCAAAAGTGTCTCTGTTAAAGCTGAAAGGGGAGAATTGAAATTTAGTGACAATCATATACTCTAGGGTGAGAGTTCTTATCTCTTAAGTGTTTCTTTTAGTGTAATAAATGTTACGTGTTCCTGCCCAGAAGAACTTAAGTTGTAATATAAAACAAAACACACGGTAAGAGTTCAGGTAAGGAAAATAAGTGGAGAAATCATTAGGGGAAAGAGGTAGGGAAGATTTGTGTAAGAAGTGGGTTTGAAAGAGGGCCAGATAGAAGCATGATGAACAGAAGTGGGAGGATGTTCTAAACTGTAGACACAGCACAGAAGAAAGCATGAATCTGAGAAGATACAAAGCATCAGAGCATGAGAAATGTAAGACAAAGGCATTGAGAGTTAAGATGATTAGTTTGAGCATGATACAACAGGAGATGATAAGCCAGTAAAGGAAGGGAATGAGAGAATAAGTGGTTAAGGAAAATGGTTTTACTTGTAGTACTTTAGAGAAACTGGACAGGGGAAGGTGAAGGGTACGGAGACCCAAAAGATTATTACAGTAATCAAGGTAAAATGATAAAGGTGTGGATGTGGCTTTAATACCAGGCTTAGAGGAGCAGTCATATCTTCGTGATAGAGCAAGAACCAATATAATATAGGACTAGTAAATATGTAGAGAAAGGAGTAAAACTGACACACCTGTGAGTCTGGGGAATAAAAAGCTATTTAAAAACAAACACCCCCCCCCCCCCCCAACCCCCAAATTCATAAAAATAAGAACTTAAACACAAGATGAATTAACTCTGTATTGCAGGACAGAGGGCTGGAAGGGATCTCCTGCTTTGAATCCAGTCCTCTGTGGTCACAGACAACTCCATATATCATTCATTCATAAATTTACCAAGCTCCAGCTTAAAACTAAGTAGGTTGTTTGTCCCCACTTTCCTATTGTAAGGTTATTCCAGAATCTCACTCTTCTGATGGTTAAAAGTGTTCTAACTTCCAGCCTAAATTTATTCCTGGCCAGTTTATACCCATTTGTTCTTGTGCCAACTTGTCCTTGAGCTTAAATAGCTCTTCTTCCTCCCTCATGTTTACCCCTCTGGTGTATTTATAGAGAGCAATCATATCCCCTCTCAGCCTTTTTTTTGCTATTGGACGTATGCTAGTGGTTAAATGAATGCTGTAATCCTTGTATGCACAATTTATTTTTAATTCCTATATAGTACCTAACATGGTAGGAGCTAACCCCATTACATAAAAAATATTAAAAGCAGACAGTTTACATAAGCCACTGTTAAATTATACTTGCATGACCAGTACCACGAGTATCTCCAGTATGCCTTAGAAGGTCAAATGATAATATACAACCCAAATTAATAATCGCAATGCATAGTAATTAACCAGAAACAAAACAGAATAAATGGGCTTTGCACCACACCCTGAGACTTATCAGAACTTGGATTCTGGTGGACACTCAAGGGAACACATTGTAAAAGCAGAGCGTTCAGCTAAGAGCCCGGTCACTAATCTTAGTTTTATCCCAGGATCTGATAGCAAGAGCATCCCAAGTGATTTCAACAACTGTAAATTGATCTCAAGTGAGGTAGGTATTTCTAAGATAAATGAGTGTATACTATTCAGGGCTGCATACAGTGCATAGGGGATTATAAGAAAATGTCCTGTATCACAGGGTGTTTATATCAAATGCTATTCCGAGGCCCTTATGGGTGCATTATAGCTGAAGAGGTATTTTAGGGCTTGTCTACACTTAAAACACCACCGGGGCACAGCTGCAGCCTTCAGTGTAGACAATACCTATGCTGAGGGGAGGGCTTCTGTCAGTGTAGGTAATCTGTATCACCAAGAGGTAGTAACTAGGTTGACTAGAGAATTCTCTGTCAACACGAGGGGGTTGGTTTGGTTTAACTGTGTTGTGGATTTTTCACACTCCGAGTAACGTAGTTATACTGACCTAATTTCCTTGTGTAAATCAGGCCTTAATTCTAAAACAAAGTTTTAATGCTAATTTTAACTGTCCTCCTTTTACTCAGGTGGAGGCTCTATATCTTCCTCTCTGTGGAATACCCCAAGGTGCTGTTTGTAGCCCTATTCTGTTCACCATATATTTTTACCATATGACTGTTGGCTGTGTGATATGCATTTGTCTTGGTCCATCTTTGGGGAAAAGTAGGTCTACACTACAGTGGGGATCGACGCTCTGAGATCGATCCACCGGTGGTCGATTTAGTGGGTCTAGTAAAGACTTGCCAAATCGACTGCAGATCGGTCTCCGGTTGACCCCTGTACTCTACCCCTGACAAGAAGAGTAAGGTAAGTCGACGGGAGAAAATCTCCCGTCGACCCCCCGCAGTGTAGACCCCGCGATAACTCGACCTAAGGTACTTCGACTCCAGCTACGTTATTGACATAGAGTTGCGTAGCATAGGTTGACTTACCGCGGTAGTGTAGACATAGCCTTAGGGAGCATGTGTTCCACATTGTAGAAACTCCTATCACCACAATTAGCACTAATTGCACCTTTTCCCACCTTGAATCCATGGATTGAAGGGGCATGGAGAGAAACTCTAATGTTCAGTGTTGAGGCATGTGGTATTAGGAAAAATACTTGTACACGTTCTGTGGCTAACTAGGCTATAGTTTGGAAGTGAAAAGGATGGAAGTGCTATTAATAAATCCAATAATGTTCTCAATCTGCATCAGCTATATTTTAGTGGTGTCTACTGTTGCCTTTATGCTTCAGGGCTTATTAGCATTTTAATGTAAAAGTTTATAACTCAGCTATGCTGTTAGCTTTCTTTGCATACCAAGCTTCACTTAGCGTAAAGTTTTAACCCAAGAATCAGTACTGCAATCCTTTTGTGCTCCCACCCCCCACGACAAAAGAAGCTTGTTCAGTTAATTTTTTAAATCTTTAAAGTGGTTTCAGATGCTTTTACAATGTCTTCCATGTGCTTTTATTTAACACTTTTATGGTCTGTTGGTCTGGCTTGTGTAACAAGCTTTTGAAATATTTAAGAAGAAAATGAAGGTAAAGCATTGTTGGTGTCATTCCATTTCCCCTTGTTCTCATATGTGGGTTTTTTTTTTTTTAGCACACGGCAAGCAGGGAGATCTCCAGGGTGAGCTGTATACTATTTGTATCTTTTAAAATTTCTATTTTATGTTTTGAGATTGCATTTGCCTTGTATCTACTTTTCTTGATATTTAGGAAGAGTCTTCTGCTAGGACTTTAGGAGCAGGGAGAAAAGTGTGTTGTCAGTTTCTCTTTTCCTAGTTCGGCATGTGGGCAGGAACACACTGTAAATGGGTTTTTTATATGGAGAGAAAGCATCTTGGACAGGGGTCCTCAAACTGGGGGTCGGGACCCCTCAGGGGTTGCGAGGTCATTACATGGGGGATCGTGAGCTGTCAACCTCCACCCCAAACCCCGCTTGCCACCAGCATTTATAATGGTGTTAAATATATTAAAAAGTGTGTTTAATTTATTGGGGGGGTGTTGCACTCAGAGGCTTGTGATGTGAAAGGGGTCGCCATTAAAAAAGTTTGAGACCCACTGATCTTGGAGAATGATTCATCTGCTGTTGTTGTTTTTCCCCTCCCATTTGATGGCAATGTGACTGGTGGGCAGTCAAGCATATCTGCAGGGTAGAGTTCAGCTGGTGAGTTTTACTACATACCAGGCCAGTGATAACCCTAAAACTGGTTTCGTTGGAGGTGGAGGGAGGTGACTAGTGTTCTTCTCCAGCTTTGAGTTTTCAACTTAATCCTGCAAGGTCCTGAGCAGCTACTGGGATGTGCTGAGCTTCTTAAATTCCAGTGGAGCTGAAAGTGCTCAGTGCTGTACTTTATAAGGCCCATAGGCAGCTCTTGCTTCAGCAAAAGCAGCCGGTGGGCAGGTCTACACTATGGCAGCGATCGACGCTCTGAGATCGATCCACCGGTGGTTGATTTAGCGGGTGTAGTAAAGACCCGCCAAATCGACTGCAAATTGCTCTCCAGTTGACCCCTGTACTCTACCCCCGATGAGAAGAGTAAGGTAAGTCGACGGGAGATTTTCTCCCATCGACCCCCGCAGTGTAGAACCTGCGGTAACTCGACCTAAGGTACGTCGACTCCAGTTACGTGAATAGCATAGGTCGACTTACCGTGATAGTGTAGACATAGCCTGTCTTTTGGCAAACACTGCTTTCATCCTCTTTATGGGATAAACAAGGAAGACTCTGTTCCATAGAAGCAGAAAGAAAAACATAGAGGAAAAATACCTTGGATGGAAAACTATTAAAAGATCGAAGATCCAGTCTGTACTGTCAGGGTGTTACTTCTCAAAGCAAGATCTGTCATGCTAGTTATAATAGCACATTTTCAAAGTACACATCTGCAGCAATTTTATTTTTAATATACTATTCTAATCTATTAACACCTCAATGATATTAATAAACTATCTTGGGTTCAGTTCTGCACATTGTTTTAGTGTAGTTCTGTTAAGTGAACTGAAGCTTTGTCATGTTTATAAAAATGTGCTATTTTGTTTTAAAGGAGTAGAAGACAAAGAACAAACATTAGTTCGAAAGCTTAGCACTTCAGATGCTACATCTGAAAAGGTAAGAGTGTTCTAGCTGAAATCATCTTATATTTTGTGGCATGATCTTCTGGTTCTTTTTTTTTTATGTTGTAAAGTCAAGCCACACTTTAGGAATAGGTAGCATAAATCCTCAAAGACCATGATGAAATCTGGAGTGGGATTTTAAGCTTGCCTCTTTATAGAAATCTAATTGCGCATTCACGTTTTTTGTGTGTGAAAAATGACTTTTGTGAACTTAACTAATGACAAATTTAATGACTTTTCAATTATGCTCTCCCCTCTTTTTCTCCCTCCCATCCTCAAAGAAGCTACTGGATGAGGAGGAAGAGATGTCTGAATTGCAGCTTAGACTTCTTGCACTTCAGTCTGCCAGTAAGAAATGGCAGCAGAAAGAACAGCAGGTGATGAAGGAAAGCAAGGAAAAACTAACAAAGACTAAAACTGTTCAGCAAAAAGTCAAAGCCAGTACAAAACCACATTCAACCAAAAAAACCAGCACTGCAGGTAATATGCGTAACATTATTAACATGGTTAGCAGTAGTCGTCCATCTGAAATCTAAAATGTAATCTGCTATGTAAGGCTTATACTAACACCAAATCTTCACCACCATATTGCACTCCCTAATACCTTTCATTCTCAACACTTTTAGGGTTTCTGCAAAATGTAACCTTTGGGGACTTGTGTTGGATATGTGTGGAGGTTTTTAAAGAAATGAGGTGCAATTACCTGTATATATTTTTATTTAAAGCTAAGCAAGCTTTGAGGAAACAGCAAACAAAGGCATGGAAAAAAATGCAGCAGCAAAAGGAACAAGAAAGACGTCAAAAAGAAGAGGAACAGAGGAAACAGGAGGAGGAGGAGGAGGAGAGAAGAAAAAGAGAAGAGGAAATCCGAAAAATCCGGGACCTTTCAAATCAAGAAGAGCAGTACAACCGGTTCATGAAGCTTGTTGGGGGAAAGAGGAGATCAAGAAGCAAGGTAGTGATTTGTATTCAGGTGTTATATTTGAGATCCTTGATTGATGCATACTTTCTTTTTCAAACTCTCAGAGAAACAGAATAGTTTAGTGGTTACAGCATAGAATTTGGAGCCAGAAGTTTGTGTTTTAATCCCAGATCTGACTGTTTTTATTCTTCTTCTGACTGTTTTTGGTTATGTCTCAATCTCTCTACATAGATTTATCCACCTGAAAATTAGCGATCGGTAATTGTTATTCTCCTAAGAGTGTTGTGAGCATAAAATGCATGAAAGATGTTAAACACTCTGTAAATAAGTACAGGTCTGTCGCATCTAAGGCGCATTTAACATGTGCGATTTCAGCTTTACGCGGTCGGCAAAAACAAGAAAAAAAAAAAAAAAAAAAGAAAAATAACAATTTAAATACTGTTTCTGTATTGCGGGCGATTCTGCCTGCCATTACACTCAATGTAATTTTGACTATACGCGGTTTTCGCTTTAGGCGCTGACCGCGGAACGTAACCCCAGCGTAAGATGAGACAGACCTGTATAAACCAATTAGTAGTCAGTCCTGTTCTAGGAGGTGTAAAGCCAGAATACTGCTTTTTACTAGGTTTTGCAGTGGTTCTGGAAATTAAATTCAGTGGGGTAGCACTCCCCAAAAGTGCTCATTTTAAGATGAATCATGTTATACTGCAAAAGTGAACCAACAATATATATTGCCTATCAAGAAACAAAGTCTATTCACTGGCAAAAAGTCATTAATTTAGAGTTAGGATTGCTTAGTTCTGCTTTTCCAGTATGTCGAGTATCACTAAACTTAAATTTGAAAATCAGGAAATAGTTATATTTTGCACCCAAGCTTAATCCTGTCATCCTGGAGCTGGCAATAGGCACTGGCACCAAATCAAACTTGACCCTGTCACTAACAAAATTTGTGCGGCCGTGTCCCCAAACCAATTCTTTAGCCTCATTCCTCTCATTTAGGTGTAGCTGCACTGCCCCAAGTAATAGTTGCAGCAAGCTGCCAGTTTTCTCTCTATCAGGAGAGGTGCAGCTGCAGCTCGAGGAATCAGGGATGCCTGTGTTTTGGGCTTGTTATACAGAAGGTCCCATTAGATAGTCACAATGGCCATTCCTGGTTTTATAATGTAACAATGTTTGAAAGAGTTCTAGAAAGAACTTTAGAGTTTGAGGGCCACTAGAATGGCTACCGTTGTCTGACAGTCCACTAAGTCTGTTGAGAATATAGAGGGATAGTAGTATTTCACCCCATTTTAACACACTTTTGCATATTCTTAGTGCTCACCAGCACTCCATATCTGCATTGGCATTCACACATCATGCATCCTCTCTGCCTTCTGTCCTGCACTGTTGCTCTGGGAGTTCTAGCAATGAGGTGTGCCAACAGGCTGCACTATGTGGCTCATTTTGGAGTAACCAAAGGTGATGTCCCACAGGGAATCCTTAAGACAAGGATAAACAGGTATCAACATCTGCCAAGTCTTTAGGGGCTTGCCTGGAATAGGCAAAGTGGTCAAGAATAGTAAATCAGGCTTAGATAGTTAGTGTTTGGCTAAGCCCATCCTAACCTCAGCCTTTATCCTAGTCAAGTTAAGGCTTGGGAGTTCCCCATAGGCTATCCTTGTTCACTTCTCCCCTGCTGTCCTCCAGGTGCTCAGGAAGGGTAGGGTATAGTTATATGATTTTTAACTGGGACAGGTTAGAGTATTGCTCATGGAGGCAGAGGTAAGATTTGGAGGGAGGGGGATGGGAAACGACCGTAACTCTGCATTTCCTTGTTTTCAGAAATTCAAGTTTAGCCCTTCCCTCCATGTTAATATATGGAGATATACCTATCTCATAGAGCTGGAAGGGACCCCGAAGGGTCATCGAGTCCAGCCCCCTGCCTTCACTAGCAGGACCAATTTTGCCCCAGATCCCTAAGTGGCCCCCTCAAGGATTGAACTCACAACCTTGGGTTTAGCAGGCCAATGCTCAAACCACTGAGCTATCCCTCCCCCTATGTTCTGAGAGACACAAGGCAGTGCTAGCCAAATAAAGGTTTTGGCATTGAATTTCCCTTGTTTGAGGAAATGATGGTAAAGAGGGGGCATGACTGAGGGGCACCTGTGATGGGGGCCATGGATGGATTTCCTAAATACATCTCACTGCTGCTCAGCTACTAGCTTTGCTTTCCTCCTTGCTCCTTCAGGCCACTGGTAGGGCTGTATCTGAGGAACCTCTTGAGCAAATGATTCCAAATTGGCACCACAAAGTACCCCATGTTGTGGTATACCATTGTTCATGACAACCTCCTTTATGTACATGGATTTTAGAGTACTTTGAAAAGTGGGCTTTTAAACACAGAGCTCTATTTGACCAGACCTATGAAGTCACTGCTGTTCCTCCTTAATGCTGCTGGCACTTGAAGCAGAACTTCCAAAAACAAGCCCCTGAGCGCAAGCAGAAAGTAGTCTGAAATTTGTCTCAGAAGTCTACTAATAGCAGCACTTGAACTCATTTTTGTGGGGAGAAAAATGGGGGAGTGTGCTCAGGTTCAAGATAGTCTGTTCCTGTAAGCGAGGAAGTGATTGATCTAGGCTGAGCTCCTCTGCATAGTTGGTCGAATGAGGCATCAGGTGTACCAGTCTCATGGTGCATATGCAAATCACTTTCATGTGCCTGTCAGTTTTTTTTGTGGGAGTTCTGTCTCTGGAACCCTTTGGCTGAATGACCCAGAATTTACAAAACTAGCTCTGGGGCTTAGCAATTTTCAAGACAAATTCAGTATGCATGTGGATTTTTTTTTTAGAGCTCCGTGAAGGTTGAAACCTTTACAATAAAGTTGCTGAGTGCTCTTCCATAATAATTATGTATTTAGTTTTCCTACTCAGTCATTACTTGGCTCTTTTAAAAAAAGAGATTTGCTTTTCAGCAGAAACTTTAGTAATTACTATGATGTATTGGCAGGAGCAATAGAGTTCTGAAATAGAAGTTAATTATAACACCATTTCTTTCAGAAACGCTTTATTCAAGAGTGCCCAAACTTTTAACGCTGGCTAATTGTCAGGAGCTTGATTGTCTGTTATAAGTTTATTTTGGGTTTGATAATTGGATGTGTTTGCTTGTGTAATTTCTTGTAGAAACTGCTGTTATATTCAGAGAAAACAGCATTCAAAACCTGCAGCTGATCTCCTCAATCTCGTCTCTACATAGAGAAGAAGGCTGTAGTTTGACTTCTTAAGCCACGGTTGACCCCCCTTCTTGCCTCCTTCTTTCTCTGCTGGGTAGAACTTGATTGAAAAATGAGTGAGGGGGCAGGTGGTGGCAGTGTTAAAACAACTTTTAAAAAATGCAAATGCTGTAAGACATGCTAAATTAAAGTACTTTTTTTTTTTTTTTTGGTATGCTTAGTCTTCAGATACAGACTTGAGACGGTCTTTAGATAAGCAATCTACTGATAGCGGAGGAGGGATTTATCAATATGACAACTATGATGAAGTTGCTATGGATACGGACAGTGAAACTAACTCACCAGGTAAGATTAACTTTCAATTTCTGGCATGGTTGAAAAGTATAATGATGAAAAATGGTTGGAATATTACTTTAGTGATATAAGAAATATGAAACGGACAATCTCCGTCTTCTCCGAAGGGCTGTGTTCGTTTTGTGGACTGAAGTTGAATGGGTAATAATTAAGGCTAAGATTTTTTGTCACAGATATTTTTAGTAAAAGTCAGACAGGTCACAGGCAATAATGAAAAATTAACGGAAATCCATGACCTGTCCCTGACTTTTACTAAAAATATCCATAACAAAATGGGGAGCCTGGGCATCTGCTGGTGGGCTGGGAGCTCCAGGGGCCTCCACCACCCGTGGGGGCTCGGAACTCCAGGGTCCCCCTCCTCTGGTAGCTCACAGCTGCGGGGGTCCCCCCCGCTGCCCGGAGCGGCCAGGATTTCACCACCACCACCCGGGGCGGTCAGGAGCTGCGGGGGGGGGTCCACGTGCCATTCATGGGGGCTGGAAGCTGTGGGGGGGCTCCTGTCACCTGGGGCGGCCGGAGTACCCCACAGCTCCCTCCTCCACAGGCGGCAGGCGACCCTGCAGCTCCCAGTCAGCGCTGGCTGAAGTTACTGAGGTCTTTGGAAGTCACGGATTCCCTGATTAAATCACAGCCTTCGTAATAATGCCCTGCAGGTTTGAGAACTATGTCATTTAAGAGGAACTAATTCTGACCTGTTTTAAATCTGATTCTTTTTATATAGCTTTTTATTCCCTAGGGATCCTCTAAAGCGCTTCCGGCTTACACTTAGCCAAATATTATTAGAAACATCAAAATTGTTTATAAATTCATATGGAATCATGTAGAAATGGGGGTCCCCAAAGCATGATGTGAAAAAGACTCTGTTGACTACTTCCTAGAAGCCTGTCCTACACCTAATTTTCTCACAAACTTAAATGAAACTATTTCAGAAAATACAGTCAAATTTAGAAACATTACCAATATTTCAATAACCTTTATTCTTTCCTAGCTGTGTTTATTCCTTTTATTCCATTGTTCTTCATCTTCTGATTTTATTCTTATTTTCCATATTTTGTTTTTTCCTTCTCAGCAAACTTCCTTGGCCTCTGTTCCCAAACTTTCTCACTAGCTGCCTCTCTTAATTTTTCTGCTGCATGCATTTGTGAGTTAAATCAAACTGAACAGCAAAGATGGGTTTCACTTAGAGTAATGTTGTCTTTGAATATTTGAATACAAATTATAAAGTTAATTTTAAAAAAAGGTAGGAACAGGGCATTAAGTAGTTGTGTGTCTTTTGTTTAGGTCTCACCTAAACTCCTCTTTTGATCTGGTCTCACCTACCAAAGTTGAGATATAAATTAGCATCTTGCCTGTTTCCTCACTTTGCTTTATGGCCATGATTTGAAATGCGATTCAGTATTTTTAGTTGGTTAATTAAAGCATAACATGACTTAGAGTCGTGTTTGGTAACTTACCATTCTTATTTCTTGAATTTAAATGTATCTCTCTTTGTTGCAGCTTCTTCTCCAGTGCAGCCTCCTTTCTTTGAGTGTCCGGTGGAATATTTTCCTCCTCCAGCACCACCAATTTCCTTGCCTCTGCCACCCCAGGTTACAGTAAATAATTTTAATTCATTTATTTGTCTTTTAAATTTTTCAGTTTTTAATATATATTTTAGTTCTGTGCCTTAAAGAAACACTGTCTTGGACCCTACATTTTATGTTGCATTAAAATATGTGAGAATTTCCTAATAACTTCTAACAAGTCTGCATCAAGTAGTTCTTCCCAGGCCCTTCTGTGGTACCATTGTGCTCTGTATCTTTATGCTGATCTATTGTTCCCCCTCTTGTGTTGGGGTGACTATACAGAAGACATACATAACATAACATAAGAACATAAGAAAGGCCGTACCGGGTCAGACCAAAGGTCCATCTAGCCCAGTATCTGTCTACCAACAGTGGCCAATGCCAGGTGCCCCAGAGGGAGTGAACCTAACAGGCAATGATCAAGTGATCTCTCTCCTGCCATCCATCTCCATCCTCTGACGAACAGAGGCTAGGGACACCATTCTAGACCTCCCTTTCTAGAGATCAACAAAACCAGACCATTCTTTCAATCTTTTCTGGGCTCAGCTGTCTTTCCACCTTCTTTGTTGCTGTAGTTCTAGTCAGTTCCTTCTCCTCTTGCATCACCACTTCCAGGTGTGTAGCTGAAGGGTAGGGCAACCCAGTCCCCACTTCCCTCTTGGGCTCCAGTCCCCTGGCCCTATATACAAAATGTCTGTCCTCTCTAGCCTCAGTACTCCCCACCCAGGGACTAACACCTATTTTGGCTGTGTTGTAGGCCCCTTATCCACCCAGTACCAGTCTCAATTAGACTCTGGTTGCCTTCTCACCCAGGAATTTGCCAGCCGCCTGCTATTCTCTGTCTCCCCCTTCCCACTGAACACTTGGAGCTTTCATATCCTTCTTTGTGCCTAGTTGGTGCTCCTTTTTGGGACTAAAAACTCTGAATTCCTAGCCTTAAAGGGCATTGTAATAGAGCTGAAGGGACAAACCCTTAAACCTACCTCCTTTTTTGTAAATAGGAGCAATTTAACTCCAGCCTTTGATGTCACTGTCTAAATCACTGCTATTTGAATTGTAATATCAAACCATGAATTAATCAGTTTAGTTCATGTCCTCTGTGTCTTTGGAATAATTTAGCAATGAAAGGTTTAGTTAATTCTATTTGGTTTTCAAATTCTGTTTTTCTTTTTGTAATGCATCTCAGACTGTGCAGCCGTTGAGCCAACTTTATGTGGAGGACATTTCTTGTGTTTCTCTTGAGCCTCCTCCACCTCTCCCACCTCTTCCACCTGAGGAACCCGAACAGCCACCCAAACCTCCATTTGCAGATGAAGAAGAAGAAGAAGAAATGCTACTACGAGAAGAGCTACTCAAGTCTCTAGCTAACAAACGAGCTTTCAAATCAGAGGTAGTCCCATAGTTTGTGAATATAGCCTCTAGATGGCAATCTTGAGCTAACTTTAAAGGTGACCTGCAAAGGGTGGAAAATATAGGACAGGTTTTTTTGCTGCTTTATGGCTGTATAAAACAATCCTGAATGAGTTTTAAATAAAATCTGCTTGGCTTACATTACAAATTACAGGTCTTGTCCAACCTGTTTTTGCTGGAGGACTGGTGGGATTATAACATTTCAAGGGACTAAAATTTGAACAGTTGAAAGGGATTTTATTCACTGTTAAACTGTTTATTTGCTTAATACCTATTTAACAAACTATTGGAAGGAAGTTCTTTTTGTTAAAAATTCAAACACTACCTACCCTGTCATTTGAAGGCTGAGAGAGCTCTTGCTTCACTTCAGTCCTCCAGCAAATATGAGATGGACAGGACTTGACATTTCTAGTATTTCTGAGGTAAAAAACAAACAGAACTTATCCCCACCCCTCCCTGTGTTTGTAATGAAAATTAAATTAAACTGCCTATATGACATCATAAAAGAGGCCACAAACATATTTCCTTTGCAGATCACCTGTAAACAAGAGCAGGACTATTCTTGCCTAATATACTTTTTGGCGTCACTATGTAACTACACTAGTGGCGATAGTTATATACCTTCGATCAGAAAATTGAAATATGTTCTGGTGTTATAGTGTCTCTGTTATAAAAGTTTAGAGAGATGGCATAGGCACTAACATGCTAATATTTTTCAATTGTTTTTCATATACAGCTGTACACCTTTTGAAACACTTTTGATATAGTATACTGTTTTCTCCCCCCTCCCCTCCTGATTGGACTTCTTATTTCCTTATGTAGGAAACATCAAGTAATAGTGGTCCGCCTTCACCTCCAGTTCCAAATAATTCCCAGCCTGTGCCAAGAAGCAATCTATCAGCAGTCAGTATTAATACTGTATCCCAGCCTCGGGTACAGAACACAAAGTTTGTTAGAGTACCGCGACCTCCACGAGCAGTAATCACAGTAAGGAAATAACTTCAGTTTTCTTTTAATAAGACCATCTTATGAGCTAGTCTTAACTCATATGGTAAGTTAGAAGTAAAGGATCATCTTCTGCATAAAAGCATGTTATTTCCCTTGAAAATAACTTAGTGTTAGAGCAGTGATAAGGAACCTGTGGCATGTTGGACCATTCTCTTTCCCTTCCTTGCAATGAAATATTTAATTCTCTTTTACATCTAAGAATGTATGGCTTCTCTGAGCTGGGAGAAGATGCAGTGGCCCTTCTTAAATAACCTTTTAAAATGAGCTAAAGTTTTTCCCATTTTAGGTTGGGGTGAGGGGAAGAGAATCTTGAAAAGATAAGATGCATGAGGCAAGCAGCAAATGTAATTTCATATATTTTTAGCAGTCTAGTGCAAAATGGTTTAGCTGTCACTTAAACATTGTTTAAATTGCCTTAGGTTACCTTTCACTAGGAATTTCAGACACTGAAGATTATTACCCTTTCCTGCTTTTAGCATTCAGCATCTTATAGATTCAAATCACTGTATGAGCATTTGAGGCATGGTCAAAGTTCACTGCGTCTGTGAGACAGACTGTTTAAATACCAAACCAAATAACTGGACTGTATTATCTTACAAAAGTTGAAGATGAGGGGAGATTTTACAGGCAAAAGATGCTTGGAGGTAGAAAATTTAAAAAACAAAACCGTGAAACCAGCATTTTTAAGATGGAGGGGAATTACTGAGGTATAAGATGATTAGCACTAAATGGTCGAGGTAGTTCTATTCTGACAGTTGTCTTATCTGGTATTTGATTATCAGAGTCCACGCTAGATATATGGTGGGTTTTTAATCCTATTTTAATGGCTCTGAGATATGGGTTCAGATCAAGTCAGCATCTGATTTGTGGTGTCCATGATCTCTCTGAAGCACCATTGAAGTGTTTCACTGCCTCCATATTGTTTTGTAAGGAGAAGGGAGGACAGTACTGTCGAAAGATAGAAGAGGGCTGACTACACTGATGTCATTTTGGTCAGAATTTATGGGAGCTTCTCAGTCTTCTGATGTAACCTCTCTTGTGCATCACTCTCTTTGTTAGCTGTATTTACTTTAAAAAATCTTATGATATCCCACTCTTTCTGATATCTTTAGAGGGGACAAGGTCATATTTCCCCCCGTCTTCTGGCAAACGTTCTTTCCATCTCCTTAACCCTGGGTGTCCGCTGCCTACTTCTAACCTAATTTCAAACAATACAAGAATAATTTGAGATACCAGGGGCCCCTGGCCTTTGTGGCACATTATACTTGTGTTAATCAGTTGGCAGTTGCATGTGTTCTGTAAACTGTTCTTTTGGTAATTTTTTATTTAAATCTCATCTGAATCACTTTGTCAACTATTAGAGGATTTTGAAAGAGTTCTTTGTCCTGTTGTCTTGAATTTCTCCTGGGTCAGATTTAATTCAACTGTTATGTTACAGAAACACAAAGAAAAATTGTACTAGTTAATCGGAGATGAATTGCAGTATTTAGCCTTTTTAATTGCAAGATAGCTTTTATCAGCTGTGATGATGGGCAGTTTTTAAAGGGTTGAGCAAGTCCTGATAAGTTTTTCTGTATACTCTAGTTAATGATTATTAGCATAGTTATTTTTTACATTAACTAAAAAATGATGGATGATATGTTTGTATATGATTAGCCTTGCTCATTTTTAACAACTTTTCATTTTGCATAGCCATTCTAATCAAGTGTTTTGAATCAGCATAGTGATAGAAAAATCACTCAGTTTTCAGGCTTGTTAAAAGCCATTACTTATTGTGAATGTGGTAGCTTAATGTCTAGAACAGGAATATTTTCCTGTGTGTATTAAAGGAGGTGTGGCCAGACTAAGACCTCATCTACTCTTAAAAGTTACACTGGCATAGCTATGTCGGTCAGCGTGTGGAAAAAAATACATACCCTAGCGACATAACTATGCTGACAAAACCCCCAGTGTAGCTGGAGCTATGCTGACGAAGAATAGCTAATGTCATTCAGGGAGGTGGTGGTCCTAAATCAGTGAAAAAACTCCTTCTGTTGACGTAAGCTATGGCTACAATAGGAGGCTATGCCTGCATGGCATCTCCCAGTAGTGTAGATGTACTGAATATGGGATAGATGCTCTGTAGTGTAGACACAGCTGTAGGTACCTGCAGCAGATCACTTGCATAGCTTCTTCTCTCCCCTCTACCCACAATAACTGTCAATTCTCATCACTCTGTTAGGGCCAACTTGTGTGGTGGTGTGTTTTTTTTGTTTTTTTTTAATTGTTTGTCTTGTGGTATTCAGGATTTTTTTAAATTATTTTTTGAGTTCCTGAAATCATGAGACTGTGTTTTCTTTTTTAAAAGTAAGCTTCTAGCCCTCATGGTTGCAGAGAAAAGTTTGAAAATGTGTACAGTGTGTTCCCTGAAGGCTCAAAACACAGAAGACTATTACAAGGAACTAAACATTTGATTTAAAAATAATAATCTAAATCATGATTTTTTTGTGTGCCTGACTCATGATTTTTGAACGCTTGCGGTTGGCAATGCTGCACCATGTGCTGGAACAATGTGTACATGATCCTAACATTACTGCTGGGAGTGGTGGTGAAGGGAGAAGACAAACAGCTAATTGGTTCCACCCTCCTGCAGCCCTGGAAAACTACATAAGATCACACTCCTCCCTATGCATGTTTCCACTTGCATTGAGAAGAATAGTAGAGTGAAAGTGACAAAGTTACCGTCTTTTGCTCAGCTATTCAAATTCGTGTTATTGCAGAAGTGGTATATGTAGGAAAGTGAAGTAATACAGGCTTCTTATTTGGGATTTGTAAAAATTGAAGGGCCACTGCCTTGAGGTAGAGGGTAAACATTACTCTGTAGCTGTCTAGTCTTGACTGACATTTAATCATGCCTGTGTTAGGAGGAAGGGAGAGAATCAGCTGGAGCGTGGAGGGTGAAGTTGCCTATAACTGTACATGCGAAAGTCTGTAATTATTTGATCCACTCAGTCTTGAGTACCTCGTCTGAGTATGTGGGACTGGGACTAGAAAGATCACTGCATAGAGCTAGCACAGACTTCCTTTGTAGCTTGCTGTTTTCTTTGCCTCCATTCTCTATCTGTAAAATTAAGATACTTTCCACTTCACATAACTATTGTGAGAATAAATCCTTTAAATACTCAGGCACTTGGAAGGGGCTCCCACTAGATAGGGCTCCCATTACCAGAACTTCCAAGTGCCTCAGCATTTAAAGGAGGTAGATATCTACATACATACATACTAGAACTAATCCAGAATATAATTGGAGCAGGGTTAAAAGTGTTCACATAAATCCTACGCTATAATGCATCTGGTTTTACTTCTTTTGCTAGTTGGTATAAAAATAAATACTTTGTCTCTGCAGCTTCCCAAGCATAAGTCAGTAGTGGTGACACTGAACGATTCAGATGATAGCGAATCTGATGGAGAGCCATCTAACTCAACTAATAGTGTATTTGGAGGACTAGAATCCATGATCAAAGAAGCAAGAAGAACTGCAGAGGTAAATGATATATCTATCTATAAAGCTTAATTTTAGCACTTTTTAACCTCAGAATTCACAGCAAACCTTCAAGCAAGGGTCTAGAGATACAGGCGTGTGTCAAAAACAGAAGAATATTGAGTGCGTTTCTATGGTACTGTGCCTGGGCTAGTAATTGTTCATTGTGTTGCAAGAATGATGTAAACTCCCTTTTGTTTTAGTTAAAACTAACCTCAGGATAAAACTTGAAGGTGTACTAAAATGCTTAATTGAAAAATAAAACCCAAACACAGAACTCTAGGTTGTGGCAGGTAAGAAAAGGGGCTGCTAATTGACTATATTTGGCTTTAAAAACCTTTTACTCACTGTGTAATCTGTTAATGACTACATCTTAAAGCTTTAAACTTAAAGAAAAAATGTAATTGCCCCTTAAATATAATATGGCTTCTGCAAACATTTGCATTTAATTTGGTGTGTGGGGAGGTGTAATATTGGCATATTTTGATTAAGCTCTCTTTTTATAACAGGCCTCAAAACCCAAAGCACCTCCAAAATCAGAAAAAGAAAATGATCCTATGAGAACCCCAGAGGCCTTACCAGAAGATAAGAAGATTGAATATCGACTCTTAAAAGAAGAGATTGCCAGGTGCGTTGGCTTTGAAGAACCTATATTTTGCTTTTAAGCCATACCAGTAACCAGTCTTTTTAATTTTGACAAAAAGATGTTAAATTAAAGATCAGTAGAATTAATGTGAAGTGCTTCCTTAGATTGTAAAAATATATTGGCTTTTTTTAGATTCTTTTTAGTAAGATTATTCAGTATGTGAACTGCTTGGAAACAATTCCAACTACAAAAATCTACCTCTTACTTGAAATATAGCCATATTACTTTCTGTAAAGTGCTGCTACTATTTTGTGTTCTGGGAGTATATGCAGTAAGAAGACATAGTGTGTAGCTAGTTGCAATTGCTGGATATTCCATATGTTTTTTGTTTTTTAATATGTCTGTTTTAGTCGAGAGAAGCAGCGCTTAATTAAATCTGATCCATTGAAGAACAATTCATCTCCTGCAAACTCTGATGGTGAAGTCGATGGGGTTGGTAGAATAGCAATAGTTACAAAACAAGTTACAGAAGCAGAAGCAAAACTTAAGAAGCACAAGTAAGTTCTTCAGTATGATGTAAACCACACTGAGCTTGTTTAAGGGGAATGAAAGGTTAAAATGTTCATGAATGTGTAACTTCAATACAATAGGGCTGGGTTATCCACTGCTTTGCACCTTATGTTGTCACTTACTGCTTTACAAAATGAGTGTGATGTTGTAATGCCACCATCACGGTACTCTACTGCCCTCTTTCCTGCTCTCCCATCTTTGTCATTTGAAACTTCGGTTGTAGACCCCCAACTGAATTGCTCTGGATTTAGAGTCAAGTTGTGGTGCAAGTACTATTTTTCTCTTCCCCTGCCCTTCCTGCCAGGTCTAAGTGCTGCTCTTTTTGAAGCAGCAGCTTCTTGTCTTTAGGCAACCTCTGTTGCTGAAGTCTGCATTTTCTTGCCCTCCGCTAAAGTATACACCTGCCTGAGAAGAGGGCTGGCTGCGGAAACTGGAGCAGAATTTTTGGCGCCCTTAAACATCTAAAACTACCAACAAAATATTTAAGATTTGCCATTTTCTCATCCAGCTGCCATATTTAAAGTGATGTCATTGACTGACTAAATCTGCCCATTCAGCGTATCTGTCCTAGATTACCCAGCTGTAATGCACATGCTTGCCTGTTTCATGGGATGTTATATATTTAATGTTTGCAGAATAGTTTGAGTTAATTTAATAAAAGGTGCTATGAAAGTGGTTGGTTGGCTGTTGCAACAGGTTAAGAAGTTTGGGGTTCAAAGTGGTAGTCTGTAATTCTGTGCCATCTTGGTCTTTGGAAAAATGTGATTTATTAAACCAACTTTTTAATTTTTAGACTTCTGTTAATGAAGGATGAATCTGTTTTGAAACATCTCCTGCAGCAAGAAGCAAAGAAGAGAGAATCTGTTCGAATTGCTGAAAATAAGATTGCTAAACTTGCTGAGCAACTGCAAGCAACTGAAAAGATTCTGGATGTTAATAAGGTGTTTTTGAAGAAGCTTCAGGAACAAGTAGGTTTGAGTTGTGTAAATTCAGTTCTTGGAAGTATGTGGCTTTATTTGTACTGTGCAACATATTAATTCACTTAGCTGTGTCTAAATTTTGTCAAATCAAACTTTTTATTGGTAGAAAGTGCATGTTTTCTTGAAGTGCTAAAATATTTTTTTCTCTTCAGATTCACAAAGTTCAACAACGAGTTACAGTGAAGAAAGCTCTGGCGTTAAAATATGGAGAAGAGCTTGCTCGAGCAAAAGCAGTGGCAAGTAAAGAAATTGGAAAACGAAAACTGGAACAAGATCACCTCAGAGTAAGTCAGTTGCATAAACTTGCACCTTTCTTTAGTCAAAAAGCAATAATAACTTTGTTTAGCTAACTTCAGTCCAGAATCTTCAAATAGAAGTTCAAGTGGAAAAGGATTTTAAAAGGTGAACTGTGAAGAAAAATCAAGTTTTTCCATATACATCTCCTATGTTGTAATATATAAGCAGTCTGAAGTTTGTTCCAGAAGTCTTTTCTGTTGGATTTTTACATTAGAAGTGTTAGGGTTTTACTTCCATCTCTTTGCTGGAGAAAACGAATAGTGCTGTAATAAGACTCTGGCCTGAGCTATGTGGGGAAGGATTCCTGCATGTTGGTGACATCACTATTCAGCTCCTTCAAAGATTTTGCCCAAGCTGTCCAGATGAGACAAGTAAGTGAGGATCTGATATTACTAATCTGAAAAACAAGCTGAAGAAGGCAATTTGGAAGAAAAGCAAGGCTCAGAGACAATTTGAGACAGTTTTTTGTAAGTTATTTTTTCTTTGTTTTATATGTATTTGCTTTGCATTTTACATTTATACTTTGTTAACCCAAATTTGTGTGCTAAAGATTTATAGAGTGGTGTAGACTAATTTAATAGAAAAACCAGCAAACATTCCAGTGGAATTGTGGCAAATTATATTGTGGTTTTCCTGCTGTTTTTGTTTAAATTTTCAGGCAAGAGTTTAAAATATGTACTTCTAAGCTGAGTCAAATGTTTTACTCTGTTTCATTACCCTCTTGTCAATATTTCAGTAAATGCAAAGAGATATTAAGGGATTTTTTTTTCTCTGTAGCCAAACAAAATGTTGAAATTGGATCATTCCCCTGCATCAAGTCCAAAAAAACATTCAGCAGAATTGATTGCATTGGAGAAGAAACGACTACAGCAACTGGAGTATGAGTATGCCCTAAAGATTCAGAAACTTAAAGAGGCCCGTGCACTTCAAATCAGGGAACAACCAAATACTACTCCAAATGCAGAAGAGGAATCTGAATTTGTATTACCTCAGCCATCACTTCATGACCTTACACAAGACAAACTGACCTTAGACAGTGAAGAAAACTATTTTGATGATGAAATTTTGTCTAACTCAAACAGAGAACGAAGGAGATCTTTCAGAGAATCCAGTTCTTTTACTAAACCTAATCTTAAGCACATGGACACCCCCAAACAAGAAATAAACAAACTTTCTAAAAAAGCAGTGGAGGAACCTGAACTTTTTCTTGGGTTGAATATTGATGAACTGAAAAAACTTTATGCTAAAGCTGACAGCTTGAAAGAGCTGCTTATAAAAAGTACTGCCGTTATGACTTCTAAGGAAGAGTTTTTATGTGGTCAGGTAAACTTGTGCCTCAACTCCTTTTTTAATACTTAACTTGTAATTACATTATGGTGGTTTGCTTTTTTTTTAAATGAAGACTAGGTTTTTGCTGTATTATAGTTCTTTAAATATATATTTGTTTCCTAGGAAATTTTGGTGGATATGGATATTGTTACGGCACAACGGAAACAAACTGAAGTGAGACCATTTCCATTTGGCCCATATCATAGTCCCCTTCTAGTTTTTAAATCCTACAGGTATGAAGACTCTATTATCTGTGTGTGTGGCTTCTTTGTTTATGGAATATTTTAATTACTTTCAGTACTGTCTCTGTTTCTTCTTACAAGTTGTATAACACCAAAGGTAAATTTGGCTTAAGAACAGCTTTTGTAACCTTAGCTTGGGATTCCATTCTTTGGAAGATTTGACATTTTAAAGTTCTGTGTATGATGATAAACTTTTAAGTATGACACGTAAAACCTAACTTTCTTGAACCAAAAGTCGTTTTAAAATTACTTTTCTGATTCAAAGAAACAGGAAACTTTTATCTCTAGAGACTTAATTATTCCTTCATTCATTACCTATAGGGCCCCATTTTGGTGCAGCAAGATGGACCTAAAAGTCTATGGCACTTCAGTTCCATAAAGTGAATTCTGTGCTAGATTTAAGCAAATTCTAAAAATGGAGGATTACATTGAATTAAATACAAAAATTAACGCCATCAGTGCAGTACTCCTTGTATTTGTTTTATATTAGCTCTTATATTACACTGCCCCTACATTTACAATGTGCTGTAGATTTTTGTATTACAGCATTGTGGGAAGGCAGAAGCTGAAGGATAACATTCTTACAGGAACAGCTTTGCTATGCTTTCAATACAATACAGACTATCATGATTCTCTTACCATACTAGAAATTGACACACTTAAAATGCTGTCATAGTTTAGCATTAAATTTTATATTAAAGGAAAAACCACCCAAAACATCTGGCTATTAAGTCTCAGCTCATACTGAGTTTCTGTGCACCTGTTCTGGAGGCTCTCTGATATTGAGCTTTTAGTACTATGGCTTCTGAGGTTATTTAATCCTCAGCAATCTGCTTTACAGCTCTGCTTGATGCCAATTAAGTAAGTGCAAGAGCACAGGTCTCCCAGGTTTGCATTAGATCTTAACTCTAATATGTAACTCTCCCTACAGTGTGTGCATTAATTCCCCATGTGCATGTAATGAGTGAATGAAGGGAGAGCAGGATATTGGAGTAGAAATCTATGCGGACTGAGAGAACTGTGCTTCTGTGTTGCCTTTAGTAGGTCAGCTGTATTTCTACTCTAGTCAGCCTTTCAGAAATGCAAGATACTTCCGGAAGCAAAATACAATTCCCTTTTTTAATTTATATTTAAAACCACTTTTCTGTTTGTCTACCAGGGATTCGCATCATTTTTTTTTTTCCCCCCCTTTAGGTTTAGCCCTTATTTTCGAACCAAGGAAAAGCTTTACCTCAGTTCAGTATCCTACAGCAATATGATTGAGCCAAAACAGTGTTTCTGCCGTTTTGATTTAACAGGCACATGTAATGATGATGATTGTCAGTGGTGAGTCCATTTCAACCTTGTGCATTTGTACCAAATCTCTGTTGCAGAGGTTACTGCTGCCAAGAGATGAAAATAGACATGTCTGATTCTTAATGAGGTCTGTCTGCATGATGTGCTATAGCCTTCCATTCTAAATCTTGTCTCATTAAATACTTGCCTGCGTAAGTTCACTTGGCAGGAAGAAAATCAGTGTGCCAATTCCAGTCCTGGAGGGAGATCTCTTATGTCTAAACTTGGAAAAAGAAAGATCGCTTGAGTTTTTGAGGATTTTGTTCACCATTATGTCAGATCCTGCGAGGTGTTCTTTAGGTTCTTTTGCATCGAGGTGGGAACTCTCTTGTAACATAATTACAGCAGGGTCTTTTATTATCTGATGTAACAGTGGATGAGGAAACATACTGTTTAGCACACTATAAATAAATTAGTAACATCTATAGCATGGTGTATTATGGAATTATTTAATAAAAGATCCTATTGTAATGCAAGAGATCAATTTTAAAACTGCTTTGGAAGAACTGCATTAAAATCTGTATAATTTGAAGGCACATCACTAAATGGTGTTACCCGTTATATTAACAATGGCCTGTTCACTTGGAGTTTCATTAGCTAGCTGTTGCTTGCCTACCATGCCTCTTGAACCATTGGAACCTCTCAAATGATGAGGTTGATCTGACTTGACCAAAAAAAAAAAAAGAGGAAGTGGAGTATTGATTCACTGACTCTGGGTATATAATCTGTAACCAACAGCAACTAGATTATTTCTGAGAGGAATTCTCATACCAATACACAAGGGCATGAGATTCCCAACTCCCATTATCTTTTGGAGGAACATCATATGAGCACACCTAGCTATTTTATGTTAAGCTTGTTCTCCTTTACTTAGAAGTAGTGCACATCTATCCCTTGTACGGTGTGGTGAGACTATACCCAGGATACCTAAACTGGTCTACACAAACATGCACTGAAATAACAAAATCAGTTTTAATTGGCACCTTTTTGTTACGTCAGTGCAAGTATGTATTTTGAAGTGTGGTCCACACATAGTCTTTTACTGAAATATCAAAAGGGGTGAATTAAAACCATGTTAATTATTTTATTGCAAGTTTGTGTTTAGGCAAGGCCTAAAAGCATACTTGTTGATTAGTAGAAATTTCAGGGCACCGTACACATTGTGTGCTCCATAGACATCTTTTCATTTTAATTTTTTGTTGTTTTCTCTGCTTTAGTGGGGTTTAAGTAATGTTTGCTGATTGTGGCCCTGATAATAAATCTTTACTTTGGTGATATTTTGTTGTCTGAGAATCCTTTTTTTAGTCTAACTTTTCTCTCTTTTTTTTTTTAGGCAGCACATGAAAGACTGCACTCTTAACCGAAAGCAACTGTTTCAAGACATTCTTTCTTACAATTTAACTTTGATTGGCTGTTCAGAGAAAAGCATTGATGAGGAAATCAGCATTGCAACAGGTTTTTAAGTTTGTTTCCTACTGAATGTAAAACTGGGCATTTTTTCCCCCAGAGGATAGCTTTTATTTTCATTAGAAGTTCTAGAATTAAAGAATCATTACAGTCTTTCTAGTGGTCATTGTATACATTGTAAAATGTTACTGTATGGAAAAGTAGAAAGCCATTTTTGAGTCAGTCAGTCCATAGTAAATTTCTCAGTAGTAGACAGTAACTCCTGCATTCAGGAAAAACTCCTTCTTTATTCAGGAGAAAACGCTCCCTAATTTCACTGGGCATTGCACTCAAACAAGAAATGAAGGAGACAAGATCTCATGGGTGGGGAGCGGAAACCTTCTTTACCTTCCTGTTGTATTGCTTATATACGTAACTTAATGGGATGTTGTGCTTATTAATGGAACTAGGTATAGTGTGAATAGGCACCAGGGAAAGCTTCTTCCACAATTAAGACATGTAATCATATTCTAATCTATTCTCAGGGCTAGATTTAACGATGATGATTTTGTGCCAAAGTGTACATTTTCTCCTGGGATCTAGGATGAGACAAACTCTTCTCTAGAGATCAGTCCTATTTAAGCCCAGATCTCTAGAGATAAGACTGATGATTATGTAACTTTGCCACTTACCCATCCAACTTTAACCTGTTTAAAATATTCTAAATATTAATGTTTTTAAACTGAATAATGGCGTACTGGTGTACACATCTTTTAAATTGAAAAATGAAGAATGATTTCTTGTTAATTCCTGTAATATGCTCTCTATTGATACTTCTGTTTTGCCATGCCAAAAAGCTCGAGATAAACTGTTGGTTTTAAAAAGTATATATGATCTATATCATTCTGCTACTAAGAGACTGTTGAGCCAGATGCCATTTTTTTTAATCCAGATACGGTTTTGGAGAATGTCTTGTGAAATTATGCAAATTTGAGGGATGGTCTAGGGTTCAGTAGAGAAATTGATTTCTTAAACATCATTATGATTCTAAAAAAGTATCTCTTTTTTTTTACTACCACCACGTTAGATTGTTATAAATGAATTTTTAAAAACGAATGTACTTTTCATCATATAGGATGACTATATTTCATTCATTTTGGATAGTGGATGTGTACTGTTCAGTTTCATTTTTCCAGTTCTCTTAACCAAATGCAAGGGGAAGAGCATAAATCAGGATCTAAAGACCTGGGGAAAGTGATGAAGTTCCATGTTCCTTCCCCCTCCCCCAGATGCCTCTTCTGCATCTTTGAGGAGTAATGGGATGAAAGTAACACAAGAAAGACTAGAAAAATCAGAAATTTCTGTAGCAGTGGCTTAAAAAGCACATATGGAAACCCCCTTTTTTAAGGATATTTGCAAGTAGACTAGACCAAAGCACTAGAAAATGTACTGCAGAAATAATCTCGGGGGTGGATAAAATGGCCTAATATATCTTTTCCGAATTCTGACTTCTATATCCAGCCACACTTGATAAGCATATTAACTTGAAATGATCAGCACTGAAATAATGGTGGTGATATTTATATTGTCATTATGCTTTCTGCTGAGATTATCTCATGTTTTAATATTTCATAAATGGTACACATCTATTTATAGCTGTATCTAGTTAAGTTATCTTGGTCTCATTTTAGAAAAATATGTCGAAAAACTTTTTGGTGTAAACAGAGATCGAATGTCAGTGGATCAGATGGCCGTTCTTCTTGTTAGCAATATCAATGAGAGTAAAGGTCACAGTAAGTAACTTGTTTGATATTTTTAATAAAACAGTCTGTTGTATTATAGTGTTAACATTGCGTATGAGCTTGACAAATTCTTACGATAGTATTGTAAAGAGAAGATCTGCTTACTCTATTTAAGTTCATTGCACTGAAACATATGGTTATGGTCTTCTGTCTTTAAGCGTCTTTTGTTATAGGGTAAAAATGTCAAAAGTGACTTGTGCACTCAGGAACCTAAGTCTCATTGAAAGTCAATGGAATCTATACTTCTAAGTCACTTAAATGCTTCTGACAATTTTACCTAAAATGACTAACTTTGAACAAAAATACATTGGTTTGTGGATGCAAAAGCAAACAATTTCTACTGTTCTGGTTGGTTACAGCACCTCCATTTACAACTTGGAAAGACAAAAGGAAATGGAGACCTAAGTACTGGAGAAAACCTGTTTTAGATAGTAGTAGCAGCAGTGAGGAGGAACAATCTTTGGGACCTATTAAATATGGTAAGGCAAAATTGTGGTGTGCATTAGAAATAACTAATGGGGGTGGGGGAGAAGTTGCAAGCACTTATTCAGATAAAGCATGAATTTGCTTCAGTATATGACCCATTTATATACTCCACGCATAAGCTTCTTGACTACCTTCTCTTAATTTGTCTGTTCTTTATTCTAGGATGATTAAATCTATGTACATCCATTTAAAAAATGAATAACGTAAAGCTTTAGTGGGAGCTCTTATTCCCTTCTCTTGAAAGGAACTTGCTAGAATGTTCTGGAGCATCTAAGATTGGAGAGATTTCCCACATGATTTGTGCAGATGGCACAAACCCCCACAGAGTGAATCCTGCAAGAAGGATCTTCAGAGAGTCAGACTTGTTTTGTAATGAACTTTCTCTTATGAACTCTGCCTCACTCTCAGTGCTGCCCTATAAAGTATTCCTAACCAATCTGATCCTGCAAAAGCAGCCCTCTACACTTGCCTTTTTCCAGTTTTCACATTTGAACTAAAGCCAGTTTTCTGTGCCATACTTATCACTTCTTTTCTGCTTTAAGGAGAGAGTACCTTTACTTTTCTCTAATGTGGTGGGTGGCTGTTGTATTTGAAAGGTATCCTGACAATTACTTGGGAAGTCTGTTTGATGGTGTTTTCACTCATTTTAAATATACAATTAGTTAGTTCAAGTTCCACTGTGAAAGGTAATCTGCATGCTGAACAGAGACACTTTATTCTTGCAGCCAATCCTGTAGAACACAAAACAAATGTTCGAGCTCTGGATGCTGTTGTGACTCCAGATGATGTCAGATATTTCACAAATGAGACTGATGACATTTCTAATCTGGAGGCGAGTGTACTTGAAAACCCCTGTGATGTACAGCTTTGGATTAAACTTGCATACAAGTACTTGAGTCAAAATGAAGGGTAGGTTCTTATCTATATGCAAACAAATCTGTTGCCCTTTTATATTTTTTTGTTTGATGCTTTTCACCTGTGCTACTGTAATCAGGTTTCCTTCCTGGTGTCAAAGGACCCTTTGTTTCTTTGACAAAGCCACAAATACCTTTATTGCTTAAAAGCAGTTAGAAAAAACTTCAGATTAGATCTCTTGCTGTACACAGTCCAGTGCATGAGTAATACATTATATTTGCATTTTAACTCCAGACAGGTTTTATTTCAGAGTGGAAGTAGTTTAAATGAGAATTAGTAAAGCAGTAATTGCTTTAAAAAATGCACAGTTTATAACAGGGGTCGGCAACCTTTCAGAAGTGATGTGCCGAGTCTTCATTTATTCACTCTAATTTAAGGTTTCGCGTGCCGGTAATACATGTTAAAATGCCCCCAGGCGCCCCCCGGCTCCCCCCTCGTCTAGGGTTACCATATTTCAACAATCAAAAGAGAGGACGGGGGGGGGGAGCGCCACCCCCATCCACTCCCTCCCACTTCCCACCCCCTGACTGCCTCCCTCAGAACCCCCAACCCTGCTCCTTGTCCCCTGACTGCTCCCTCCTGGGACCCCTGCCCCTAGCTACCCCCCATAATCCCACCCCCTACCTAAGCCTCCATGTTCCTTATCCCCTGACTGCACCCTCCTGAGACACACCCCCCTCCCCCACCCTAACTGCCCCCCAGGAACCTACCCCATACCTGTCCCCTGACTGCCCTGACCCTTATCCACACCCCCACCCCAGACAGTCCCCCGGGACTCCCACGCCCCATCCAACCACTCCCCGTCCCCTGACAGGACCCCCAGAACTCCCGACCCTTCCCACCCTCCCCCTGCTCCCTGACTGCCCCCCAGGACTCCCCTTACCATGCCCGTCAGACGCTGGCTCCACGTGGAGGCAAAACATGCTCCCCGGCTGCCGCCCGCACAGCCCCTCCCCCGCAGAGTGCTGAGGCAGCGGGAGGGGCGGAGCTCCAGGAGGGGCAGCGGTGGCGGCAGCTCACACTTCCGGGAGCCGCAGAACCCGAGCGCGGTGAGGGGAGCGCCGGGGGACGCACCTGCCCGGGCTGCAGCCCAGTGCCCCCCCTGGGGGGGCTCCTGCAGCAGATGCATGCGGGCTGTGGTCCCCGTGCACCCCCCGGCTCCCCCTTCGCCGCGCTCGGGCTCTGTGGCTCCCGGGAGTGTGAGCCGCCGGTGCCGCCCCTCCCGGAGCAGGCTCAGGGCCCTGCACCCCGGCGGCTCACACGTACGGGAGCTGCAGAACCTGAGCGCAGTGAGCGGGGAGCCGGGGGGTGCGCCTGCTGCCGGTCTGGGGTCCCGGCCGCCGGCCCCACTCAGCCTCCTGCCGGCCTGGGGTTCTGTTCACTCAGCCGCGTGCCAGGCAAAATTGGTTTGCGTGCCGCAGGTTGCTGACCCCTGGCTTATAAGATTAAAGTGGAATAAATTTGTTCAGTTCTGTGAATTTTTACATCAAGGTAAGTATAATAGAGGGAGACACTGATTTTAAATCTGCCTTTAGAATGTTTGGGATGGCATTCTAAGACAACTTGTACTCAAGGTGCCTTAAGATGACTCACTAGAGTAAGAACTGCCAGGTGTTTTGCAGTTTTTAATCTATGTGGGAAAATGGTAACCTAACTCCAGTGTGTTTTTTCATGTTGTAATTTTCTTGCCTTTGGAATTCTTAGTACCGTATATACTAGATCATAAGCCGGTTCGTTTATAAGCTGATCCCCCCCAAGATGGATAAGTAAAAATGGAAAAATTTTATAACCCATTCATAAGCCGACCCTGTAATTCAGGGGTCAGCAAACTTTGGCTCCCATGCCATCAGGATAAGCTGCTGGTGGGCTGAGATGGTGTGTTTACCTCGAGCGTCCACAGGCATGGAGGTAAACCTAAGTAAACACAGTGTCCCGGCGCACCAGCTGCTTACCCTGAGGGGCCAGGACAGCAACTGGTGGGGAAATTTTTTTAGGGGGGAGAAGCTGGGAGTCACCTCTGTGACCACCCCCCACATGATCCCACCCCTAGTCCGGGACCCCCACACTCTCCCCATCCCATCCCTTCCCACCTTATCTGGGGAGGCCCAGGGGAGGATGTCTCTGGCCTGGCTAGAGCTGTTCCGCCAGACTGGGCGGCGGCCGCAGTCTGCTCCGGTGGGCCAGAAGTGGAAAGACTCTGGCCCCACCTCTTCCCTTCTGGCTCTGCTGGCTGTGCTGCCTCTCCTTGCTCCCTCTGTTGGGGGGAGGGGCTGTGTCCCACCACTCCCTCTCCATACCCGTTCATAAGCCGACCCCCTTCTCTGGTGCTTCCCTTTTTTACTAAAAAATTCGGCTTATGAACGATTATTTACGGTAACTGTTTTTCCATTTTCCTTAACTGATTAGAATTAGATCAACATATTTTTATTTTATGGTCAAAGCATCCCAGTAGCAACTTGGTCACTTATGGTTGAGTAGGCTGTTTCATTCTAAATTTCTTAAATCATAAACTGTTCTGGAATGGGATTGTCTCTTCATGTGTGTTTGTGTAAGCCATAGCAAAAGAGACCCTCATCCTGACTTGGGCCTTGGTACTACTGCACTATAAATGTTTAATAAGCTTCCCTTTTCAGAAGCTTTTTCAGAAATATACATCCTTCAGGATGAAATTTTCTGTCTAAATGAGAATTATTTTGGAAATCATGGACAAAATGTAGCTCTTCATTCCTTAGCATCAGCACATGAGTATACCTCTTCCTCCACGTTTAAAGAAAAATCTTGATTTTTGAGCTCTACAATTTCAAATTTGGTATTTGTGTAATCTTCAGTGAGGAACTTATGCCTTATCAATTTGGGAGCCAGTAATTCCTTGTAATGAAGTGAAAATAGCATCATGTTCAATATGTAACTTACCAAATTAAGTAAGTAATGTAATTATCAAGATATGTGCAAGCTTGCACATGTATCGATGTATATTTCAAATAGCATGCATATTCTAGTGTATGAACATTCGGGTTTTTGCATATTTCCTTGAAAAATAAACTTGAAATTCAGTGCAAAAAAAGTTAATTTAAACAAATCAAGAAATTTAGTCTTCCAAAATTAACATTTAGATAACCACAAGAACTGCAGTTCAGCCCCACCTACTGCATTGTGTGGGTTTGTGTTATGTATACTTTGGCGTAACCTAACCACTTACTGAGTTCAATAAAAACTCCCCAGGCACATCCCAGCAGTGGAGTTACTACTGTTGGAATCATAACTTTGAATTTCGTTAACTTGTTAATGCTAAGATGGAGAATTTTAGCAAGCTTTTGTATTGACTGCAATTGCAATATGAACAGTGGATACAAAGCTGATTTACGTGAGGAAGTACAGTGATCCACAATCTCTGTATCAGTGCTTGCCAAACAGAGATTCATGGGGGAGCCATGAGCATTTGGGGAAATTTTTTTAATCAGTATTGCGCCCCTCCCCCCCGTTTTCCTCCCCTAATTAACTGACTATTAAACGAGGCTTTAAAAATCACCTTCATCTTATCTATTGGTGTACACCAGTGGTTTTCAACCTGTGATCCATGGACCACTAGGGGTCCGCAGACTGTCTAAGATTTCCAAAGAGGTCTGCACGTCCATTCGAAAATTTTTAGGGGTCTGCAAATGAAAAAGGTTTGAAAACCACTGGTCTGTGCCTAAATTTGCTCCTGTTTCCAGGACTGGGAACTTCTCTGTGCCCTCTGCTCCTGCAGGGGGCCTTTAGCACAGAGACTCTCTGCTGGGGGAAGCATTGAGCAGGAAGACTCTCAACTGAAAGTCCTGCTGGCGTGGAGGGCAAAGAGACTTCCAGTGCCAACAGCAACAGCCTTCACAGATAAGAGAAGGGAAATGNGGAGAGACAGGTGCATCTTTTTATAATGGAATCACTTTTACCAAGGGCTTAGCCTACATGTAGCAAACATTCAGCTGAAGAAGGTGATGATTTAAATCAAGTTAAATGGAAAAGGAAGAAAAGTAGACATGGTGATAGTTACATTGTTCGGATTTTCATGTTTTTATATGACTGGAAAATGCATGGCAACAATGTGTGTCATTTGCTTAAGCATTAGTAAATGAAAGTATGAGGCCAGGGAAACCAAACACGAGCAGCAATTTTTTTTCCCCTTAGGAAAGAGGAAGAATTTAAGTGGCAAAAATAGTCACTGCTAAAGAAACAACAGTTCCTCAGAAAGCCTTTGAAGGATCTTGTGTTGTGACCATGTGAATTCCAAAATGCAAACAAGCACACACCATTAGCAAGACCCTTCTATTTCCAAAAAAATAGATTGGGGAACAAGCAGCCATGGCCCAGAAAACCATTCCTGTGTCAAATGATGCCATCCGTTGACACATTGATGACCATGTGAAAATGCCTATGACCACTTGATAGCACAAATTAGGAAGAGGTGGTATTTTGCACTGCAGCTTGAAGAATCCACAAACATAGCCAATTTGTGTCAGCTTCTGTGTTACGTGAGATTTGCCAAAATAGGTACAATAGGTTGAAGAACTTTTATTTTGCAAAGAAATCCCAGTCTGAACAACCAGTGAGGAAATACTAAAGTCTTGGATACTTTCATAGCGGATGAAGGTTTGAACTGTGTTGTGTGTGTGAGGGGCTGTGCACTGACAGGACTGCAGCTATGACTAGAAAGAACAGTGGGGTGGGGTTTCAGCATGAGTAAAGGAAGTGGAAGAAAGAGCAATTAGGACATTGCAAGATTCATAGTCAAGCTTTTTAATAAAATCCCTGGCAGTGCTGCTTCCATTCGCTTCCAGTTATTTCTGTGATTCTGGGTTTTCAGGAATGATTTCTGTGAAAACTAAACATAGAAATCATTTAAATTTGGAAAACTACTTGTCTGGTGTCTGTCTGACAGCAAACATTGCACAGCCCCTATGCAGTTTGAAACAGGCCCATTCTTCTCACTAAAATCTTAGGCTATGTCCTAACAAGCAAAAAATCCATATGTTCAAATTATAGTTCTAAACACCCAGATTGGATTAGATAATTAAACAAACTTTATGAAATTGAGTAAAGTTGCACAACTGTCCAAATTCTAGTGTCTCTCTTGAATCTGGTGTCCTAAATTGGTGGTGGCTTTTTGTTTTTGTTCTTTTTAAAGGAGGGGGTATGTGGTTGTGGGGAACCCCCCCTCCCCATTACCCCTCTCCCCCCCAGTTCTTAAATATATGTAAGGGAACTGCAGTACTAAGTTTGGGGACCACAGCTCTATACTACCAAGGATTCACTGATAACTTGCTAGGGCCAGAAAGCTGACCAAACTATCATATACATGGAATTTTAATCCGAAATTGTTTAGTTACATTGTAGAGCACTCTAAATGTACGCTGCATTCCTTAAAAACATGGACACAAGTTGTTTTGAGGGCTGCAGGGGAAGGAGTACCAGTGGGCAGGATGGAACTTCCTTCTCTGAAACAACTCTCCTGATGATCTGGCTATTAAAAGGTGAACAGGTCCATTATGACTTGTGAATATAAGTCCATTAGCTGATTTGCAATGTTTTTGATTTGTTGAGATACACAATAGAAAGTCTGTTTTGCATAGAAGTAATTTCAGAGGTTTGTATACATGACCCAAAGCACACACAAGGTGTTTTAATCTTATTTTGAATCTCATGCATAAACACAATCATTTAGGTCTGTATAAAATAATTCCTAAACACATCCTTCCCTCAAATAGAATAAATGTGGCTAGCCTGAGAAGCTCTCTATAGTTTTATGGAAGTTACTTGATGTTTATAAACTGCAATCCACATATGCAGTCCATCACTTGATTGGCAGTTCTGCCCAGAACTATACTTGTGTTACTTAAATGTGGTGAGTAGTTAATTACCCCCAAAAGGGGGGGGAAAGTTACAGCCTAAAACTGGGCAAGAGTAAAAGAGTGAAATAACATGGCATGCATTCTAGTCTGCAGTAAAGAGTAACATCCCACATGTGCTGTATGTAACAGATAAAATCTTGCCAAAGAGTGAAATCCAACTTTTTGCTTTATTTAACTTTTGAAATGTTTCTACTTTTTTTTCTTTGGCTTCTTTCTGGGTCAGAGGGTGGGAGACTTCAGGCCATGGCTAACCCCTGTTCAAGTTAACCACATCCTGTTAACTGGCACCTTCTTCCAGGGAGCTGATACTCCTGTCCTTTTTGTAGAGTATGTGATAATAGTATGCAGTTCATATAAATATGAAAAAAGTGTGGTCCTTCTGCAGCCCTCCATTTTATAATGGCAAGAAGCATTTAAAACACTTCTTTAAAAAATTCTTATTTCTGTTCAGTTGACATGCCTCCCTCTGAAATGATCCATTTCCATGTTCCATCTCGAATGGGCTCTAAAAGTTACTAAGTCCACTCTTCACTTTAAGAAAACATTGAGATGTAATATATTGGCCCAATTTTTTCCTTCATAGTTCATCCTCTGAGTGCTTGGATTCTGCTTTAAATGTTCTGGCTCGAGCACTAGAAAACAACAAAGAGAACCCTGAAATCTGGTGTCATTACCTCAAGCTATTCTCAAAAAGAGGAACCAAGGAGGAAGTGCAGGAGATGTGCGAGACAGCAGTAGAGTATGCGCCTACTTACCAAATCTGGTGGACGGTAAGAAACAAAATAACACAATGTACTTCAAGCACCTATATATAATATAGTGCAAAAATATACGAATACTATAGGTAAGCAGTGAATTTTAGTGTGCAACAGGGAGAGTGCATTTTTTGTTCTTTTTTCCCTGTGCTAACCAAGCTAATGCTTTTTATCATTAGATCTTTTTAAAAGCTAAATGTAAGGAAATTCACAGTTAAGTTTAAAGAGCTGTCCTTAGCAGGGTCCAATTCCTATTGCACTTGATTTGATGATCAAATTTATCTAAAGCAAGGTGTTACATTCCCTAGATACAAAGATTTATTTATTTATTTTTATTTTTTTAAGGTAAACCTCAATTTAACTTGAAATTTCTTTGCCTTTTGTGAATATTGATTTTCAATAACATTTGAATGGAGTGTTGTTTCATTGAGGTAATATCTAAAAACACAGTAAATAAAAAAGGAGCATTGCATTTGAACCCTAACAGTTTGCTAGTAGTTGTTCATGTGAATAAAATATAAGTGATTTATATAGCTTTTAGCCTTAGTAATTGTACTGAAGTTTCCCCCCTAATAATTATTTGGGTGAAATATTTCTATCTAGTTTTTGAACCTGGAAAACTCTTTTGATGGAAAGGACTACGTATGTGGGAGAATGCTGCAGTTCCTAATGGAAAGTACAGAGGGTGAGGAAAACTCTGATCTCCTGTCCTTTCAGCTGCTAGAGACCCTGCTGTACAGAGTTCACTTAAGCATGTTTACAGGGAGACATCAAAATGCTCTTGCTCTACTTCAGGTGACTATCAAGTTACACACATTTTAACCCCTATTATACTGGATGCTTAAATACTAATTATGGTGGGTTTTTTTTTGTTTTTTCATTTAAGCGCCCAAACAATTACCTTTTTCCTTACTACTTTGTGGTGTCTGGAATTGGAGTTACTAGAATTCTAGGCGAGTTATCCCATTTATCGGCAGAAAGTTGATACAATTGGAGGGATGCTTTTGTGCATGTGTTAATAAGGCAGATTTGGATAAATTTTTAAAACTTTCAAAAAGTTGTTATTGAGGAGAATTCCCTCTTGATTGCTAAAAGGCTGTCTTTAAAAAAAAGTTTATTGAATTTTTATCTTACAACTTGGAACATGTATTGCAAAGCAGCAACATTGATTGTTACAACTTGTGAGGTATCTTTATTCATTATCCTAATTTAATAGTCCAAGGCCCTTTCAAGGCAATCTAATGTTGGTGATTTCATATCAACTTTTACAAAAAAATATTTTAAATACTGTGTTTAATATTTGAACCATTGTAAAATTTTGGTGGTACTTTAACTTCTTGGGGTAGAGGAATTATTTATCTGTCCTTCGTTCCTTGTCCTTTACATCATCCTTTTGAAAACATTATGCCTGTGTGATTTTGTTTTCTTTTCACTTTTCATAAGCAATAGAGGAGTTAGTGGTCCTTTTCCATGGCTGCAAAAATCTCAGCAATGACAGGGCTCTGCTACTTATCTGTGAAATGTAGAAAGATGTCCTGAAAGACTAGTTCTGATCATTACTAGGTATGACCTGCTAGCAGTTGGAAGTGGGAAACAAAACTTTGATGTCTGCTCCTAGCAAAAGGGACATCTGTGCAAATCTGTCTTCAGGTAAATAGATAAGATAGAATACGTGCAGGGAGAAGAGATGCTGAGTATGAAGTCCATTTTGTATCGTCACTTCTCTGAGTAAGACAGGTCCTTGTCATTGTCATCCTCTAAGTCTGTAGTAGTATGCTATTCAAGGGCCATATCACATTTGCTTTATGTGTACTTTGGCTGCTTGCATGAGTAAGGAAACTAGGCATTGGTTCCAGGTCTGTCTTTGGGATGCCTTTCTGTCATCACGAGAGCCTTTGAGAACATAGAAACTTCACCTTTCTTCATTGTTTCTCTCATTTTCAGATCTCAAAATATACTACTCTCCTATGTAGAGCATATCAATCAAAAATATAATCCTGTTTGTCTTTTACCTTTACAGAATGCTTTAAAATCAGCTAATGAAAAGATAATAGCAGAACGCCTCACCATAACTGACCGCTGCTTGGCTTGGCTAGCTTATATACATCTAATTGAATTCAGTGTTCTCCCTGTCAAGTTTTATGATCCTGCTAATGCCAACCCTTCGAGGATAATGAACAAAGAACCGTTTTTAATACCATGGCAAACAGTTCAAGATGTGAAGACCAATCCTGATATGTTGTTAGCTGTGTTTGAAGGTAAGTTTTTTTGTTTTTTTTTGTTTTTAAGAAAAGTGAGTTATTTAGTACATAACTTTGCAGATGCACTGCTGCTCTCCTCATTCAAATGGGCAATGCCTCTCACCTGTGGAACTCAGGATGGGAAGGAAAAGGTTTAAACTCGGATTAAACTGCTTGCTCATTAGTGGTACAAATTATTGACGTATGAAGGAGACACACTAGCTTTTGTCTTTTTGGGGGACACATCCTCTGGAGTTGGCAAGACTTACTCCTAGCAACCTGTAAAAAAAATTCTCCTCTCTTTGGGAATCCTGATGCTCCCAGTTAAGCCTCCTATGGTGAAGTCATGGCTTCAGGCAGGGCAGTGGGAAGTGAAGCCCCAGTTTGAGTCCAACTCAAAGCCCCATGGACTACTAGATCCAGGGTTGGTGGCTTGCAACAGGGTGCATAGCTCACCCTTCGAGGTTCTGGAGAAGCTGCCGATCGCTAGGCTTGGAAGGATTAGCTTTTTATTGGTAAATATCTGTAAACTTGATTTCACTGTACACACAGCAACACAAAAATGTTTCCATTGATGAACAACATTTATGGGGCAAAGTAAGAAAATGCTGCTTGAGAACTTATTGGAGTCGGATTTAAGGATTTTTGTTTTTTTATTTTTAAAAATATTTTGATGATGTGATGACAATTTGTGTTTAACGGTTATAAAGCTTTCACTTTTTGAATCTCAACATCTACTGTCATTAAATAATTCTGACCCCTCCCCATAACTGAAAATTTAAATAAAAAAATCCTTAAAAATAAACATCGATTTTTTTTTTTTTTTTTTTTTTTTTTCCCCCCCAGTCAATTATTTTTTTTAATAAAAGGCAAATTCTACCAAGGCTACCTATAGCATGTCTTGGACTTGACTTGGTGCTTGAAGGTCTTCTCGGCAGTTGTGGTGGGGGGACGGAGTCCACTAGAGAGGTGCTGCACCAAGGGATTCGAGCCTCAATGCTCTAGTGATTCTTCAGCTCAGGAGAGGGGGGAGGCCAGCTAAAAGTTGAAATGAAGTCCCTGTTGCATAAAAACTAATTAAAGAAAAAAGTTATAAAACAAAGTGTTTGGGAGAGATTGAACCACTTGTGCTGCTGCTGAATTTCTGGTATCCTGAAGTGAAGGGAGGGACTTAATCCTGGAGCCTCCACTAAGAACATGGCAGCCCATCTGAATTCCACAGGTGAGAAAATTACCAGAAAATTATTAGGTAAGAAAGTCTTCATTCTTGAATTACATGTTGTTAACTATCTGAAAACAACTTTTCCGAAGGTTTCATGTTTTCTTTCCCTAATTCATAGGTAAAAATCAACTTAAATATGTGTTGTATGGATTTGTGTAAAACTTAGCTTATTTAAATCTGTGTTTAAGCTTATATTTACAGGCTTGATTTTAAACTTTTTTTGTCTTTTTTAGATGCAGTACAAACATGTACTGATGAAAATCTTGGAGCTGATGAAAGAATAGCTATCTGCCTTCCACTTTACAGAAACATGATTGCTTTGCAGCAGCTACTGGAAAGGTAAGAACAGGTTACCAGACAGAACACTTGTATAAGGATGTTCAGTTCAGCACTTCCTTTTTTAAAACTTTTAACTGTTTTATTTAAGGTGGGAGGCTGCTATAGAACTGTGTAGCTCATTGCTGGAGTTATGCCCTATCAACTGTCAGTTGCTGGAAGCGCTGGTTACTTTATACTTGCGAATGGAACAGAATGACAAAGCCTGTGATGTGTGGCTTACAGCATTTGAGAAAAATCCTCAAAATGCACAGGTTTTTTATCATATGTGCAAATTCCTCATCTCCCAGGTAAAAAACACCCTCATTAGTTTTGTGGCTTGTGTATTCTGTAAAATGAGTATATGTGTACCTTGCAATGTGTAGTTAGCAATAATACTTAGCACTCTTGTAGTACTTTCAATCTTCAAAGCACTTAACAAAATGTAACTAACACTTGCAAAATACCTGTGATGTGTCATCCTCATTTTATAGTTAGGGAAATAGGAGCTGGGAAATTGAGTAACTTGCGCAAGGCAATAGGGAGAATTGGGTTCAGAACTTGAGTAACTGACACCCAGTCCTGTGTCCAAACCGCATCCTTGTGCAAGAAGAGTAGAGGATGTCACAATGTAAACACATAGTGCATTATCTCCTCTCTTCCTGCTACCTGCCCTTTGATATAATTTAATTATATTGCTCCTTGAAAGATTCAAGGGAAAGTACTCCTTTAAGAAATAGTTTAATGTATTTTTTAACTTGTGTGCTGTAGGTTGAGAGAAGTCTTACGTAATGTCTAATTTACTTTTAAAACAGAAAAGGGCAGACAGTATTCCTCCATTGTTGCAAGAATTTGTCGCAGCTTTCTTTGAGAATGTATGTCAGGAACACAGTCCCATGGATCTGTTACGGTAGGATTGGAGAAGGCATTATTTAGTTCATACTGGTATAATTATGGTGTCATAATATAATAAATTGTAAAGTAGATGATTTTATTAAAATTGCAAAACTATCAGCAGGACTCCTTCCCACAAAACAAAGGCAATCTAGAGTTTGTTAAAACTCCATTTTTAACTTGCATTGTGTCTACGTTTTGCAATCCATTAGATTGTGCACTGTTCTAAGGTTTGCACTCTCCTTATTTGACCATGTCATTTCTGTTGATTTAATCTGAGCAGTGCAAGGCAGTTTACAGTTACATTGGTCTTAGTTTATTTTAACATCTGCTGGTGTTTTCATTTCCTTGCATTTTGGGATGAGGAATAGAAATATGTTGACTATTTAGGCCAAAATTTTTAAAGCGGTGTGCCTAAAATTACACTCCTAAATCTATATTTAGGTACCTGCATAAAGCCCTAATCCAGTTATGCGCGTAACTTTAAGCACAAGACTAGCTCCATTCAAATCAAATAAACTTGAATTTCACTTTTTTTATATACTGTCAGCTTAATGGTGGTAATGCAATGTTTATTTTTTCCACAAGCTGATCAAAGGTAGACAATTTTCAGTTGTAAAGGGTTGATGTACATATAATGTGAAAAAGGAAACATATGTCTGCATCAAGAACAGATGTAAAGAAGCTCAGTGTTCGCAGTTTTTATATAGTCTAGTATCTTTCTTGGTGCAGAATAAAAAGAAAAAAGGAGGACTTTTTAAAATAGGCTTATCAAATCTAAACAGCTAAGTAATATTTTTAGAAAGCTGATGCTAGGTACACATTATCTATTTTGAATGTGAGATGTTAATTGTATTTCTAAAGTATATCAGTAAATATTTGTCTGGCCAGGATTATTTCTATATATAGTGAAACAGTTCATGTTCAAGTATGTGCATATTTTTGTTTTAGGTATCTCTTGAATTTTCCAATGCCGATTGAATTTACATCACCTTTGTATAAAGGACATCTTACAGATGCTATTTTAAACCAGCAAGTCCCATTTTTGTGGCAAATCTACTGGTGAGAATTTTTATAGCCTCTGAGAAATGAACACTGGGTCTGAGTAAACAGTGGATTTTCTAATTTGTTTGAGTACATTTTACATATGTAAGTGTGTATTACATTGGATTCTTTGTGAATGACTAATCCACCAGTCCTTCTAGATGCTTCCCTGGCTGCTGCAGAACAGAGATGGATTTATGGAACTGTAAATGAGGATGTCATCAAAGGCTCACGCTTGGCAAAAGTTCGAGAGGTTCTGTCCTTGCTGAGCCAGGACAGTGGCTGTGGCTTATCTTTTTTTTTTTCCTTAAACTTTTCTTCATTTCTCTCTTTCATCTATCTCCACTTCTCGTTCTAGGTTTTTCCCATTTCTCTATTTTGGCTTTGCTTAGTTCTTCAGCATTCTTTTTCTCCACCCTCGATGGCCCAGTCTTCCTACAGTAAGGACATGCATGTTCTAAAAGTTGGGACTTCCCAGAGACGGACCTCTTCTCAACAAGGGAAAATGCCACGGTCATGGTTCTCCTCAAGAAGAAAGCGATGTGTAAAGTTGTACAGATCCCAGTCATGCACTTATGGTCTACTTTGTTTTATCTGCTGTTGCCTCTGAAAGCAAGGATATTCAAGATTTGCCAGGAGAAGATACTAGTTGTCATGGTAACACCCAAAGAGGACCCTTTTAGTATAGGCAATGTCATTGGGATATTCTCTTGTGCTGTCATGTAAGAAGCCTACTTCATGGTCTGGTTTTATGCCATCTCCATGATTGACTGCATGGCTTTTTGAATAGAGAGGCTGAGCCAGGAATAACTCTCCAAATGAATGCTTGCTTACTTTGGTGGAAGGTTTCTTTGAAGCCAGCAAAGATAAAAACCCTTCTCTCAAAACGTACATCTGCTGTTTTACCTAGCTGCATTTTTTGTATTGTTTCAGATTAGATGGTAAACTGTTTGGAGAAGGAACTTTGCATCTCTCTCAGAATCTAGTACAATGAGGCTTCCACGATACAAATAATAAATAACATACAAAAAAAAACAGTTTGTCAGGTTACAACTAATATGCACCAGGATTCAATATGTCCTGAATAAACTTCAGGATAACACGGCCCCTTTGGCACTGGGAATAAGTATACTGAAGATTCATCAAGCACCTATGTATAACTTGCTGTCTGGACAGTGAGCTTAGTCTTGCATTCCACATATATGTTTTTAGCTTCTTGAATCATAAAAACAATCCATGCCTGCCAAGATTAGGAAACACCCATTTTAGAAACCTTGTACATCATGTAGTCACAGACTATGCATTCATATGAGTCTATCTTGTTTCCGATCCATGATCGATGTTTCTGAGAAGAATAATTTCAGCAAGGAGAATCATTGAGCTTTATCAGCCTTCTTGATAAAGTTGAGCAGTACAGCATCTTTAGCTATGCCCTGCTGAGCAGTGAAGACAAATCTTCAAAAGGATGGATGGACTCAGGAGTCAGCAGGTGCCTCTCTTTCCTTGTCAGGTGCAAAGGACAAATATTTCAAAGTTCATCTTGCCAGGTTCATTGCTGTCTTATACAGTCACACAAAGTGGAAATACCAAAACCTGAAAGGATCAAGGAGCAACAACATTTACTTGGAAAGAGCATGTGACTTTTGTGACTAGTGACTTGGGCCTTTGTTCACACCTTCTCCAAGTACTATACACAGGGCCTTTGGTTATCCACTGTGCTGCCTTTGACATCATCAGTCTCCATGCTGTGGCAGAGGGCTCATTTAGCTATCTAGCTATATTTCATTTCTATACTCTTTCAGTTTCTGGATGCATTTTTTTTTTTTCCTTATAACCTACTTAGCCAAAGACTTCTCCTTTGCAAACTCCTAGCTAAACCCTTAAGTATAGATTGGTGGATGAGTGTCTGGCAGAAATGTCTCATCTGTTAATCTCTATTCTTGGGAAAAGTTCCGTCCATCAGTCTAATCCTCCCCTTCTTCCGGGAGCAGAAAAACAATATTAAATATTTATTGAGCTATTGTTTGTCATGATTTTTTTTTCTTGCTCTTCTTGGGGGAGGGTGTCAATATATTTGCTGTTTACCATTTCCCCATCAGTTTTGTTTCTGAACCTTTAGTGTTTAACTAGCAATCATAGTCTGATATTCTCAAGTGTACATTTAATTATACCTTTTGGAATTTTATTGTTCTGGAGCTTTCCAGAGGGAAGCTCTGGTCACCTGTCTCCAGTCTGCAGCAGTCAGAGAACACTCTTAGGTAAGGATTGGCAGAAAGAAAGGTACTTTTCAAGAGTAGAAATGTACAGGTAAGAGAAACTTTTAATCTTTATTTAAATGCATTGTAAATACCTATTTAGTTTACAAACTATTACTCGTTAACTGCTGTAAGATTAGTCATTTTATAAATTATGACTGATAAAATTGAAATTGGGCTTATTTTAGCAGCATGAATGATTTCACTTCTGCCTTTGTGAAATGTTAAACTCTGCATTGTCCTTATCTTCTTTATTTAATATACAAGATAAGAGCAAACCCACTAAGGCATAATGTTGTTTTTAACTTTTAAAACAAACAGTTTATGCCAGTCTCTTCATGCAAGTGTTGGTGAAGCATTGGATGCTTATGAAGCAGCTTTAGGAGCAGTGATGCAACAGGAAACAGTGCAGAACATTTGGATGGAGTAAGTTTAAATGAAGGGGGGAAAGCTACCTAATTTCACAGTTGTAAAACTAAGGCCTTTGGAAGTGTCAATTTGATTTTCTTTTTTCCTTTTTTTTTTGCAGTTACCTTGTTTTTCTCAATAGCAAAGTTGTTGGATCCAACAATAAAGTTCAAGAATTCAAGCTTTTTACTGATCTAGTGAACAGATGTCTAGTTACAGTCCCCACCCGATACCCTATTCCTTTTAGCACTGCTGATTACTGGACCAATTATGAGTTTCATAATAGGGTAAGAATTTTCAGTAACCAATTGTATGTTAAATGTGTATTGCTAATGACCTGTTAGCAAATGTTCTTAAGTAATTTATTGCATTAGAGCACCCCAAGCTTATATTTTCTCTTAGCATTTCCCAGTTTCTTAAAAAATGTGAATTTAGGGAGGACAGTGAATAAGCAGTGAACAAGGGAGACTGTTCTGAGCATAGAGGGCATAAAGATAAATGGAAAAAAATGTTTGGAAGAGTGGTAGGAGAAGGAAGAAATTAGAACAGAAATATTGTTGGTAACAAGATTATATGCGTTCTTAAAGGTGAGGTTGAACTGGAATTAAATCCAGTGAGAGACAAAAAGTGAAGAGATTCAAGGAAGAAGTTGCTCTACACCAGCAAGACAGCAATATCACATCAACAAAGAAAATTTTAAATACATTGGAGAGATGAGAAGAGGATAAGACTAAAGAGAAAGTTATAGTAGTTAAGGCAAGATTTGATTAGAGTGGATGTTTGTGTTTGCAGAGAGGAAAAGATAGGGTATTTTTTGTTTCTGTTTTGGTCATGAGAGGAAGGAGAGACTTCATGGTGTACAGTGGAAAAAGTCTACAAGGAGGGTGGCTGTGATAGTGGGAGATGGGAAGGGTACTGGAGTTGTGACTTTATTTTTTTAAGGGGGTGGTTCAGCAAAATTAGGAGGTATAGACCATTTTGGAGGTTGTGTGGAGTGGCAACAAGACATCCAAGATGGGATGTCTGAGAGATGGTTGGAGATAAATGAGTGTGAAGAGGTAGTTTTGGGAATTATCTACGTAGAGGTGGTAGTTAAAATTTATGGGAGTGGATAAGGTCCAAGTGTAAAAGGAGGAGCCAGCGCAAAATCTCAAGGGATAGCAACAAAAAAGGAGAGAGTAAGAGTCCCTGAAATATGCTTAAGGAATGATCAGCAAGATAGAAGAACCAGGAGCACTTAGAGGGCAATTCTACCTAAATAACTATCTGAAATGCTTCCTTCAGAACTGTTTCAGGACAGAACAAGTGATTTGATGGTGTACTGCAGGGGTGGCCAACCTGAGCCTGAGAAGGAGCCAGAATTTACCAATGTACTTTGCCAAAGAGCCACAGTAATACATCAGCAGCTCTCTTTTCTCTCCCCCCTCCACCCCCCCACCGCTCCCAGCGCCCACCTCCCACTGGCAGCCCCACCGATCAGCACCTCCCCGCACCTCCCGATCAGCTGTTTTGTGGCATGCAGGAGGCTCTGGGGGAGAGGGGGGAGGAGCGAAGGCACGGCAGGGGAGAGGGCGGGAAGGGATGGAGTGGGGGCAGGGCCTCTGGCAGAGCCAGGGGTTGAGCAGTGAGCACCCCCCAGCACATTGGAAAGTTGGCGCCTGTAGCTCCAGTCCCAGAGTCGGTGCCTATACAAGGAGCCGCATATTAACTTCTGAAGAGCCGCATGTGGCTCCGGAGCCACAGGTTGGCCACCCCTGGTGTACTGCATTACGGCATGCGTGTCTATGAAGTGAAAGTATAAGGAATTTTTGGCTGAATAACACTATATACTAATGTATTACTTACTATCTAGTAATTAAACAATTCCATGCCATCTCCTTCCCCGTGCAGTAAGAGATTTCATATGTTTACTTGGTCAGTGTAAATTGGTATAGTTCACTGACTTCAACAGGACTACGACTAATTACACCAGCTAAGTATATGGCCTTATTGTTTAGTTGTAGAGCACCCTGTGCTGTTGCTGTGAAGGACATTGAGAAAATTGTTCAAAACTTGTATTTATACAGTTATGACAGCAGATGCTAAATTTGAATGGAAATCCTGCTGGATGGGTGTGTGTGTCTTTATCTTCTTTCCCAATTCAAGTGTTTTATACATATGGTAAAAATTTCAAAAGTGCCAGAGTAATGTAGCTGCTTTTGAAAATTTTACCCATGAAGTTTAAGCTGAAAGAATCCTCATCTTGAGCATCAGCTATTTGAGTTTTATTAATTTTTTACAATAGTAATTGTGACTTTGCTAATCTGAGGACCAAATTTCTTTCTGGAGGCTGGGGGAAGCTTTACTCTAATGGACTTGAAATTTTGTTCAGTTTAATTTTTAAACTTCGAGGCAAAATACAGTAATTGTATCTCTCAAATAAACAGTTACTGTTAAGATTAAGGTTCATGCTTAAGATTCATGTTCCAATAATTATATTTGTCATCAAAATTACAGGCAACTAGAATTCATACCCTTTTAAATTGGATTCACTTTTATCTTCGAATTTTACAGGTAATTTTCTTTTATTTGAGCTGTGTTCCAAAGTCTCAACATTCCAAAACCTTGGAACGGTTTTGCTCTTCTATGCCTACCAATCCTGGACTTGCACTAAGGTAGGAAAATAAACTTAAGGGTGTATATTGCAAATCAGTTCTATATCTCTTAAGACTAGTTCACGTGGTTGCAGTTGGGAATTCAATGTATTTAAAACAACAACAAAAACACCCCAAAACTTGGAAAAAGTTCTTTGTATAAGAGTCTAGCAAAAGCAGAGGTTCAGGTTCAGTATATCCATGTATCAGCTAGAATACAAGTAAAACTCCTGTAAAATAAATCCTTGGTATGAACATCTTTTAATATAATAGAAGAGAGAGAATAAAGACAAGTGTTGTGACCAGTGAATGTAGGAGTTTGAAAAGGGGACAAGTTAATAAACTGCAAGTACTCCTTTACTGCATCCTGCCGAAGAACACCCTGGCATTTTCGCATCTTACCAGTTGTTTCCCAATGCCTGACAGAATTCTGTTCCATCTACAGAAGGGCTAAAAAGTGACTTGCAAGAATTATTGGTAACTTTCATAGTGCTATCTGGGGTGTGGTCAGAAGGCTAGAAGCTCCAGACTCTCTTGATTTGGGGTGAGTAGAGAAACACTAGGGAAGAGTTAAATTTTTTTTTTAAGACATATAATCCCTGTCTATTCAAAATGTTCAACAGAGGACAAAGAATATGTAGATATGTTAGTGTGATAGGGCTAGTTTGAACCTTAACTTAAAATTTGTTCAGATTTTTTTTTTTTAAATACAAATTAAGAATTTGTCTTTAATTTCTTCTTTCCTGTTTATAAGAATTTTCAGTTGATGCAACAGATGGGAATGATTCATATTTATTAAATGTTTCAAAATGCATATTTACTCAGACTGGGCATAGCTCTAAAGAAGACATTATTACTTGTCATGTACATCTATAGCTCAAATGGTCAGCTTCTTATTTTATAGACTGAGAAATCCCAGAGCTCTCTTTTCCTTGTTATGGATCAGTGGCCTGAAATCTTTTAATATTTTTTTAAATGACACAAGATTAAATGGCTGTATTTATTTTTTTCAGCCAAGAAATAAATTCCTCACCAAAACTTGTTTATAATGGTATTGCTAGGATGCACTTACTAGAAATGTTTGCTACCTATGTAGAACTTGTATCCTCTGCTAGGAGTGTCTGTATTTACAGATTGGATATAGGGAGATCTGATTTCATGCTGTTAGTTCCTAGACATGTGAACATATAAAACTGTAGCGCCATTTGGAGCTCTTTAGCATACCACTCTTCTTGGAGATGTATACCCACTTCACACATGCTGAAGACTAGAATTTTGACCTCTGACCTCTTAGTGCACCAAGAGCAAGCTTTATGTATCTCTGACCACACACTTTCTTGTGATTCCCTAAACGTTTGCCTCCAATAACTTTTTTCAGCTGACCTAAAAATTGGTGGTGTCACTATGCACATACGTGCATCATACCTTAGATCAATGTGGTTGTATCTTTAATATATTTTTTTATTCCTTATGATCAGAGCTGTACTTATTTCCCTTGAATGTCCTTTACAGGCTGCTTCAACAACTTTGGGAAGAGAACAATGTTCAGATACTGAAACTGCAAGCCAAGATGTTTACATATAATATCCCAACATGCCTGGCCATCTGGAAAATGTAATGCAACAATCATAAACCTGTTTTCATAGATATTACTTTTGTTTATAAGGTTTGCATCACAAAGGTAAATCTGAAATGTCCTTCAAATTGGATTTATACTGGAAGGCTTTTTTTCATTATTTTTAGAATTCCAACATTTGGTTGAGACAAGCAGAGGTACTGACAGTTTTAATGTAAAATGAGTCATTTAGTTTCCATGTAGAAAAAATATATAGGCAATTATTGTTTGGATAAATATAGAAAATGTATTTTAATTATTAAATTATTGACTTCTGTCTCCTCCTCCTCTCTACCCTCCCTTTTATATATCACAATAGCAATAATCTCCATTATCCAGTGATGCTCAACTGATCATTTTCTTCAGTGTTTGTTCATAATGGGGAACCACTGAAATGTCTTGCTCATGTAAGGTTGTTTTTAAAAAATGGCTACTTTTTTTTTTTTTTTTCTTCCTTTTCACTATAGATTATCATCATTGGAAGTTAGTCTGTTACTTTCAGGGCGTTTGTAATCCCATCCCACAATCAGTATTCTGCCAATAATGGCATTTAATTCCATGCATGGATAAATTATTTTTGTGTATTTCTTTTTCTCAGAGCCATTGCTGCAGAGTGCTTTCTAAAGGGACAGAGAGAGGTAAGTCAACATTGCAACTGATCATTTTAACAAAGAAAATTCTGTGAAACTATCAGTGTACCTGACTGCACCCAGAGCATAGTTCATTTTATAAAATTAAGATTTTGGGGTAGTTGAAATGTTCTGGGCATAAACCAGAAACAGATACTTAAAATACAAGGAATCTTTTTGGCAGCTCATTTTGTCAACATATTATACTCTTGGGAGGATGGCCAGATCTGAGATGGGTGTGTGTTGTTATGCCATCAACTGGTTCTTTGGTCTATAGACAGTTAGGGTATATTTACACTATAATTAAAAAATCCACAGCTAGCCAGTGCCAGCTGACTGGGGCTTGGGTTAAGGGGCTGTTTAATTGCAATGTAGATGTTCAGGTTTGGGATGGAGCCTGGGCTCTAGGACCCTGGAAGATGGGAGGGTTCCAGAGGGAGCCCGAATACTACACTGCAATAAAACAGCCCCTTAGCCTGAGCCCTGCAAGCCAGAGTCAGCTGGCATCGGCCAGCTACAGGTATCTAATTGCAGTGTAGACCTACCCGTATAGACCTGGTTAAAGTTTCTGGGTCTGCTAACCAAAGGCCAGGAGGTCTGTGGTCCCCTTGCACTTCCCCGTTTTTTTGATTTTCAATATTCCCTGAAATTTGGAAGTAAATGCCACATCTGATCAAAAAATTATCACATGGCATTTCTCAGTATGTCTGGATGTAATCAACGTGTGTAGGCTCACTATATGGCCAAAAATACTTTTTAATAGTCCAATAGCACTGCTCATGCACCCTCCCTAGCATCTCATTACAGCAACTCTCAAAGAGAATGGAACTTCCAGATGGGACACAGACAGAGTTGATCCTGCTCTAGTTGCTGTTGTCCCCAACAAAACACTGTTTGGCCATGGAAAGATGCACTGTGTTGGAGGACCAGGAAGCCATGAGTTCTAGACTTAAGTTCTTCTAACTGGTGCTAATTCTGTACTCTTCAGAACTTTTTATTGAGCAAGACCTCACAGGTTACACAAACTGGGAATAGAACTCAGATCTCTAATACTGCAGACTGAGTCGCAGCTGCTTAGCAAGATTGGCACTCTTTCTGAAAGACAAATATTTCTCCTTGGGTATGCTGTCTGTAAAACGGAACTGCTTCTGCATATGTAAACCCAAGGTTTCATTCTGTTATGTCATAATCCTGAGCTTGTCCTCTGAGGATAACAGCAGTTTCCTACTTCCAGCTATCGTGTTGGTATTTCTTTCACTGAAGTTGAGTTTGTGCAGCCTTGCCAAGGGTTTGGGGTTCAGAATGTATGGCATAGGGATTAATTGCACATAATAGAATTTGTTTTTGCTTCTTTAAAAAAAAAAAAAAATACTGGGAAATATATAGGAAAAGCCTATGTTAAATAGTCATTTAGGCTGTAAAGTCAAGCACTTAATTCTGGTATTTCCTAACTTTTAGGGTTGCTCAGGCAACTTTAATTCCTGCCTCCTTGCACGCATTATGATGCAGTCTTTAATGGCATGGTCGCAGCCTGTCTCTGTTCCACAGGACCCTGTCTCTGTTCCACAGGACCCTGTCTCATTCAGTTTACAAGATGGACAGTTCTCAGGGCGTGAATCAAGGTTGCACAGTGAAATAAGACAGTAGGACTCCTTCCTCATTCACACTGAACTTCAAAAATATGTAGAAAAGGAGGCAGGGTTCTGCAGGAAGAGCAAGGATAGGCTTGGAGTTAAGACAGTTGAATGCCACCTAGTTGAATGCTTTGTCCCACCTTTGCTTCTGCAACAAATTTCTGATTTGCCCAACATCACATAGACCACTAATTATTTGTTGCTTTCTGGGTGCTCGGCTTAAGACATCTGGCTCCTGAATTTCAGAAATGCTGAGCACTTGTAACTGCAGCTGAAGTCATTGAGACCTGTGAATGCTCAGTACCTCTGGCTGTAAAACAGGATAGTCTAGACTAGAGGAATGAGCAGAGGGTTGGGAATTGGGAAGTCCTGAATTCTGGTTCTGCCACTGATTCCCTCTGACATGGCACTTAGACAGACAAAGAATCCCTACCCGTGAAATGGGAATAATGCTTATTCATCTGCCTCCCAGTGTTGTTCTGAAGATTAATGTCTGTACAGTGCTTTGAACATAGCCTGCTCTAAAAGTGCAACATAATCTCAAGAAATGGATTAGGTGTTTCAGTTTGAGGCTGTCACTCAGACACCCCAAATTGGTGGGGACTTTCATAAACTTTGCCTTAATCTCCCTGTTCCTCCATTTCCTATCTATAAAATGGGAATAAAAATATTGTTTGTCACAGGGGAGTTGTGAAAATAAATGCATTAATGTTTGAGACCGAGATAATATAATGATGAATGCCATACACAAAGGCCCATGAGGCAGTTAATTCTGTATGCAGTGCTGGATTTGGAGGGTATGTAGTAAGCAAGACATGGGGCCACACATTGAATGATGAGGAGAAAAAGATATTGAACATCTGCTTCATTCCCTGAGCATCATGCCTCCTGTGAAATGACAGAGGCAGGGGTTTTATGGAAAAAATAGCATTTAATCATGTAATTAATCATACTAATGCGCACTCAAGGGTCAGAATTAAAGCACAGGCAGGCTTAAATCTGGCATTTCCTAACTTCTGACTACTTGAGTTTGCAACCTACATTTTCTTATAAGATTGTTTTTTGTACGCAGAAATCTTATTGAGATAGTTCTATGTGCTTTAAATGTTTGTATTATTTTCTGAATACATTGAGTAGCATTATCTTGGTATTTGTTTTTATTTTACAGGTCCATCATTTATATCAGAGAGCCTTTCAGAAGTTACCTCTATGTGCAACACTGTGGAAAGATGTAATGTTTTCTCCTTATGTTTCACTTTGAGGTTTCATATAAATTTTCTGCATATCCCATATCCATAGATGTGGTGATGCTCAAGCTCTGGCTAAATCTTATATCTGCTTCCCCATCTCTTACAGCAACTCTTGTTTGAAGCATCAGGAGGAGGTAAAACTGATAACCTGAGAAAACTAGTTTCCAAGTGCCAAGAGGTTGGAGTCAGCCTAGATGAGCTTTTAAATTTAAACACTTACAGAACAGAAAGCAAGAATCACTGAACGCTGGGTGCAGTCAGTCCTAAGTCCTATTAAATGCCAAAATCATTTGAATGATTCTTCAGGCTGATCCATGCCTAAGCTCTGTGTCAGGCAGATGAGCATTGCTGAGCATATCAAGTCTCCAATCTGCTTTCCTTGAACCTGGAAACAATTAACATGACCCTCCTCTCTCTGGATAATTGAACTCCCTGTTTGGCCTGCTTCTGGGCCCTGCCAGAATCTCATAACATCATGTACGTAAGTATAGTTAATCAAAATGACAGACATTATTTTTTTATGTTTTCCTTTTATTTTCCTTTTTCTTTATCTTGTGCTGTTCCTGATTCACTTGACACTCTCGCTGATGCCTGAGAGATCTGTGTTTGGGGTTAAGTACTGGACTGTGTTTACAGTAAAAAGCAAGCAGTCCACTTTGTTTTTTTCCTTTTTTAAACCTTTTTGAGATTTTTTTTCATTACAGGATTTAAAACAAAAGCAGCCGCTCTTAAGGAAAGCGTAACTGCCAGGGCCACAAGTATGCTTCTTGCACTTGAAGGCTCTAAGAGGGTTGTTTACTGCCCTTTCTGCATTCTGGACTCATGGCAGAGACTATTAAACTTGAAGATTAAAGAAACTATTGCAAATGCCAGTGCATCAGAAATAAGAGTGGTCAATTATTATGTGCAATTTTTTTGTAAAGAAATTTTAATTTATAATAAAGTTTAACAGTTTAAAGAACAGTTAATATTGAACTGTTTTGTATTAAGATACTACTCTGTAGTATTAGTTGTTTATACAAAGATATTTTGAATATAAGTTAACTTTTAAGAAAGCTGTTGTCTTTATTATTTGTTCTCTATTAATCACATGAAAATGGGTTTGAGATAATCACAGTTATTGTGACTGGGAAATATTTTTCATATCCACAAAAGGTCTTTCCTCCTTCTGCCACAGATACAAACACTTTGTCATGTTTTGACAGTCACCACTGACAGCACTTACTCCAGCCCTGGAAAGTACAAGATACTGCGTCATAGAAACTGGCATTTTAAAATTCCATAATTCTACCCTTTAATGATATGGGACATGGAGAAAGGGTCTCCTGACCTACACTACAACATGGGATATTTCTGCCAATCCAGTGAACTGACAAGCATTTGCTGGAACTGGTTGGTCATGTGGTACTAGCTCCCTCCCTTGCATTCATGTGCCAAATCAAATTACACAGCTATATACTGTTATAGTTGTGTCCAAACTGTGGCTCGTGAGCTGCATGTGGCTCTTTCACAGTTAAAGTGCGGCTTGTGGAGCCCTGCACGCATCTCCACATTCTCCCCCTACCAGACTGGCTGGGGGCGGGGGGAGCCTCAGGGGTTCTGCCTGTGGCAGGGGTGGTGGGACTAGGGGCTTCTGCCCTGTGGGGGGTTGGAGGGAGGGGGTGTCTAACGACTTTAGCCTTGCGGGGGTGCATTGTGGCAGAAGCCCCACACCCTGGCAGGTGCCAGCCCGTGGGGCAGGTTGTGCGTGTCTTGAGACTCGCTCAAACTTCTGAAGATTATTTTATGTGGCTCAGAGGGTCAGTAAGATTGGCCACTCCTGTACTATTACCTTTCCATATAAATAATTTATACAGGTGCCACAGAGATGATTGGATCACAAATGGGAGGGTAGGTAATCCTCAAATTTGGAAATGGGGAGAGGTGGTTCATGACATCAGTTCATTAACAATTATTTCTTCTTGGAGTTTGTGATTCTTGGATGCGCCAAGGTAATCTTGCCTTAAGTGAAAAAAATGCCGGTCCTAAGCCAGGGCAACAGGGAAAGATTGTGTTCTTCCACATACTTATACACCTGATTTGTAGAAACAAGTAAAACTTCAAATAATTGCCCATTCATAAAAACTGGTTATTGCATTTATTGTTTTGGCAAGGCAGCATCAGAAAAAAATCTAACAATAAATCCAAGATCTATTTTAGTTAGACAAAGTCAGAAGTACTCAAAATTATTTAGTTTTGAATTAATCTGATGTAGACAACACAATGTAGGAAATGAAAATACAATCAATGTTTTGTTCTGTTCAAAATATAAAAAGCCTCAGTATGAAAGTTTTTAGCATGTGCTACATAAGTATTTTTCCAAAATGCATTTAAAACTTCATTAATGAATGAAAGCATCCATGGCTTTTTATGTATGCCCTATTTCAGGGAAACACTACTACTGGGGGAATTCTGCGCCAAAAAATTAAATTCTGTGCACGGTATTTTAAAATTCTGCATATTTTATTTGTCAAAATAACACACTATAATCACCCTGGTTTCAATTATTTAGATAATTTATTTAAACTACACTACAATGGATGGAGAATGGGAGTGGGGAACATTGGAGGAAATCCCCAGCCCCCCTTGCCTAATAGTAATGTAGCTAGGCTTGACCCTTTATTTATAGTTATTAGTCAACAAATATATGCAGCCATATATATATGCTCAGTGTTACATCAGAGGCAACTGAAGAGCAAATGAGGGCCGGGGAATCAAACTCACAATTTATATTGGCTATTGACCATCTCCAGAAAGGTCAGTAGCAAACAGTTCATGGAGCACATTTTGATACATTTTTCAGTCCAAAAATTTAGACCAGTTCTAATGACTAAAGTACCATAAGCATTTATAAGACCATACTGTCCTTTACACCATTCTGGCCATGTAAAGGAGACTTAACTGTTTTACACCTGTTTTATACTCCTGGGGGCATGCACAAAGACAATGGGAACAATTCACTAAGCAGGCAGGCTACTACATTTTGCTCTGCCTGAGGGGACAGCCTGCACCACGCCTACTTTCTCAGATGCACCCTGAAGCCCTGCCCCTCCATGCTGAGTGTGCCACAATAGCGAGAGGGACAGTGTGTGTGTCTCTCTCTCACATGACTGCCCATGCCTTCATTTACTGCTGGTGGTGATTTACATCTCTATTGGCTGCTCCGGGTGCCTGACCTGACCTGCCTGTGCTGCTGGGGAGGGGTGTGATTGCTCTTGGGGCTTCCCTTTACTCCCCCCTCAGAAGTCATTTTTCTGTGGGGAAGCAAAGAAATCTGTGGGGGACATGAACATTTGTATCAATACATAATTCAGCACAATGCCGCTACTCTCTAATCTTATTAAAAGTATTGTTCATTACTATGAACGTAACACATTTTGGACTGTATGCGTGCTCATGTTCTTAGGCACGACAGATACTTATTGTCCATGTTTTGTTACCTTTTTGATATCACTGTTCTGTATCTGTGTAGCAGAAAGCCATTTGGGTCACTCTGAGTCCAAAGAAACTTTTTTTAAGTTTTAAATCTTCCTCAGGAAATGATGTACTCTGCCTTAAAGGTTTCTTTATATAGTTGGAGATATGCTGCTTAAAGTTGACTGACTGTCTCCCTTCTGGTCATCTGTAATTCTTATTATTTTAATTTATAGTGCTGCTGTATAAATTGCATCTTGGCCCAGTTCTAGTTGGCTGAACACACTTGTAACTTTAATTTTAATGAGAATTACTTACTTAAAGAAGCAATGACAAGGAAGATGGATATCTTTTAGAGCAGCACAAGCTCATGTGAATTTTCTCTGGCCAGGCTCAAAGAAAAATGCCTTGGGTAGTGTTGGAGAATTTCTTTCACCCTTGAAGGCTTCAGTGTTTTCATTAGAAATTGAAATTTTAATGTCTTGTCCTGCTATATACATTAGTGTACTAAATAAAAAGTACCATTTAAACAATCGCATTTAAGATCTAGTACTAGCTGATTTTAGTACTTCATTTTCCTCTTTTATGCACTATTTCATGTTTATAAGGGAAATATGAAACTGTTGGTTAACTTCATAAAAGGACATCCTCTGCAACATCTCCTCCTTCATTTTAAAACAATCACTTATTTCAAATCATGGATTTATATGGCTGGATCATGAGAGAAAACCAAACTACTCAAATACACATTTTATTTATAGAAGCAATTTAAATTGAATAGGTCTAGGGCATGTCCTGCTTCTTACAATACAGTATGTCTTACAGTGCCTGTACTATTGTTCAAGCTGTGTTTAAAATAGCTTGTACTGGAGAAGTACTAACACTGTTAGTGAAGCACAGTGTATACTGTGATTTCAGTATAACAGAGGGTTTAGAGATGTTATAGTGTTAGTGACCCCTTTATAATGTGGGTAAGCCTGGTCTCTACTGTGACTTCTGGAGCAAGGACTATTAAACATGATTCTAGCTAACATTGTTTTTTCTCCAGTGTAAACAGGATCTAATTAGGCTCTCAAAATATACTACCTCAGCTGAGTGAGATCTAATAACTACAGGGAATGGTCAAATGAATTAGAGAAACTGGATCCTGTAGTGCTTAAGATGTCTGCCCTTGCCTGCCAGCTGCATGGTCCATGTGTAAAAGTGACTGAAGGTGGTTGTACTGAAATAAGTGATTCCATTACACTTAGGCTGAAAAAGTTATAAAACAGCCTTTCCTATGAAAGAATACTGTTCAGTCTGCCACCACTGGGAGAGCTGCTCTTCTATCAAAAGCATATGCACCAATCTGTCTCCTTCTGCTTCAGTCTATCTTACCAATATTTTTATTGAAGGCTTAAGGGAAGAGAGAGAAAACATTCCAGTTGGGGGGTGGCAGCATACTGCCCTGATTATATATATATATATAAAGATATTCCTATCTCATAGAACTGGAAGGGACCATGAGAGGTCATTGAGTCCAGCCCCCTGCCTTCATTAGCAGGACCAAGTACCGATTTTGCCCCCGATTCCCTAAGTGGCCCCCTCAGGGATTGAGCTCATAACCCTGGTTTTAGCAGGCCAAAGTTCAAACCACTGAGCTATCTCCTCCCCCCGCCCCCTACTAGGTAACCTTCCCTATGCTATACTGAAGGCTCCCAGCCAGGTTCCACTAGAGCTAGGTTCTTCCTTCACCACGTAGGAAGGTAAAGCTTGTGCCACATCAAAGAAACAGAGGGGTGGGGAGTGGAGGGTTGGTTAGATCAGACTATATAACTCTCTTGAGGTAGATTGCTCAATGGCCTTTGGAGGGGAAGAAGAGTCCAAGGCTACCTCCTAAATAGAGCTTCAGCCAATATTTACACAGCTGCTCCTGACACAGCCTCTGTTCCATTAGATAATATCACACCTTTTTGAATCTGTTCCCTAAACGTAGGGAGATTAGCCAGCATGCTCTGCTGGAACAGTCTCAGGAACCTAGCAGCCACTGGGTGCAGCCTCTTAACTCCCTTTCCTGAAGCAGGCCAGGTTTCCCTCTTACACTGGATGGGCCCTACTTTATCATGAATGCTTTCCAAACTTTTGTAAAGCCCACAATTTATGCAGCATTTTACAAAATACAGTGAGATGTTCCCTATCTCAAAGAGGTTACTATTTAGGATGAGATAAAGAACAAGTTCAGCGCTTGCTGGTGTCAGGGAGGGTGGGGATGTCAAATACAAGGAGACTATCTCAGGGATAAGGAGCAGTATAAGCAATGTTGGGAAGCTGAGAGAGGAGATGAAACTGACAGCTGGGGAGGAGCATAAAACAGATTGGAGCACAAAAGTGCAATCTGTTTTTGAAAGAGGGAGGAGCTTGTATTCAATCTGGGGATGTAGGGAGTGTAAGGGGGATGATGCTGATTTGGATAGATGGGAAAGCAAAGTATTACAGTAACTGAGGTGAGAATGGTTTTAACAATGAGCCCCTCTGGTTCCACTAGTGTAGTAGTTTTCAAACTTTTTTTCTGGTGACTCAATTGAAGAAAATTGTTGATGCCCCTGACCCAACGGAGCTGGGGATGAGGAGTTTGGGGTTTAGGAAGGGCTCAGGGCTGGGGCAGAGAGTTGGGGTGAGGGCTGTGGGTGCAGGCTCAGGTGGGGCCAGGGATGAGGGGTTTGGGGTGCAGGAAGGAGCTCCAGGTTTGGGGAGGCTCAGGGCTGAGGCAGAGGGGGCAGGATTGGGGTGTGGGCTTACCTCGGGCGGCTCCTGGTCAGTGGTGCAGCGGGGGTGCTAAGGCAGGCTTCCTGCCTGTCCTGGCACCGCGGACCATGCTGTGCCCCGGAAGTGGCCAGCAGCAGGTCTGGCCTCTAGGCAGAGGCGCACAAGTGGCTCTTGCCTGCAGGCACTGCCGCGCCCCCTAGCTCCCATTGGCCGGGAACTGGCCAATGGGAGTGCGGAGCCAGTGCTTGGGATGAGGGCAGTGTGTAGAGTCCTGTGGCCCCCCCCCCCACCACCACCTAGGAGCCGGACGTGCTGCTGGCCGCTTCCGGGATGCAGCACAGTGTCGGAACAGGTAGGGACTAGCCTGCCTTTGCCGGGCAGCACTGCCGACAGGACTTTTAACAGCCCGGTCGGTGGTGCTGACCAGAGTCGCCGTGACCCAGTGCCTTACATTCCGTGACCCAGTACTGGGTCGTGACCCGCAGTTTGAAAACTACTGCACTAGTGAGCTTCAGGGATGCTTATCAGGGCCTCCTATGGCCCCATGGGAGGCCTTAAGAGGCTTATAACTGCTTCCTCTCCTTCAATTTCATCCCCATCCCTTTATGAGTCTCATACTGCCCACCCCCTGTCCTTTTCATATACGCTTTTTTTTTTTTTTTTTTGAGGATGGGAGGAGGGGTCTCAAATCCACATGGCCCTGCTCACCTCACCCCCCCTTAACAGGACAAAACATGATTGTTAGGGGCTCACAAGCTTTTTAAGGCCTGTGTTAGGTTGAGGACTCCTATTGACTTTGGGTCCTCAATGAGACCATGTCCCAGGAGAGTGGTGGTAGCCACCAGTTAGCAGCCCCCACAGTGAGTCTTAGGAAACTTGTCACTGAGCATTTTGCCCTGATGTAGGCTTACAGGAAAGGGACAAAGTGAAACTTGATTGCCCCATGCCTTTTCTCTTGGTTCCCCCACCCCACCCCCCGACGATCTCAGGTCTGCACAAAAAGGGCTACCTTTTCTGCAGCCCAGCATCTCCCCTGGTTCTGACAGACAGGTTGTTCTTGCCTTTCCATTGCAGCATAGCCCATGCTGGATACGCACCCTTGTCTGTGTCCAACCTCAACGTTTGCTCTCATGGCAGCAATAAGTGTTGCCATACTTAGTTCCTTTCCTTTGCCAGATTTATTTTCATTTGTATTTTGGGGAGTAGCCAAGTAAATTATATTCTTTCCTTCTCTTCCTGCTCTGGATTGGGTAATTGGCAGCATGCTGGCCTTAGCCACCCATATCTGCTCCTGCAGTACCTCTTGTCTGGGACTTGTCTGCCCTCTTCCCCAAGCAATGACAGAGCTGTCATGCAAGCACTGGGCTAAATCAAAGCAATATTCTGTAGGCGAGGCAGCATTTATAGGCTGTACAGGAGGCAAATTATGCCCTGCCTGTTCACAGCCTCATGACCCTTGCCCTGCCACGGCATGGCGCTCAGAAGCCACATCTAAAAAGGGAAAAGGCTGTCAATAAAAATGGCTGCAAGAGACCCCCCCCCACCTTGGCCACAGCCATGCATGGACCCTGCAAAACAGCCAAAAAAGCACAGGAAACACAAAAGGGAAAGAAAAGAAAAAAAGAGATATTTCTCCTTGGACTCGGACTCCACATCCTCTGAGGATGGTGAGCTTTCTGCTTCAGACTCAGAGCAGAACAAAGACAAAAAGCCGCAAAAGTTTTCCCCCCTCCTGCCACATTTGATATTGTGGAGGAAACTGGCATCTACCTTGCAGCTCCATCCAGATGGGGTCTTAGCCAACTCCCACCCTTCCTTTGAGGAAGTGATTGGGGAGGAATGGGAATATCCTAACAAAGGAAAGTGAATAAATACACAGCTAAAATGCAAGGGGCAAAAAATGCCATCACAGAAATTCCAAAGGTGGATTGTGTGGTGGGGTGTCATTAGCAAAGGGCATGATAATCTTATCAGAAAGAGCTTTCTTAAAGAGATAGCAGATAGAAGGGTGGAAGCCCTCAAAGATTTTGAAGCTTCCTCCGCCATTTTGTGTCCCTAGGTACTAGCTCCTTTTCATGAGTCACAATGTTATGGTTGGATGACCACAAGGCCCGGGATGACAAGGACCATCCAGGCCTCCAGTCTATCTTTTAGAAAATAACCCTAATAACAGCTTTCGTTACAGATGCCTCAGTGGACATGATGAGATTCTTGGCCAGTGCAATGACATGCAGCTCAGCAGTGTATCTACCTATGCCCTTGAGGCATAGCTTTGGTTGCCCACTCCAAACCCTGTGCTGATCAATATTCAGAGGCTCTCTCCTGTTTGTAGAATGTGATAAGATAGTGGCAGATAGTAGTGCACCCAAACCAAAGCAATCCTACTTGTCTCCAAACACTGCCTCAAGAAGGGACTACTAGGCCAACAACAGGCAGAAACATAGGAACCTACTCTGCGGATGCGCGAGAGCTCAAGCATTCACTAAAAAAAATAGGGGGTTGTCAGCACCCACAGGGCCAGATTAATCTTTTGTGGGCCCCAGCACCCAGATTGTGGCCCTATTCCCAGTTCTGCCCCAAGTCCCCCCCCCCCGCTCGGCCTCTTCCCCCAAAGGCCTTGCCTGCGCACTGCCCCGAGGCCTGCCCACCTGCCGCTCCGCTCTAAGGCCACACCCACTTCTTGCACAGGAAGTAGGGGGCAGAGAGGAGCGGGCACCCACAGCCAGAAACTTTTTTTTTGTCCATCCTCAACACAGAAGTACCAAAGGAAAGCAGACCAGTATGTCAGGGGAAATCCTGGACATGTGGATCAGGCAGCAAAACTAGAAGTGACAGCAACCTCTAAGAGCTCACTATGACAATTATGGTCTGGATCTTCAGCCTGATTTGCATGCAGAACGCAGACTAGCCCACTTCTTAGACTACTGGTCTCTATTGACCATGGACAAGTAGAATCATAGAAATGTAGGGCTGGAAGAATGGGCGGCGGGTGGAGCCCCCCTTCCTCCAGCACCCCTCCCTGCAGCCGGAGCCCTGAGACCCTCTGCCCTGCCCCCCCTCACCCGGAGGAGCCCCGAGCACATCCCCCCTCAGCCAGAGACCCCCACAGACAAAGCCCTGAGCCCCTCCCCCCAGCCTGGAGGAGCCCCAGTCCAGCTGAAGCCCTGAGACCCCCCCACACACCTACCTGGAGGAGCCCCAGGCCAGCGCAATGTGCCTCCCCTCACCAGACCCAAAACTTCCCTGGGGAAAGACACTTTTGAAATGCCCCATGCAGGTTCCGGGGCGGCTGAGGAGGTGGTATTTGCTACTCAGCCTCCTGGGTTCCTCAGTAATCTCTCTGGAGTCCAGGGAGATTACTGATGAGCCCAGGCAGCTGAATAGCACATAGCACCTCCTCAGCCACCCCGGAACCTGCATGGGGCATAATAAAGCAAAAACTTGCCCCCTAAACTCTTCAACCAGGGATCCAGTGGCTGCAGCAGGAGCCTCCCCGCAGCGAGCCTCCCCTGGCCTATTATACCTGTTGCTTATGGCTGGAAGGGACCTCGAGAAGTCATCTAGTCCAGCCCCCTGCGCTGAGGCAGGACCAAGCATACCTAGACTATCCTTGACAGGTGTTTATGCTCTTCTTGATCGCCAATGATGGAGATTCCACAACCTATTCCAGTACTTAACCTTTCAAACTATAAGGATAGTTTTCCTCATACCTAACCTAAATCTCCCTTGCTGCAGATTAAAACCATTATGTCTTGTCCTACCTTCAGTGAAGATGGAGAACAATTGCTCACCAACCTCTTTGTAACAGCCCTTGACATATATGAACTGTTGTTAGTCTCCCAGTCTTCTTTTCTGAAAACTAAAGATGCCCAGGTTTTTTAAGGTGAGAGTTTCATAAACCTTTTATCATTTTTGCTAAACCTTTTCTAAATTTTCTAAACCTTTTATCATTTTTTGCTATTTTTGCTGCTTTTCTCTGGACTCTCTCCAATTTGTCCATATCTTTCCTAAAGTGTGGCACCCAAAACTGGACATGCTATTCCAGCGAAGGCCTTGCCAGTGCCAAGTAGAGTAACAATTATCTCCTCTATCTTACATGTGACACTCCTGTTACTATACCCCAGAATAGTATTAGCCTTTTTTGCAGCCGAGTCACATTGTTAGCTCATATTCAATTCGTGGTCCACTGAATCCCCCTCCCCCAGCTCTTTTTCAACAGTATAACTGTCTAGCCAGTTATTCCCCATTTTGTAGTTGTGCATTTGATTTTTCCTAAGTGCAGTACTTTGCACTCATCTTTACTGAATTTCATCTTGGTGAATACAGATCAGTTCTCCAGTGAATCAAGGTCTTTTTGAATTCTAATCCTGACCTGCAAAGTGCTTCCAACCCCTCCCAGCTTGATGTCATCTGCAAATGTTTTGATCATACTCTCCACTCCATTATCCAAATCTTTAATGAAAATATTGAATAGTACCAAACTCAGGGCAAGCCCTAGGGGGACCCCACTAGATATATCCTCCCAGTTTGACAACAAGCTATTGATAACTACTCTGAGTTTTTCAACCAGTTATGCATCCACCCTATAGTAATTTCATCGCAACCACATTGCCCTAGTCTGCTTATGAAACTGTCATGTTCGACGGTGTCACTAGCCTTGCTAAAATCAAGATATGTCTACGGCTTCCCCCATATCCACTAGGTTGTAATCCTATCAAATAAGGTTGGTTTGGCATGATTTGTTCTTGGCAAATTTATGCTGGCTATTCTTTATCAATCTATTATCCTCTGGTTGCTTACAGATTGGTTGGTTGACAATTTGTTCCAGTATCTTTCCAGGAATTGAAATTAGGCTGACTGAGCTGTGATTCCCTGAGTCCTCTTTGTTCCCCTTTTTAAAGAGAGGTACTAATCTTACTCTTCTCTAGTCCTCTGGGACCTCACCTGTCTTCCATGAGTTCTCAAAGATTATTGCTAATGGCTTTGAGAGCGCTTCAGGTAATTCCTTACATACATCAGGGTGAATTTTGTCAGACCTTGCCAACTTGAATATATCTAACTTATTTAAATATTCTTTATCATGTTCTTCTGTCTTGTATTTCTTCCCCCTTGTTAATACTAATTGTGTTGAGCATCTGGTCAGAATTAACATTTTTAGTGAAGACTGAAGCAAAATAGGTATTAAATACCTCAGCCGTCGTAGTATTGTCTGTTATTACCTCTTCTTCCCTGCTAAGCAGTGGACCTATATGTGCCTTTGTCTTTCTCTTGCTCCTAATATAGTTATAGACCTTCTTTTTATTGCCTTCTATGTCCCTTGTTAGGTATAATTCATTTTGTGCCTCAGTGTAACAGGGTCAGCATCCACCTCTTGTGAGCGTCCCCCTGGTCAAGTGCATGTACCTGCAGTTTCTCAGTTTGCGATAATGGGGTAGCATCCACCTCTCATGAGACACCCCCTCCCCCAAGCCGATAGCTTCTTCAGTGGGTCTGCAGTCACACACTTTGCGGCTGAGTCACACACACTGTCTGTACATGAAACAGAACAAACAAACCCCTCTCAGGGTATACAGTCTTTACCTTCCGCCAAGGCTTCCTCCCTGGAGACACTGCCTGCTATAACAGTCCAACAGGGCCTATTGCAGTACCCTCCATTGGTGTGTCCTTTTCAGTATTCCCCCCACCTCCCCACACCCCTGGGGTTCAATCTTTAACCAGACCAACAGGGCCCATTACAAGACCCTCACTTGATCTGGCTAGGTTCTGGGCTCAGTTCTTGCTCGGTCCCCTCAACCAGCCTGGAGCTCCTTCTTAACTCCCCTGATCTTCGGCAGCCCTCCCTGGGCTCAGCCCTGCCCAGACTGAGCTGTCCGTGGTCCTGCCGCTCTTCCAGCCAGCCAGGAACCCGGTCCTCTCTCTTCCAGCTTCAGGCAGCAACTTACTGCTCTCTCGCTGCTTCTTCTTTTTATATAGCCCTCCTGGCCTCTCTTTGGCTGCTCCAGCAGCCCCTCTAGGCTGCCTGGAGGACTTCTCCTCTGCTCTTTTCTGGGGTCGGGTGAGGCTGGGCCACGAAGCCTCCAGCAGGGGGCCTCTGGACCTAATCCACCATCACACTTAGCCTTTCTGATTTTGTCCCTACATATTTTGTCCCTTGCATATGCTTTTGAGCTCATCTTTTTCAATTTGATCATGTTTGGCAGGATTCCCTTTTGATTTTCAGGTGACTAAAGAGTTTCTGATGGAGCCATATTGGTTTCTTGCTTCTTCCTATTTTTCCTTTGCATCAGGATAGTTTGCTGCTGTGCCTTTACAATTGTCTGTTGAAGAAACTGCTGGCTCCCCTGAACTCCTTTTTCCCTTAGATTTTCTTTCTATGGGCCTTTACCTAGCAGTTCTCTGAGTTTCTTAAAGACTGCTTTTTTAAAGTCCATTGTCCTTATTCGTCTGCCCTCACTCCTTCCTTTCCTTAGAATCATGACATTTATCATTTCACAATCACTTTTACCCAAGTAGTGAATTTCAGTTACTCCCTTGAACTTAGGGCTTCCCTCTCATTCCATCTTCATCCAATCACCCACCTCAAGCAACCCTATTAACCACAAGCTGATGCTCAATGAGATCTCACACCTCCGGGATAGAGAAGGAATAGAATGATTTCCTCATAAGAAAGGGCTAAACTCCATATTCTTCATCATCCATAAGCATACGGGAGGGATGTGTGTGTGTGTGTGTGTCTATGTCAGAGCCATCCTGGACTTCAAATGGCTCAACAAATGAATGAAGAAAACAAGATTTCAGATGGAGACCCTGGACTCAGTGTAGCCTCCCTATCCCAAGGGGATTTCCTTACCTCAGTGACCTAGCAGTTTTTATCTACATATTCCCATACATCCATGTCATCATCATCTACTGATATTTGCATATGGCATGATCTGCTACCAGTACAAAACTCCTGTTCTTTGGCCTTTCAATCAGCTCCCAGAATCTTTACAATGTTTTGATTAGAGTCCCCCAACCAAAAATAAAAAAACCAACCTGCGCACAGTGCCATAATGCAGACACAGGAGTTGCTTCAGACATACAGGCTTGTAGTAAATACCAGTAAAAAGCTCCCTAAGCTAAAAGTATGGCCTGTGATGAACTATATAACTGACTAGGAGGACACAATCAGGCAGAGCAGGAATTTGAATCGCAGCCTCTGGGTTGTTGGCTTTTTTGGGGAGGGTGATTTCTCTCTGCTTTTCTGAAAAAATTTCAAAAGGTCTCAGCTTCGTTCTAATGTAGAACAAAAACAATTGTCAAAACCTTGAAATTTTTCATGAAATGGACTTTCTGTTTTCCAGCCATCCCTATTGACAAGCCTCCCTAGTAGCTGGCTTATACTTTGTTGTCTATATTGGTAAGAAATAACATTTGTTTACTGGCTAAAGTATACTGCCTACTGTCTAAGATTAGCAAGGCTGATATTTAAGTAGCAAATTCCTGTGTTTGTTTTCTAAACACCAATAGTCTGTATTTAACTATTTGAGGGCACCAACCCCTATGGCCTTATTATTGGGCATCTGAACATGACCAGCTTGCCCAGCCACACCAGATCACTGCGTGAAATGAATGTTCCTGATATGATATACAGCAGTGAAATTGTTGCTATTGAAGACTTCATAATGGATTTCTCTGTGTTGGTGCTCGAAAGTCATGCCTTGCCTAGCAACTATTTTAGCTAGGACAACTTCCCCTGCTCTGTGGTGTGGCAGGAGTTGGGGGTGACTAGGGCTAGGAACTCGGAGGTTGCCAGAGCTAGGATTGAAGAAATTTGCAGGGGGAAAAGGCAGGATTCTTGGGGAGCAGAGAAGCCAATCAGCTGACTGGCCCCAGCAAAACTGGACTAGGAGATCAATTTGGTCAGAGGGCATGGGTTGGAAAGGTCACAAGAGTTGAGCCAAGGGGCTGGCCTGGTTGAAGGGAGCAGATTGGCGGGCCTGGAAAAGAATGAAGTGGACAAAAAGGCACATTGGCTGTGTTATTTGTGTAATGAGGAGCACCAGATATGTCTCTTCCTTTAAATAATACTTAAATTCTAGACAACAAACATCACAGAAAAATTCTAACTCCTCAGATTTTCTGTGCCAGAAGATTCTGTTGTCCCCAGTGACTAGATAAGCCAGCTGGCATTTCTCTAGCTATCTTCAAGGTAACTTATCTAAAGTAATGATTCTAAGGAACCCAAGATCAAAATTTGGCCTTAACAGGGTTGTAGACTTTAACTGCTACTTTTTCATTACCTTATATAATAAATTCATATAATGAAATTTGTTGCTGCTGTAAGTCATTTTAACTGTCTTACCTGAGTACTTGGTAATAAAGTGGTATGCGTCTTGTAACTGAAAATGAGTCTTGTTAAGTTGCTGGCAATGAATTATCTGTGAGACTGTTTGCTTTCAGTTAAAGGGAGCATAAAACCTAATCATGAAATTGTCAGTGCTGCACCTGGAGGCCTGGAAGAAGTAACTTCATTGTGGCCCTGGCAAAGAGTTGGCTTAGTACCAGCTAAATGTGAATTTATGGTAAAGACAGTAAGGATGGGTGCCTAGTGCAGCAGGTGACAAAATTCTTGGGTGAATTGCTCAGCTTCAAGGTGCGTGAGCTGAGCAAATTGCTACATTTTTCAAAAAACATCATTCCGCACCTGCTTCCCTGTCCTGCAAAGGATAAACTATGTGAAGGCCACTGCATCTAGGAATAGAGTCCTGCACGGATACAAAATTTGTATCCATATCCGATCCACAAACATGGTCCGTGGATATCCGCAGATTTGCAGGGCTCTATCTATGAGGAGGGCAATCTCTACACTTTGGCATGGAGTTCACTGCTGACTTTTAGGCAGTATCCTCTTCCTCTGACACATGTAATGAGTTTGTCATTCCTTCATATTCTTTCTCTAGCCCTTTTGCAGCCAGGTTGACATAATTTAGCTAATGAGAAAGCTGGGTGGGTGGACACTTGGGGAACTTCCAAGAGAGAATCTCAAGGGAATAGCCAGTTTCTTTCCCTGGAATAGACCAGGAAACTGTGCAGGGTTGGTATTTTGGAGGAAGTGAGTTAGTTATGTAGGGGGCCATACTTTCTTCAATCTCTTCCTCATCTCCAGCCACCAGACGTCTCCTGTGGCATATCTACCCTTCCCGTGAGCTCTCACCACTCCCACTACTGAGGCTCCTCTGCCACCCTGTTCAAGCTCTCAACGAACTTCCTCTTCTAGTTAAAAAGACAGAAATGTTAGTGCAGCCGTTACCATCCTGAGTGACTTGGCTACAGCCAGAATGTCATAGGCAAAGGGCCACCACCAGCACCCATATTGTTCACATGTCTGTAGGGGCAGCTCTGTAAGACAAAGCTCCTTGTCTTGGTGGTTCCTGTCAGGGCAGCGAGGAAGAGGAGATGAGAAGTCTTCAGCAGCTGCTGAATTCCCCTGCTAGACAGCTTTTTATGCTTTTAAAGGCACAGCATCAACAATTTGTGCTACTCTAGGAATAATGCCATAGTCACTTGGGCCTGGCTGGGGTAGGGTCAGTGGACTAGACCACATAGCTGGACCCAGGAGATGGAGGCTGTAGACAGAAAGAGCTACTCAACCCATAAAGAGATAGTGCCAGCACATTCTATGTCAAAAGAGCTCCCAGAACAGGGAAAAGCTAGGGCTAAGCACCCATTAGGCCACATACATTAGGTTTGGAACAGCTTTTCATAACTGCTTTAGTGTAGCAGAGCACTGGGGTTGGCCAGCTAGTGTGGGTTTTCCCCAATGTGTTTCCCCCCCCACTTGGTAGCCTGCCATGGATGGTCTCGCATAGAGTTCTTGTACACCATTGCATTTCAGTTCCCATCAATCCACCCAGGCTGTGATGTCAACACATATTGCAATAACGATCATCTCCTGTAGTGAAGGTGTCCCCCCTTTTACTTCTTAATTATCCCTAAGGTTCTGGGTATAACTTTGCTCCATCTTTGGTTAAAGGCCACTTCAATGAGGCTTTTAAGTGATTGATTTAGATAAACAGGGGAAAACAAACCAAAAGTTTTAAGATTGGGTTATTGAGATCCCTACAGTATGGGTGTCTAATGATAGCTGAAGTTCTTTCCTTGAATTATATGGTTCCTTCAGGACACTCCTGTGTAGGCTACTGGATGGCAGGACTCTCGTGAAGGCCTGTCTAGCTCACAAGGGAGTCAGTAGATTCTATAAAATCCAACATAGACCCTACTGCTATAAATTCTCTCTAAAGGAGAGGTATAGTTATTTCTTCCAGCCATTTGCCTTTCTGCTTGATAGAAAGGCCTATTCAAATTCATTAAAGCATTTTTCAACCATGCAGATGGCCTTTCAGCTCCAGCAAAATGATGTCAAATCTTCTGCTGAAATGCCAGAGACTTTTATGACAAACTTTGGAAGTGGTGCAAAGCCAAACACTGACTATGGGTATGCAAATCTTTACTCAGTCCTGCAAAGGGCATCCATTTCCCATTGGCCAGCAGAAATGCTGTTCTAGGGTCTGACTATTTTTCCCATTTGGTGGAAGGCAAAGGGTATCAGGCTGTTGCAATAGGGGGGAGGTACAAGACAGTGCTCATGCAACATGCTCACACCAGCCCTATCAGTAGAGTAGCCTTGGCCGTAATACTAGAAAGACCCGGTCCAGTGTTTTTGTAGTTACAGGACCCCATTGTAATCTGATAAAAAAAACTGTCAAACTCTCTGGTGGTGGTGGTGGTGGTGGTGATGGGGGAACTGGGAGAATTGCATTGTAAGTAGCATAACTTTGGATTTGTAATTACCTTACAGGAGCGGGAAAATGACCACTGGAATTAATCCAAAATGTAAACAGCCAACATATTTGTTTGCAGTTATCACGAGTGAGGCAATGACTATAAAATTCAAACAGACACATGAAATGCATGTTTACATCCTTTATTCAGGAAACTCCTCTAAGAGCACTATGTTCAGTAGTTTTTGAAGGCCTTGTGCCAGGGCTTATCAGATCAACTGAGAACAAAGTTTAGGTTAGATTATTGTATTTGTACATCTTTCTGTTTTTTTCATCCAATCGGATTAAATCTTCCACAGGCTTTACTTTGTGAACTAGAGTAGTGAAAAACATTTATTTCAGTTTGGTTTACTCTGACCAATTGGAAAGAGGGGTGGAGTGTGCAGAGAGAGAGGGAGCCTGATTCTGATCTAAATGACACAGGTGTAAATCCAAAGTAATTCCACTGAATTCAGTGAATAAGCAGTAAAGTTTCTTGGTTTACAACAATGTAAATGAGATCAGAATTTGTGCACATGTACTTGGTTAGCGGATTGAGCATGGGATTTGGGGTCAGCAAACCTTGATTCTATTCCCACCGCTCCTGCTGACTTTCTATGTGACCTTGTACAAGTGATATTAGCCTCTCTGTGTTAACCCATCGGAAACATAGGAATGAGAATATGTACTCACCATAGTAAAATGCTTCGAGGTCTATGGGTGAAAAGTGCTAAGTGTTGTTATTGTATTTTAGCCTTCCTGAGACCAGACACTCTTACCTCCTATTCAAAGCAACTGTCACCTCTTTTGCTCCAGGTACTCTGAAACAACGTCAGATATCAAATTAAACTTCAGCCATTTCAGAACTGTATTGATCAAAGAGGAAATGCACGAGCAGCTTTGTGGAGTGAGGGAGAAGGTATTTACCTAGTGAACTATCTATTTTATCATGTGGCTAAGAGAAACTGATGGAAACAGCAGATCCTCACCAAGGACCAGGTTCAACAGAGCACTTAACCAGGTGCTTAACTTTCAGCATAGGCTTAAATCCTATTTACTTGAATGGACCATAAGCATGTGCTTTGTTGAAGAGGGATGGTTTGCTGAGTTAGAGCCCAAAAAGGAAAGCCAAAATTGGTTCATAATAGCATTAAAGTATAGAGGGCCAGGTGGCAGCTCATGACTGGTCAAATAATGACTTCTTCCAGTCTGCCTAATTGGCCATGACCTTAGAATTACCTCTGTGGATTTCAAAAGTATGACCATTGCAATATCAAGACAAGGTAAGAATTCCACGTTTCTAGTCAGATGTCTGGTAATACTCCCTCACAAGTGCCCTCTTATGTCTGTCATCTGTCATGCAAATTCTGTTTCTGGTCATATTACACCCCAAAAGTCCCACATGGGCAAATTTCCCCTTAATGACGCCTCCCCCAACCCCCCCCCCCAAAAAAAACCCCAAACAAAAACAAAAATCCCACGTTCCCTTTCACTTATTATAAGGTCAGTAAACTACTTTTGTAAAAGTCTCATTTCATGTAAAAAGTTCTTTATTCATTATTTAAGTTGTGATGGTTTAATTTTTAGAAAGGGTCCGTCTTCCAGATTCCACTGATCGCTGGCTAGGATCAGCATGGGCTGGGCTAAACTCTTGAGTCATAAATATGAAACTTTTAAATTTCTTCCTTATGACAAAGGTATTCAGGAGGGAAAACCTGAATGACATGAAAGCAGAAGTTTGCCAGGGAGCTCATGGGGTGAACTAGAGCTGAACAATCTTTTTCTAATTATCCTAATAAAGCTGCATTATCAGGCACTCTCAGTATTCCATTGGGAAAGAAAGTTATGTTAATAGAAAACAATGATATTTGATCTTCCGTACGTCAAAGCACTTTTATGACTCTGCTCTCTTTATGAAAGCTTTTTGGTGTAAAAATGTTAGTTTGTGGACAATGTATCTGTTGTTACTTATTTACCTTTTTAAAAAAAAATCCTCTAGTGTATTTTATGAGGTTCTGGGTTTGACAAGACATGCTTCATTCTATCACAACTTAACAGCTTTTTAAACTTTATAGTTCATTTCTTTCTAGAAATACCAGAGATTCTATTGGGGGAAAAGCCCTCTGTACCACTTTATCCCTTATGTGATGTGGGATGAAGGGCCTTGCACATGTCCTTTGCAGTGCAGTGAATTTCACCCTGTATGAATTCTATGTATTCTTCTTCTTGCCTTTTAATTAGGATCAGTTGTCTCTTGTTTTATACTTAGATTGTAAGCTCTCTAGAGGCAGGGACTGTCTTTTTGTCCTGTGTTTGTACAGCACCTAGCACAACAGTGTGCTGGAAAAGTGATAGCCTTTAAAAATTGGAAGTCAAATCCTACTGAGGAAAACAGAAAAGAGCATAAACTCTGGCAAGTCAAGTGTAAAAATATAATTAGGCAGGCCAAAGAAGAATTTGAAGAGCAACTAGAAAAAGACAAACTAAATAGCAATTTTTTTAAGTACATTAAAAACAGGAAGCCTGCCAATCAGTGGGACCACTGGATGATTAAGGTGCTAAAGGAGCACTCAAGGAAGACAAGGCCATAGCAGAGAAGCTAAATGAATTCTTTGCATTGGTCTTTGTTGATGTGAGGGAGATTCCCACACATGAGCCATTCTTTTTAGGTGACAACTCTGAGGAACTGTCCCAGATTGAGGTGCCAATAAATGAGGTTAGGAACAAACTGATAAATTAAACAGTAATGAGTCACCAGAACCAGATGGTATTCAAATATGAAATTACAGAATTACTAACTTTGGCATGCAAGCTATTGCTTAAATCAGCCTCTGTACCAGATGACTGGAGGATAGCTAATGTAACATTGATTTTTGAAAAAGGCTCCAGGGGTAATCGCGGCAATTACAATAAAGTAAACCTAACTTCAGTCCTAGGCAAATTGGTTGAAACTATAGTAAAGAACAAGATTATCAGATACATAGTTGAACACAATACATTGGGGAAGAGTCAACACGGCTTTTGTAAATTATAATTCTTTGAGGGGGGTCAACAAACATGTGGACAAGGGTGATCCAGTGGATATAGTGTACTTGGACTTTCAGAAAGCCATTGATAAGGACCCATACCAAAAGCTCTGAAGCAAAGTAAGCAGTTATGGGATAAGAGGTAAGGTCCTCTCATGGATAAATAACTGCTTAAAAAGATAGGAAACAAAGGATAGGAGTAGTCAGTTTTCACAATGAAGAGGGGGTAAATAATGGATTTCCCCAAGGACCTCTACTGGGACCAGTGCTGTTCAACATAGTCATAAATGCTCTGGAAAAGGAAATAAACAGTGGTATGGGAAAGTATACAGACCATACAAAATTACTCAAAATAGTTGAGTCCAAAGTTGACTGCAAAGAATTACAAAGGGATCTCACAAAACTGGGTGACTGGGCAACAGAATGGCAGATGAAATTCATTGTTGATAATTAAGACTACAATTTGGTCACGGAGGTTGTGGAAGTTACAGAATTCGTGACTTCTGCAGAGCTCCATGACTTCAGCCCGCAGCGGCTGGGAGCTGCATGGTACCCCCACCTCCCGTGGTGGCCAGGAGCTGCGGGGGCCCTTGCCGTTCGGAGTGGTAGGGGTCCTCCGGAGCTCCCCAGGCCCCGCGTGTGCGGGGTGGAATCCCCCGGAGCTCCCCAGGCCCCGCGTGTGTGTGGTGGAATCCCCTGGAGCTCCCAGATGCTGCCGCTGGTGGTGGAGGAATCCCCGCAGCTTCCTAGCCTCCGTGGCAGGGTGGGGTGGAATCTCCTGGATCTCCCCAGTCCCTGTGGGCACTGGGGGATACCTGGCAGCTCCTGTCATGCACAGTTTTAGTAAAAGTCAGGGACAGGTCGCGGCTTCTGCGAATTTTTGTTAATTGCCCGTGACCCGTCCGTGGCTTTTACTAAAAATAACCATGACAAAATTGTAGCCTTATTGATAAGTAAATAGTAATGCACAATGGAAAACAATCCCAGCTACACATACAAAATAATGTATTAGTTGTTACCACTCAATAAAGAGATCTTGGAGTCACTGTGGATAATTTGCTGAAAACAGAGTGTTAAGAACCATTAGGAAAGGGATAGATAATAAGACAGAAAATATAATGCCACTATATAAATCCATGGTACCTTGAATACTGCGTGCAGTTCTGGCTGCTCCCCTCAAAAAAAGATATATTAGAATTGGTAAAAGTACAGAGAAGGGCATGGGATAAAAATGATTAGGGGCATGCGACAACTTCCAAACGAGGAGAGATTAAAAAGACTGGGACTGTTCAGCTTAGAAAAGAGATGACCCAGGGGCAATATGACAGAGGTCTATAAAATCATAAATGCAGATGAGGAAGTGAATAGGGAAGTGTTATTTATCTCTTCATATAACACAAGAACCAGGGATAGCCCAATGAAATTAATAGATAGCAGGTTTAAAACAAACGTAAGAAAGGACTTCTTCCCACAAAGCACAGTCAACCTGTGGAATTCATTTCCAAGGTATGTTTTGAAGGCTAAAAGTATAACTGGGTGTAAAGGTATAAGTTCATGGTGGATTGGTCCATCAACCGCTGTTAGCCAAGATGGTCAGCTGGAACTGGTGACAGGCTACAGATGAAGCATCTGGCCCAGCCATGCTGGAAGACAGGATACTGGGCTAGATGGATTGTTGTTCTGACCCAGTATCGTCATTCTTCTGATATCAAGAATAGATACCAAGCTCATGGCAGACAAAGAGGAACTTGCTACTGTCATAAGATCTTCAGGGCCTGGAACTAGTGGTTTTATGTGTTTGTAAAGTGGCATACACAGCAGTGGTGCTAAATAATAATTCTGTTTCAGTAGGACACGGGGTTTAAGCTTGTTTCTGAACCTAATGTTAGCCAATTCATATAGGTGGAAAGGAGGAGATTAGGGAAATCTATTTCTGTGTGCCCCAGATTTTATATTTTAGCTACTATATTGGTGTAGACTGAAGCTGAGATAATAGCACGTGGAATTTATTTCTGAATTCGGAGTTGTTTTTCAGCTCATCCAGTTCCCATCCCTTCTCACTAACATTTGTGTGAAGGGGATTGTCTTTGCATAAATTCTTCATGTGTTCACATGCTAACAAGAATATTGAAATGTGAATTTTCTTTGTGCTGGAAGTGCATGCCCTCTGTTCACAGAGCTTTGGTCATCCGAGCAGGGAGCAGAAACAACATGTGATTTAGCGACCAATCACACACCAGGAATACAGACTAATCGAAGATATAGTCAAAGCAAATACTTCCTGAAAAACCCGGAGACCATAATATGGTTGCATAAAGTATTTGAACCTTTATGAATGATGAATACATTTGTAAAAATCAAACTATGTTTGCACATACAACTTAAACAGAAAAAAGGACACATTTTTCAGTGAGTTCTCTCAGTTCTAGTTCAAACATGTTACTTATTGTATCTGTTCTTTTGGACATGAATGTGTAAAATTACAGAAATTAGAGAAAAGCCAGACTAGATCATCCAACCTCACCACTTATCCATGCAGGACTGTTCCCTGCTGTCAGTCCAGTACAGCATTAGAGAATGCATTGTCAGCCTAGTTTCAAATATGCTTAGCTGGGGTACTTCCCTGGGAAAACCGTTTCACAGCCCAACAGAGCTCATTATCAGAAAGTGATTCTGCTATTTAGACTGAATTGGCCATGGGTTAATTTCATCCTACAGCTCCTGTCACTTATGGTCTCTCCTTGCTGTTTACACCTTTAAAGCATTTGCAGAAGGTTATTGTGTTCCCTCTTAATCCATTGCTGATACATATTTAGTACATTTGATGTTTCTTCACAAGTTAGTCCCTCTGCACTCCTGATCCTTGTTGTTGCTGTTCTCTGAACTTCCACTAATTTGGCGCTATCTTTCACATAATCAGGTGTCCCAAAATGAATGCAATATTGCAGAGGCAGTCACAAAAGAGCCATATCACAATCCCGCAATGGACAATTATCACTTAAGTTCCTATATGGTACCCAGTATTATAGAACAACTCTTATCCACAATGTAACGCTATGCCTGCAGCCTCAAAATTTCAAAGGCCTTTTTTTTTTTGGCCAATACTTTATTGCATTATGAATGAATGCATATCTAACTTGGTGTCTTCACTATCAGTTTTACCTCTTTCTGAGATACCGTTTCCAGGTTTCTCCATTCAATAGAGTGTCTGTGCTTTGCATTACTTTCCCCCCAATGCATTTATTTGCATTTTCCTTAAAAGAATCTCACTGTGTTATTTTCTGGCAATACTTGTAATCTTGCTACATCCTTTTGCACATCATTTCCCTTGCTGAAGTTCTCCAAGGATACCAACTATGGACTGCTTAGCCCGCTCGTCAAATAATGAATGGAGATTTTAAACAAGAGAGGATGTAACCTGTATTCTTGCAATACTCCCTTAAATACCTCCCCTAATACATAGGTGCTGGAACTAGGGGTGCTGCTGCACCCCTGGCTTAAAGTGGTTTCCATGCTATACAGGGTTTACAGTGGCTCTCAGCACCCCCACTATAAAAATTGTTCCAGCTCCCCTGTCCTAATATGCATTTTAATATGGCTCAATGTAAATGTATACATCTAAGAACAAAGAACGCAGGCCATACTTACAGGGTGGGGGACTATCTTGGCAAGCAGTGACTCTGAAAAAGAATTGGGGGTCGTGGTGGATAATCGGCAGAACATGAGCTCCCAGTGGCAAAAAGAGCTAATGGGATCCTCGGATTTGTAAACAGGGTATTCTCAAGTAGCAAGAGAGAGGTTATTTTACCTCTATATTTAGCACAAGGCTGGAAGACACAGTTCTGGTGTTCACAATTCAAGAAGGACGTTGATAGATCGGAGAGGGTTCAGAGAAGAGCCACGAGAATGATTACAGGATTAGGAAACCTGCCTTCTAGTGATAGACTCCAGGAGCTCCATCTGTTTAGTTTAACAAAGAGAAGGTTAAGGAGTGACTTGGTCACAGTCTGTAAGTACCTACATGGGAAACAAATATTTGATAACGGGCTCTTTAATCTAGCAGAGACAAGTATAACATGGTCCAATGGCTGGAAGATGAAGCTAGATAAATTCAGACTGGAAACAAGGCATACATTCTTAACAATGAGGGTAATTAACCATTGGAACAATTTACAAAGGGTGGTGGTGAATTCTACAGCACTGGCAAGTTTTAAATCCAGATTGGATGTTTTTCTAAAAGATGTGCTGTAGAAATTATTTAGGGGAAGTCCGATAGCCTGTGTTATACAGGAGGTCAGACTAGATCAGGGGTCGGCAACCTCTGGCACGCGGCTCGCCAGGGTAAGCACCCTGGCTGGCCGGGCCAGTTTGTTTACCTGCCGCGTCGGCAGGTTCGGCCGATCGCGGCTCCCACTGGCCGCGGTTCGCCGTCCCAGGCCAATGGGGTCAGCGGGAAGCGGCGCGGGCGAGGGATGTGCTGGCCGCGGCTTCCCGTCGCCCCCGTTGGCCCGGAGCGGCGAACCACGGCCAGGGGAGCCGCGATCGGCCGAACCTGCCGACGCGGCAGGTAAACAAACTGGCCCGGCCCGCCAGGGTGCTTACCCTGGCGAGCCGCGTGCCAGAGGTTGCCGACCCCTGGACTAGATAATCACAATGGTCCCTTCTAGCCTTGGAATCTATGCATTTGGTAAGATGCTGTTCAGGGGCCCTTTTTATGGTCCTTCAGCCAGTTTTCAATCTATGTGGTGGAATTTAAATTTGATTAAATTTTGAAAGTTTGATTTTGTAAGATATTGCATCAAATGATTTGCTAACTGCCAATAATATAGCTACCACATTCCTCTCATCCACTACTTTGTAATTCTATCAAAAAACAAGCAAAAATCAAATTTCTCTAGTATAACTTGTCCTTTATAAGCTAATGATGATTACTGTTAATGGCTGCTATCCTCCTAGATGTGGAGTGATTTCTCCCCATATCTCTATTATGTGTTACATTATGTTTCCATAAGTCTCATCTCTATGCCAGTAAAATAATTTCTGGGATCATGTTTGTTTCCCTGTCTATGAATTCACCTTTCAAACCTCTTCCTGAGATCTGTGTAAGGAGGGAAGCTTCCGGGAATTGATCTCATTCTTTGCTCGCAGAGGGAGTTCACCCTTTTCTGCAGCACCATCTCTTATGCTTGATCCCCATGGAAAGCCCTCTTAGGAGCTGAGGATTCAAAACTGTGCAGGAAATTGGCCAGTGGAAGAGTGGGGCAGAGGGAAAATGCACTATTCCATCTCCCCCCCAAGAACTACAGGTACTTGGAACCAGCAGAAAATTAATTTAGCCTAAGCATATAGGATGGAAAAGTCAATGGGACGTTTCTTTTAAATCACTTAGGTGCTTTTGAAGATCCCAGGGGCACAAATGGCTATTGGGTGCCTAACTCCTACTGACCTCCAATGGGAGTTAGATGCCTAACTGCCATTTATGACTTTGGAAGTATCGCCCACATCCATAGCACCTGATCTCTGTTAGCAGTTTCCCCTTCTTCTCGTAGTTCCTCTCTATTGCAAGAAATAGATCCAGGATGGCTTCTCCCCTGATTGGACAATCTACTCTGAAACATTAAATTGTCTCCCATGTAACTTTCATCTGATCCATGTTTGACTGTATTTTGTAACCAATAGAGATCTGGGTAGTTAAGGGGGAATTAAAGTATGTATCTTACCTTTTCAAGTCAAGTGCCTCAAGAGTTGCTTCAGGAATATTTCCTGTTCACTCTTTTTTCACATCTGGTGGTCTGTAGCAAATGTACACTGACAGTTTTTACCATTGTTTCCTGTTAATTGTACCCTTAATTCAAAGAATTTCCTTTTTACACTCCCTATTGTTGTATTACTTATGACATGTAACATCACTTCCTCTTCTATGTTTGTATTTTATACATTGCACCTATCTATATTAACATTCCAATTATGAGACTCATCCCAGCAGGTTTCAGTTGTGCCTATTAGATCACAGCCTCCATCAGTTAGTAATACCTTGCGTTCTTCTTGCTTGTTTCCCATATGTATGTTGGTAGACTCTTCTCATTCTTCATCCTATGTGTCAGAATAACTCCCCATCTTCTGTTTTATGTTGGAAGGATATGCTAGATACTTGAGCTAAAAAATTTCCCATTCTCCTCCTTTCTACCAAATTTAAATGACAACATTAGGAAAAAAGAGCAATAATAAATAACAGCAGAGTATCCACCGCCCTTACTCTTGCTGCAATGTAGTATTGTGCACAAACTACCTTTTGTACTCCACAAATCACCATCAGTGGAGAACCCCTGGGAAATGTGGACCATTTTCCACACCATGGCAGCCACCTCTCCCCAACAGCCAGCATCGACACAGAAATTGAATACAGGATCTGCTGTGCCAGCACATCCTTTGGAAGACTACTGAAGTGAGTCTTCAGTGATAGGGATCTGCAAACAGGCACCAAGATCTTGACTTACAAGGCAGTTGTCATCCCCACAGAGCTGGGTAACCTACAGACAACATCTCAAGAGGCTAGAGTGGTTCTAGCAGCGCTGCCCCAGGAGGATTCTCAGGATCAGCTGGGAAGACCAACGCACTAACATCAGCGTTCTCTCTACAGCCAACATCAGCAGTATAGAAGCACAGGTCATGAAACACCACTCCGCTGGGCTGGCCACTGTGTACATATGCCTGACACTTGCCTCCCAAAGCAAGTACTCTTCTCTCAGCTAAGTCAGGGAGGAAGGGATTGTGGAAGGCAGCAGAAGCACTTCAAAGACATACTGAAAGTACATCTTAAAAAGTGAGGCATTAACCCAACAAACTGGGAGGACTCGGTGTGGAACAGAACACAGCGGCACCACACCATACACCAAGCCACAGCTCACTTTGAGGAGAACAGACGTGCTCATGAGACAGAGAAACGACAAAGGAGGACAGAAAGGGCACAACGGTCCAGCCAACAACTATGTGTCCTCCAAGATTACACCCGTCACTTCTGTGGGAAAATCTGCAGGGCAAGAATTGGGCTCCTCAGCCACTTAAAAACCCACCAATAAGAACCCTCTTGGCAGACGACCTCCTCCCATTGAGGGATAGCCAAAGAAGAAGAAGATACCTGATACACCCTGGTTAATTTACCTTTATTTATATTGCCTTCAAAGGTACTAGTAAAACAAATAGTTTAATACATCAGAGCCAAGATTTTCAAAGCTGGGTGTCTAAAGTTATGCTACTAACTCTATTTAGGCACCTAAATAAGTGGCATGATTTTCAATAGTACTGAGCAACCCTGCATCCACTGAAGTCACTGACGCATTGTCGCTAGCGGTGTTATCTCCAAAGATGTTCATTTGAAGCACAAACTGAATTTGAAGAGCGAGTGCAAAGAAGACTTGAGTGAAGTGAATATGGCTGAAGTGAGCTCCACCTGTTTAGACAGCTCTCATTTTCCTTTGCTGACTTACTAGATATTGAGGCAAAATGCAATGACAATATTAAGATCTCTCTATCTCAGAGCACAGACAACTCAAAACTGAAAGCAAACTTCTGCTTTTGATTTTTGTTACATGAATATAGCTGCTTTTCTCCTGTTTTGGGTAAACTATCTTAAAGGATGTTGCATTGTTTGTTAGTAGGCGCTACCTTTACTATAAAGTGCATTGGGTAGAGGAAGTGACCCTGGTTCTGCTGTATCTCTGAAAGCCTTCTGTTCTTGCTGACATACTGATTAACATGAGGGAGGAAAGGACACAGCGCCAGGCATTCAGACAGAGAGTAAAGGGGCATGCAGATAGTTAATTTCTCATCAAACGATACAGATGCAGCCTGTGGGATTCAAGTTCTTTGTAAAATTAATGTTGGACCACTGGGACCTTAATCCCAGTGTGCTGACTGGTCGGCTAGCCATCCTTAATACTCTCAGGTTGGTGGTGTAAACAACAACAAAAAAAGCATCACCGTCAGAAACAGGGGAACAATTTTGTAAGGAATGGCTTACATGTATAGTGTTACGTTATATTAGCTGCATTAAATTACACTGAGGCATGGTGATTAAGACTCCAATAGACTTTGCATAGGAGAACCCTATTGGCTGCAGTGATGCTCTGTTTGGGCTCAGGGCTCTGCAAGAGCAGAGCCTAATAGTTAGGGCCCTATCAAATTCGTGGTCCATTTTTGTAAATTTCAGCATCATAACATTTTTAAAATTTTGAATTTCATAGTTTCAGATATTTAAATTGTAAATTCCACGGCATTTTAACAACAATGAATATGTATTTTTAAAACAGCAAAATATAAACATGTAAAGTCCTTAAGACTCAGCATTTCTCAAACTGGGGGTCCTGACCAAAAAGGGGGTTGCAAAGCTATTGTAGGGGGGTCACGGTATTGCCACCCTTACTTCTGTGCTGCCTTCAGAGCTGGGTGGCTGGAGAGCTGCAGCTGCTGGCCAGGTCCCAGCTCTGAAGGCTGCGCCCCCACGAGCAGCAGTGCAGAGGTAAGGGTGGCATGGTATGGTGGCAGCAATATTGTCACTCTTACTTCTGCATTGCTGCTGATGGCGGCGCTGCCTTCAGAGAAGGATGCCTGGCCAGCAGCCGCTGCGCTCCAGCTACCCATCTCTGAAGGATAGGGTAAAAGTACAAAAAAACCCAGATTTCATGGGGAGACCAGATTTCATGGTCCGTGATGCATTTTTCATGGCCATGAATTTGGTAGGGCCCTACTAATAGCTAAGCCATCATCAATGGTATCATTTGTACTATCATGCTGGGGATTTGGTGAAACCCTGTTGACCCTGGTGGACGTAATAGCTGTCCTTCATTCAGAATAAATGTAAAAAAACAATTAAGCCCCTTTATGAAATAGATAGCTGAAACAATAGAAGCCACCACACAAAACACAGGGCACGTGCAAGTCTAGTCAGGAATTTTGAGTGATGTGGGCAGAGGGATTTCATTGGGGTCTGAGATCAAATGGCGAGGACTGGGTATTGTTGGATGGAGCTATGTATGTGAGAGAGAAATGGCAAAAACCACAGAATCTCACAAAGAAGGCAGCAAGGAAGCAACAGAGGCAGCCAGAGAAGCACTTGTAATGTGATCCTGAATGGAGCGGGGGGAGTGCTGACTGAAGAGAGGCTTGAATCTGTGAGCAAAGAAACTGTCTCTTGTTGGATTCCTTTTGTGTTGAGGGGAATAGGACTTTGTACATTAGCAGGACTAGAACAAAGAAATGCCTGACTCCGTTATCAATTTCTCATCCTTCTGGAAACAACCCGCAAGACCTGAATATTGGCTAACTGCTGAGGTCAGAAGGGGAAACAGCATCCTTTAAACCAAGTTTTGGCCAACAAGCAAGTTATTACAGCGTGTAAGCTATTTTGGGGAAGTTCTATGGCTTGTGTTATACAGGAGGTCGGACTAGATGATCAAAATGTTCTTGTCTGGCCTTTGAATCTATGAATGTACGTATAAAGCAGTGGCAGCGGCATCTCCATATTAAAGTTGTAACTGACCATTTAACAGAGAGCTATTTTTGCCTCCTTACAGCTTTAAGCTGGAAAATAGGTTGGGCCTCAAACTTGCTAGATTTACTCTCAAGGCTATAGGGAATATTCCTGCAAAGTTTGAAGAAAAAAAAAAAAAGTATGAGAGTTTGAGTCAGGGATTTTTAAAATTACCCTGATTTGAACTGTTGGCTTTATCTGTAGTTTGGGGCAGGGACTGTCACTGTCAGGGCCGGCTCCAGGCACCAGCTGAACAAGCAGGTGCTTGGGGCGGCCACTCGGGAGAGGGGCGGCACGTCCAGCTATTCGGCGGCAATTCGGCGGAGGGTCCCTCCCTCCCGCTCAGAGCGAAGGACCTCCGGCCGAATTGCCGCCGCAGATCGCAATCGCGGCTTTTTTTTTTTTTTTTTTTCTGCCTGGGGCAGCAAAAACCCTGGAGCCGGCGCTGGTCACTGTGTATATAGTGCCTAGCAGAATGGGACAATAACCTGTCTGAGGACTCCAGGTACTATCACGGTATAAATATTATTATTGTTTCCTTATACTCCTCCATCAGCCTGTCTGTATTCATCTGTTGTTGTTAGAGTGTAAGTCCTTTGGGGGGGGGCAGGGACCATCTTTTTGTTCTGTGTTTGTCCAGCCCCAAGCTCAATGGGGTCTTAGTCCATGAGTAGGGCTCCTAGGTGCTATGATAATAGAATTAATAAAAAGGAAAATCATTTGCACACTTTGAGTACCCTGACCCTCTCCACCTTTAACAGTTCAGAGACAGACTTAAATTGAAACTAAAATGGGTTGCAAAATGGGAGGAAACATCATATGAAAAAAAAAAAAAAAGTCTGTAAAATTTAACACCACTTGTCTCTGAAATGTTAAACTTTTCAGTTTCCCAACCAGCTGTAGCTGAAATATGATGTAAAGCACATAATCTTCAGCAGATTTCCCCTCATTTGGGAAATGATTTGGCTTGCCTTCCTTTTTGACTCTGCACACACATCTTTCCCCATGATGACATTACATATTGGGTTTATTAAAGTTCAGACATAAGATGTCACAGCGGATCAGCTGTCCCCACAACTCTGTTGCTAACCTCGTGGTTTGCAGTGGGCAGTTTCTTTGTAGAATATTTAATTGAGAGAAATCTCTCAGTATAAAGAGTCTGGGGCCTGGATAGGGAGTTCTGATTAGTATCTGGGAGTCCCCATCAGTCCCAAAATGTTGCCATTTTGAGGCCCAAACCTACAAAGGGTTATGCGCCCATTAATATGGTTACTCCCATGCAGGGTCCTAGAGACCTCCCCCCGTATGAGTAAATAGTTCCTTCCACAGGTGTGACCCTTTGTAGATTTGAGGCATGGGACAGTTTCCTGTCAGTGTGAAAGGGCCCACTCACCTCACATGGGCACCCCTGCCAGCTGGGTGTGTCTCTGCACCTGCACTCCCTCTGCATTGCTGCATGCAGTTAACCTTCTCAGGCAGGTTTTTCAGTGACTCAGCCCTCTGTATGTGAAACAAACACAAAACAGACCCCCTTCTGGAGTAAATGGTCTAATAGGGCCTATCACAGTACCTTGTTGGCAGTGCTTTCACCTACAGAATGTCCTTAGGCTGAGGTTCTCAATAAGTCCAACAGGACCTATCACAGTATGCTGCTTATTGCCCATCCTGGGATAGCTTTCAAAATGTCTATTAGCCCCTCCTGGGCTCGCTCAAGTATTGTTCCCTGCTCTGATATGCAGCAGTGCCCTCAGGGTTTCCTCCCCAGAGACTCTTCGCCTGGTACCCCAGCTGGGACACTATTTATAGGTCAGTCTCCTTCCAGGGGTAACAATGTTCAACAATTAGTGACCATCTTCCAGGTTGTCAGTCCATCTCCAGGCTACTCCCTTGCTCAGGGTTTTAGCCACTTCGACTGTACTGATAGTGGGCGGGCCTGAGTCCCCCCCACTTCAGGTCCCAACCCAGAAATCCTTAAGTAGCAGCCCCTTACTGCTTCTCTTTAACTATTTGCTACTGTGTTTTCCTGGGCCACTTCCCCAGTACCTTCTTTACAGCCTGACTCCAGCCAGTACCAATCTGTCCAGCCCTACAGCCAGCCAGAAGCACCATCCTTATTCCGCCAGCCAATAACTGAAGTCCTTTGTCCAGCAGCCTCTTTTTATATGAACCTTCTTGTCACTGATTGGCTGCTTCCCTGTAGCCTCTCTAGGCATCTTGGAGGATTCACCTCTATTGCTCTTTCCTAGGACAGGGTTTGGTAGGACCTTGAGGCCTTCAGTAGGGCCTCAGGGCCGGGTACAGGCAAATATATCAAAATTTTGAAGTCAGCTGATGGTGATCTTGCAGTGTAAGATAACAAGTATACATCCACCCCAGCACTTTCGTTTGGGTTGGGGTGCTGTGGTTTACGGGTATATCTACACTGCAGCTGGAGGGATAATTTCTGTCTTAGGTAGCTATACAGGCACTAGCTTTGATTGAGCTAGTGTCCTAAGAAAAGCAGTGTAGGCGCATGGCACGTGCATCAGCACAGGCTAGCTGACTGAGTACACCCCTAGGGGCTTAGATGGGATTGTACTCAGGTAGCTAGCCTGTGCCACCATTCCTGATATTTTTAGTCCACTATCTTGATCAAAGCTAGTGTGTGTATAGCTACCCAAACTCAAAAGTACACCTCCTGGCTGCAGTGTAGACATACCCTCAGATATGTTCTCACCATTCCAGCAGAGGGCATGAGCTCTTGATTGTCCTCTGCCCCTTTATGTGTTTGCCTACAGACTGATGGTTAAGTGCCAGGAGAAGAGTGGCGAAAGCACCCTTTGGTTGCAGACCTCTGCATTGAGCTGATTGATTCTTACCCTAGGATTGCGCACCCTTATGAGACTTTCTGCATTTCTTTTACAAAGACGGTGGAAGGAAGGAGGCAGCCCATATCAAAGCTCAGAACACTGCGTTACTAACCAAGGCTACAGCTTAAGTAAGTGAAACTTCTGCTTTTATTAGTGAAACCTCCCCAGTCACTGTGTAACTCTGTTAGGTAGATGGGAGAGGTTCTTTTCTAGGGAAAAAGGTCATTTAACTAAATGGAAACTCTGCAGATTGTTGCATGGAAATCTATAGCCAGTCTTGAGAAGGCTGCTGAGATGCAGGGGATCCAATTAAAAACTGTATAGGCAGCTGTCAAAACAATGATTACAGATAAATTCTGACTCTAGAGGAAAACTGAGAAGGTTGAAACTGCCTTCAAGTACTAATTATATAAAGTCTTGAGAATTCCTAAACTGGTTGGAGAAGCTCCTCAGAACATGTATCCAAATTACTTAGTGGAAGTCTTAATATTCACAGATGGACATTTTATCCCTTGTTAGTGAAGGCATATTTTTTGCTTGACAAGTGGAAAGTGTTGCCACCTGTGAAATGATTATATGGGGTTGTTAAGTGGACTCTTAGTCTGTGACTGAGATTTTTAGAAATTCTGGCTTCAGGCCAGCTCTCAAGAGGAATACTCTTAATGTTTGTTTTTTCCTGTGACCGAGATTGGATCCTTAGATTATTTTGACAGTGCCACAACAAATTGTTTTATGGGGGAGAAGTGCTCATGTTTCCTCGATCTCTGGAGCCACTGAACCAGAAGACTGTGATTCTCGTTATGTGAACAAGATGTTCTTGATGTTGATACTATGTTTTCTCCCATGTATGCTTCCATCTGTTGGGTACATGAATGCTTCAATTTTATTTATTTTTTTAGCATGGATAAATTGGCCTTCTCCTTTAAAAGGAGAGCTAATCTAATGCAGCTTGAGACTGCATCAGTCATTACTATTACAGATTTGGATCAAATTCCTGAGCTTAGTTTAGATAGTATAGAACCAGAGCTGAATTAGTTATTTGTTTTTTGAGATGTACTTTGAGAATGGAGGATTTGTTTCTTCAACCTTTGTGCAGATGATATACGTGTATCGCAGAAAGAACTCAAGGTGGTTGTTGCTGTTAGGAGAGATGTTGGCTCGGATCCTCAGCTGGAGTAAATGAGTGCACCTTTATTGAATTTAATGAGCTATGTCCATTTACATCACCTGAGGATCTGGGCCATCATTCAACCTGAATGAGGCTGGAAATAGGAACTTGTTTGTTATAGGCCTGGTTTGTTTTGTTTTTTTGTTCTGACTTTTCATGTGTCCTTTCCACTTTCCTGATCTGAAGATTATATAATTTCTTATAACTGTCAACTCTTGATATATTTCCAGCAACACCTACCCTTCAATATAAAATCTTAAACTGATGATTATATGTACGTGCCATACAGCCTTTGTAAGATATTGTTGTCCCAATACTCCAGACAACACACAGAGAATATCACTGAACTACTCTCTGACATGTCAAATATTGTAAAGCCGAATGTTCAAAAACAAAAGAGGGATTGTGGGTGGTTATAATATTTAGCACTTACATGTGGTTAAGGGCTGTTTCACAGGATAATACATGCAGGCTACTTGGTTGCAGAATTCAGGATGGAAAGGTACTAGTAGGGCAGTAGGAACAAAAATGTAACCAGAGCTCGAGATCAGGGCGGGCTGCAACACATCTTGATATGCCAGACTCAGCCTAGGTAAGAGCTATGACTGACTTGTGAGTCCTGTGTTTGGGTTTCAATATTGAATCCCACAGTACTTTTCATGCAACATCTTTCTTGGGGCTTCTCCTCACCTTTTTTTTTTCTATCAATTCTATCAATGTCCGTTAGGCTCAGTCCTTGTCCCTCTCCTCCTTTCCCATGGCTGACTACATCCTCTCTAATGGCTTTCCTTTCCATCTCTGTGCTGACTTACCCCACTCTCCTTGTTCAGTCACACATCTGCAACTTTCTCTCAACTCTGCCTGGGTGTCCACCCACCAACTCAAACTTAATACAATGTCTATCACATTGGGGCTTGAAATGGGGGAGGCCTGTAGGGGCTACCACTGTATAAATGATTAATAATAATGTGATAAAACTGCAATTCCTCCCTATAATACCCTTCCTTTGCTATCGCTGATAATTCCAGCATACTTGGATTGTAAACTCTTCAGGGCACAGGCCAACCTTTTGTTACATGTGTGCACAGCACCGAGCACAATGAGGCTCTGATCCCTGACTGGGACCCCTAAGTGGTAGCGCAACAAAAGCAGAAATAATACCACCCCCATCCTCCCAGTTAATCTGGCACAAAACCTTGGAGTTATTTTTGGCTCCTTTTTTCTTTTCTTCCTCTCCCACACTTTTATTCAATCCTCTGTAATATCTCCAAAATCCATCCCTTCTTTTCCATCCCGACAGCTAAATTGTGACCCATGCATTAGTACATCCAGCCTCAACTACTGCAACTTCCCCCTCTTTTTTAGCTTCCATGATTCTCACATCGATCCCCTCAATGTGAGGTAGTTAAAACTTTCTTCCTTACTTGCTGAACTGACCATTTTCATCCCCTCTCTAAATCACTATGTTGCCTTCCACTCTCCTACATCAAATTCAAACTCCTCAGCCTCACCTAGGGTGACCAGATGTCCCGATTTTATAGGGACAGTCCCGATATTCGGGGCTTTGTCTTATATGGGTGCCTATTACTCCACATCTCTGTCCCGATTTTTTTACACTTGCTATCTGGTCACCCTAGCCTCACCTTCATACTCTGCACAACTCTGCTTCCACCTATGTCTTGTCCCTCGAAGCCCCCTCCTCCTTGGCTCATGCCCTGAGCTCTGCCACCTCAATCCACTTTGTCATGCCTCGGGTTTTCATCTCCTACAAACAATTCTACCTTTTTCTTGTGCCCCCTCCTTCCTGATCCTGTCCCCCACACAACCTGACTCTCTGCCTTCAAATCCCTCCTCAAACTTCATTTCTTTGTTAGCTTTCCTGGCCGAACTCGCTGACATTATCAACGCTAGAGTTGCTTTTCATTTTTCTATTTAAGCCTAGCACCTGCAATTCTAAAATCTGATCTTTGTAGCTGCCTCGCACATGGGCCAAGTGCCTGCCAGAATATTCTCAAGCTCCCTAATTCTCTTACTCCGTGTTATGTCTCTTCTGGTACGTTGCCTTCTTCTGTTCCTCCTTGTCTGTCCTCTTTTCGCTCTTCTGTCGTTCTCCTTGTCTCTTCTTGCTGCCTGTATTCCACTTTTATTCAGCCCCACATCAATACACCTGAGAAGCCAAGTGCAAACAACTATTTTGTGCAGTGGTTCCTAGTTAGAGCTTGGTGAATAAATGTACTTTTTGACGTCTGCTGGCAGGTCTGGAAAAAAAAGCATTCGGAGTTGAACTGAAAACAACTTTTTTTTCTGAATTTTCAGTGAACCGAAAAATTGAACAAAATGTTGTCGGGATAAATTGAAACTGACTGTGAATTGCCACTACCATGAGAATGAACAGTCATTGAGGCAGGGGGGAGAAAAAGGAAGCCGCTACAGTCTGGTAGTTAGGGCACTCACCCGGGATGTGGGTGACACAAGTTCAACTCCCTGCCTCACTGTTTGTTTATACAAAGTGGAACAGCTTCACCAGGAGAGACCCCCCCCCACTTCATATCAGACTATCCCATTGCTCAGTGGTTAGGGCACTCTACTGAGAGGCAGGAGACTCCTGTCTCAGATCAGGCAGAGGGGGCCACTGAACGTGGGTCTCCCACATCCTAGGTGAGTGCCCTACCCACTGGGCTAAAGGTTGTAAAGGAAGTTTCTGCCACCTCCTTTCCCCTCAGCCATTTTGTGAATTCTCCTTGGCTTTTGACAAATGCCCGAAATAAGAATAAAACTTTGGGTCAAAACAAAATGTTTCCTTTTGATATTGCTGACGTTTTCATTTTTCAGTTCAGTCAAAACTTGAAGTTTTGGGCAGCTACATTATTTGCCAATAATAATAATTAATAATCACCCCACACTGTTCCTAATCACGAGTGTGTGTCCCAGTGCTGGGACGTCTTCTGGGGTCCTCCTCCTCCTCAATCAGCCTGACAGTGAATTCAGACGTGCTCTCTATACTGGGCTCTGATTCCCTGCCACTGTCTCCCTCTTATTCAGTCGTCCAGGCTTTAACCTGCAATGTAACCTGGGCTGCTCAAACCTATGTTTTGTTATTGAAATAGGGGCGGTGTGTGTGTGCATAGTACAGAATAGCTTTGAGCTGTCCCCTAGAGAAGAGAATGTAGATATAAGATAGTCAGGGTAAAAGGTTTCTGGCTTCAGACTGATAGATAAGGGAGAATATTAGGTAAAGAGGCTCGGTCTGTGTTGAAATAAAATACTATTTTAGATTGGTGATGCTCTCCTGGACCCCTAACAAGATAGAAATACCTATAATTTAAGCTCTGGTTAGAACTTCAGGGTATGTCAACACTGCAGTTTTATAGCCCTACAGCCCGAGCCCCATAACCCTGAGACACATTGACACAGGCTAGCGGTGGGAGTTTTATTGCAGTGTAGACGTACCTCAGAGCTCTTATTCTGGTGAACTAGTGCAGACCCTGATGAAATGCCTTTTTCTGTTTAGTCACAAATTTTATTACAAATTACATATATTTGGAACAACCGATAGAAAAGAAAGTACATAATCTATTTACAATCGCTACACATTTACATATAATATATACAGATGGTGAATTTAGTAAAATATGAGCAGATAATAGAAAATATAGAAAATATCAGTATGAAACTGTACATGGCTTATTCTCATGCCCTTTAGTGTGGTTGTATTTTATTGTAGCAATAAATACAGTTCTATATTTACACATTTTTAAAAAAAGCAAATGAATTTTAACAATTTCAAGTTAAAATATCTGATCAAAATATTTCAAAAATCGCTTATAAAAATAAAAGACCCATAGTAGCCTTTTGTTTTGGACTTTCTGCAAGCTATGAAAGTTCTGATAAAAGTAACTTTCTTTAACTAGTCTTTAGAATTATAACATTATTTTGCTTCTCAAACCATTTTACAAACGTTTTAAATATAGCAAGCCAAGGAGAAATTTCACTGACATTAAACAGTGCAGCACAGATGGACCCCAGTTAAAATAAAGCTAAATAAACATGATAATAAGTATTGTGCAGTGGTTGACTGATACTCTGTTTAATCCAAAGTGGTTTCAGGAATCATTCTCCAGCTGTATACTGTGCTGCTTCAAAAGCCACAAGAGATAGAGGATTAAGATAACCATGCAACCAGCTTTACCAGACATAATTTCTGCATTTGTTCATTTTTTCCAGAATGCACATCAGCCAAAGTCAACTGATGCCATCTGTAACTTCAAAACTAAAAAATATTTTTTCTCCATTCACACTGGCATTTCTAGGTGTGTCCACAGCTCACAACAGATTTTCATCATGAAAATCCATCCTTTGGGTGACAGGAAGGTACATATATAACATGAAAGTCAGAGACCATCTGTAATTGATCATCTTAATTACAGTATTTGGGCTCCTCTAAGCTAGGTAATGTTGTCCGAAAGCAGTTTTATCCACCTGGAGAGCGGATTGGCCTTTAAACTAAGAAGCAGGTACTGGACCATTAAACATTGTTGCTCAGGGAACATTAGGAAAAAAACCCAACAAAATCTGGATCCATGCATAGCAATGTCCTATTTGATCTGCCCATGAAAGGAAAGGTGACATCTATGAGAAAATGAGATTGAAAGAACTCCCAAATATAGTTTAGTCAAGGTAAGTGCTAGTCTCAGACAGAAACAATGGGAGCCCATTGCCTGGGACTCTTTAAAGTAGAGAGGGCAAATATCAGGGGGCTTTCCTCTCTAATTGTGAGGGTTCTGAGATACACAGAATTTAAGACCAGAAGGGACCATTGTGATCATCTAGTCTGACCTCCTCTGTAGTACAGGCCACAAAACCTCCTGAATTAATGCCTGCTTCAAGTCCAATAATTGTAATTGAACTCAACCATCTCTTGTAGCAAATTATCCAATCTTGATTTAACGATTTCCATTGATGGAGAATCCACCAAAACCCTTGGTAAATTTTCAACACCCTTTTTGAACTGGACACAGTATTCCAGTATTGGTCACATCAGCAGGGCCAGCTCCAGGCACCAGCACAGCAAGCTGGTGCTTGGGGCAGCCCATGGAAGGGGGCGGCACGTCCGGGTCTTTGGTGGCAATTCGGCAGCGGGTCCCTCAGTCCCTCTTGGAGGGAAGGACCGGCCACCGAATTGCTGCCGAAGAATGAAGCGGCGCGGTAGAGCAGTCACTGAAGTGCCGCCGATCACGGCTTTTTTTTTTTTTTTCTTCGCCGCTTGCGGCGGCAAAAAAGCTGAAGCCGGCCCTGCACATCAGTGTCAAATACAGAGGTAATATAACCTCTCTACTCCTACTTGATCCTCCCTTATTTATACATCCAAGGATTGCATTAGCCCTTTTGGCCACAGATATTTTTTATGGTTCTAGTTTCATAATCAAAATGTTGTGTAGTACCAAGTCAAATGCCTTACAGGAGTAAGTATATTACATCAACACTATTATCTTTATCAACCAAACTTGCAAACTCATCAAAAATGGTATCAAATTCCTTTGACAAGATCTATTTTCCATAAACTTTGTTGGACTTCAATGGGATTGCTCGTGTGCTTTAAGTCAGGCACATGTTTAAATACCTTGCTGAATCAAAGCCATAGACAGGCACTTTTAAAAAACAATCATAGCATTAAAAAAGCGCTGAGGGAACTTGACCAACCCCATCTGGGGAGCAACCTGTTCCTAACATTTTAAATTCTCTACCTCAACAAACTCAATTAATTAAAACAATGGCAATGCCTCCAAGAAAATTCACCTCTTCAATATACTATTTTTGCTCTTGACTGTCAGATGCCTTTTCTGACTGGCATCTAAGAGAACAACCGAACCAACTGTATACATGCTAGCAACTTTCAGGCTTCCTCTTCATCCCAAACAAGATTGGTTTTGAGACTTCCTAAACAGGCTGACAGGATTCATGTGTTGGGATTTCAGCCTGCTGCTTGTTTTCTTTGTTATTAGCTGGTTTGTTTAGATGCGTGTAACAGTAATCAAGAGCACCTTTGACCCCACTCTCCAGCACATGTACACACACCCACTCTTACATTTGGGCTTGAAAAATGTGTAAACATACATACATTTGTTTTTGCCCCTGAAACTAGCGACATGGAACAAATGCTACTGATGAAAGATTACAGCTTTCTGTCGTTTGATAAGATGATGGCATTAGTGAGTTGCTGGTAGGCACGTCATATGATATGCTGGCACTTGCAAAGGTTACCAGGGCTTGTGTTGAGTCACAGGACTGTTTCTCTACATCATCTGAATTAACAGAGATCAGACTTGTATGTTTTGATCTGCTCCATAACAAAGTTTGCTTTCTGAGACTTCCCAGATCTTCCTTAAAATGTGGATTGAAAAGGATATAAAGAAGTGGGTTTAGACATGCGGGCAGTGGGACAATCACTAGGAGTATTGATTTAATCACTTCTGGGCTAATAAAAGTGAGGTTTAGTAAGGAGGAAAAAGATAAGAAGGCCAAAGGGCAATAGAGAATGCAATTAGTAAAAAGTAACAATGCTATGTGCTTGATCATAGAACAGTCCCAAATATTGTCTAGTTCTCCCTTCTCCAAACTACAGTACAGTTTTGTATAGGCAACAGTCATCACCAGAAAGCAAAGAGAGTTTAATAAGACCAATGCTACCATGAAGCCCATAGAGCTGGGTTCCCCAAATGGCAAAGGTAAACAGAGTGGAGACACCCCATATTTGCTCTCACTGAGAAGTGGTACCACTGCAATTATCAAGGCCAACATAAAGCAAAAGAAAATGGCTATTTTCACACTAGCAAGAGAGGATTTTGTTTCAAACTTTGTAGCATACTTTACAGAGAACCCACGTTCGAGTGCTGCCAGGGTAAGGAGGAAAATGGAAGTCTCTGAAGCAAAAATGGACAGAAGGCCAGTGACTTGGCAACCAACTCCGCTTTCCCACCAAGCACCATACTGAGCAAAGCTGCCAAAGGTTAATGCATCCATGCTGGCCAATACACCACTGGACAGACCCATTAGCATGTTTACAATGGCTATCAGTCCAATTAAAAGTTTTGCAGAGGAAATATACAATGGAGATCTGAAGACTGTTGCAGTTAACAGTGCATTGCAAATAAATGCCAAACCCACTATGGTCCACACTCCAATTCGGATTAGCCAACTACCAAACAGATGGTCACATGGTTTGAAGGGGCCTGCAAGGACAAGAAAGAGAAATGGGAAGAGGAAATACGTGAGAGTGAAGGATTAATTTGCAACATTTGAAACCCTGCCTAATTTTCATGTCTCTTCTCACCACAGGGAGAAGGAGTATTCACCGTCTCCAGCACCAACTGCTACGCAGTGGCTTCCAACCTTCTTTTGTTGGTGCTTCCCAAAAAGACTGGAGGATGGGCATTTCCTGTCTCCTCTGTCCATCATGACCCAAAACAGTTACCACTCCATCCCTTTTTAACGTCCATTCTCTCTCTCTCTGGTCTGTTTTCTTGGTGTATTTTTTTTCTTTTCAGGGTTTTGGTTTTTTTGCTTTTATTTCCCCTCTGCTTCATTTCCTCATGAGAAGAGGAGGCTTCCTGCTGTCTGGGGTGGGAGCTGTGGTGTTGACTAGGGATCTGTGGGTTTAGGCTGCATGTGCTCTCCCCGTGAGCTGGGTGTTCTGAGAGTAGCTAGGCTCTGAGAGAAGATAAGCCTGGGGTGCTCCTGGGCCTCCCACTATGTAGAGGTAAGCTGTGTCCATGGCCAGATACATTGGGCACTGGCACTGGAGCAGGGAGAGACTTGCTGCTTTCCTTGTAGCAAAGGAAGCATTTAGTGGAAGTGTCATCATACAGTTTTTTTCTGTCTCCACTTCTCCCATCTACAACACCTCAGGTTGGGAAACACTGTTCTAGAGAGGCAATGCTAATATTGGGGAATAATTTGGTAGAGAATGTGTATTCAGGGCAATATAAGTGATATTTGCCTCTGACCCAGACATTAGACCAAACTGCACTATTACCGTAGTTTAAAACTGGAGTAGCTCAACTGGCTTCAATGGAATTATTCCAGATTTACACTAGAGTGCCTAAGCACAGATTTACACTAGAGTGCCTAAGCACAGAATCTGGTCTATCATCATCTTTTTCTTGATGGACACAGAGACCAATGACTTGAGATCACAGATCTGTTATACCAAAGGGAGGGATAAGACCTATGGGAGGATACAGAGAGAAACTCTTGGTTTAGCAGTCACAGGAGCCAATGTATCATAGAGATACACTGTTATTGTAGTTAACAAACAGTTTCATGGGCTTCAATCTTATATTGTGGGCTAATACAATTCTGTCCCACCAAAATTATTGCAAAATATGGTGCAATTTCATTGAAATGGATCTGAAGTTAATTCTAGGGACAGTTTAGCAGTTTTGTTTCAGACATCAAGGGAAACTTTGTCAGGTCTCCTATTTGCCTGGCAGTTCCATACCTGGAGAGGGTGTGCATTGCACCGAATGATGAGCTTTCAAATCTTCTTCAAAGTCAAGCAGAAAATCCTCAAAGTCACGTTCATCTGTGGGAGAAAATCCCTGAGACTTTAGACTGAGACTAAGTTCCTTAGTGTGAATATAGGGAAATGGCTGTGATAAGTTACTTTAAGGCAGGGGTAGGCAACCTATTGCATGTGTGCCAAAGGCGGCACATGAGCCGATTTTCAGTGGCACTCACACTGCCCAGGTCCTGGCCACCAGTCTGGGGGGGGGCTCTGCATTTTAATTTAATTTAAATGAAGCTTCTTAAACATTTTAAAAACCTTATTTACTTTTCATACAACAATAGTTGAGTTATATATTATAGACTTATAGAAAGAGACCTTCTAAAAACATTAAAATGTATTACTGGCACGCAAAACCTTAAATTAGAGTGAATACATGAAGACTCGGCACATCACTTCTGAAAGGTTGACGACCCCTGCTTTAAGGCCTGGTCTTGCTTTCTCTTTGCCTGCAAATTCCCAAGCAATAGCAGACATAGGGCCATTTGGTTTTGTATTACTTGGGGTGGATAGATCAAATCACCACTTCTTTGAAAATTATTACAGTTAAAAAGGCATCCCCTTAATTATGTAATTTGCACTATGAGGATTGCCTGGAAGAATGTTAAATATCAGCTCCAGAGTTGTGCCAATTCACTGACAAATAACCCTGGATGTTGTGTTTGTTGTGATCACCCCAACATGTGTCCACATTGTGCCAGCTTCTGGCTCCATTCTTGTCAGTTTCAGCTCCTGCTGGCCCTAATCCCTGGGACTTAGATGAAAAAAGATATTGTCAGATTTGAGCGTTTTGCTGGCTCACAGGAATGGAGATGGGATGGACATCAGCAGGAGGGTGTAATATGCACATATGTGTCTGCAGTAACAAGCCCAGTGCAGCAGGGGAAGAGGGTACAGTGAGTCTCTAACCCAGGGATCGGCAACCTTTGGCACGCGGCCCATTAGGGAAATCCNACCTGCGGACGCTGCAGGTAAACAAACCGTCCCGGCCTGCCAGCGGATTTCCCTGATGGGCTGTGTGCCAAAGATTGCCGATTCCTGCTCTAACCACTCCAGCCACTGGAGGTCAGAATCTCTCCCTGGCACCTAGGCAGTGCTAGGAGAAGCCACAGGCTTTCGTGCCATGTAGCTCACCACATTTTATAATCCTAATGGGCTATGTGTCTTCTATCCCACTCTAGGGTTGCCAGGTGTCCAGTTTTCGATCGGAACGTCCGGTCGAAAAGGGGTCCTGGTGACTCTGGTCAGCACCACTGACCGGGCCATTAAAAGTCTGGTCGGCGGGGCTGGCAGGCTCTCTACCTGGCTCTGTGCGGCTCCCAGAAGTGGCCGGCATGTTCCCCCTCCGGCTCTTAGGTGCAGGGGTGGCCAGAGGGGCTCTGCGTGCTGCCCCTGCCCCAAGTGCCAGCTCCACAGCTCCCATTGGCCATGAACTGTGGCCAATGGAGCTGTGGGGGTGGTGCCTGTGGATGAAGGCCGTGCCTCCGCCTAGGAGCCAGAGGGACATGTCGCAGCTTCCGGGAGCCGCCCGAGGTAAGTGCCGCCCGGAGACTGCACCCCCTCCCCAACCCCTTCCCCTAGCCTTGAGCCTCCTCCTGCACCCAAACTCCCTCCCAGAGCCTGCATCCGCTCCCTTACCCCAATCACCTGCCCAAGCCCTGAGCACTCTCCTGCACCTCAAACCCCTCATCCCTGGCCCCACCCCAGATCCCACACCCCCAGCCAGAGCCCACACCCCAATCCCCTGCCCCAGCTCAGCCTCCCAGAGCCCGCACGCTGACCCCCCTCCCACGCCCCAACCCTCAGCCCCAGCCCTGAGCCCCCTCATGCACCCCAAATCCCTCATTCCCAGCCCAGAGCCTGCATCCCAAGCTGGAGCCCTCACCCTACACACACACATCCCAACCCCCTTCCCCAGCCAGGAGCCCCCTCCTACACCCTGAACCCCTCATTTCTGGCCTCACCACCTACCCCGTGCCCCCAGCCCAGAGACCAGACCTCCTCCCACATCCCAACCCCCTGCCTCAGCCCAGAGCCCCCTCCCACACTCCAAACCCCTCAGCTCCACCGCCTTTCCTGTACCTCAAAACCCCTCATCCCCGGCCCCACCCCAGAGCCTGCACCCCAGCTGGAACCCACACCTCCTCCCACATCCCAACCCCCTGCCCCGAGCCCCCTCCTGCACCCTGAACCCCTCATCCCCGGCCCCACCCAGAAGCCCGCACCCCCAGCCGGAGCCCTCAGCTCCTCCCACACCCCAAACCCTTGCCCCAGCCCAGTGAAAATGAGGGAGTGAGTGAGGGTGGGGGAGAGCGAGCGACAGAGGGAGGGGGGATGGAGTGAGTGGGGCGGGGCTTCAGAGAAGGGGCAGGGCAGGAGGCGGGGCAAGGGCATTCAGTTTTGTGTGATTAGAAAGTTGGCAATGGCAACTCTATCCCACTCCCAAGCATGTACTGCTGCTATGAGCAGCGCTTGGTAGCCCAGAACACATGTTGCTACTTTTAAGGCCAACAGCAACTTGTGACAGTCCAGCTCTGAACCATCTTGCTTTGCAAATGCAGGATATCTATTGTGTAGGATGACAGGCCAGCACTATGTCACCCCCTCTGAATTAAGAGGATGATTTTTGCCTCCAGTGTGAGGATCCATCTTGACAGTGTCCCTTTAAAAGGATATTATAAATACATTCTTGTTTAAACTTTGAGAGCTACATCTCACTACCATAAAATTCAATGGCAAAATTCCATTGATTTAAGGGAGGTGTCCTGGGCCCTAAAGTAGGTTCCAAAGAGTGACATTAAACTACTTACCTTGAATGTGTGACATTCCAGAATCTTTCTTATGAAAATCATCAGCACTGCTGTTCTCATCTTTGTTCCACTGGCTGGAGATTTTGTAGTGGCTTTCACAAGTTCCAAATGCACAGCACTGGTAAGCATAAGGCATTTCTATAACCCTGCACATTAACAAACAGAATATGCAGTTACACTGCTTACAGTCCTTTACTTAATGTATTATACCTCATAGCTAATGTTAATATTGAGAAAAATGAACTCAAATAACTGTAACTGAAAGGGAAAATAGCCACACATTTCAAAAAACTCAAAACCTTGTTAATGCAGAGTTTGGGATGCATAGTTAAAATTACAAAAAATTAGAAAATGCAAATGGTTCCAAGACCAATTTTAATTCAGACACATTGCACACATCCTATATATTTTGTTATGGAGATTTTACAACATATTCAGTAATATATTAAGCTGTAGATTTAATAAAGCAGGAACAGACATGCAATGCAGTTGAATGAATGTTGCTGTCAGAACCATATTTTAATGTCCTGACTTTTAGTGATTTTAACTGTTTTAACTCACTGAGTTTTCTCCATGTAGTTTTCTTAGTTTTTTTCTTTTAGAGAGAGAGATCCAAATACCCTAGCTGAATCCTACCTGCATAACAGGCAAAACCCATATCTCAGTGCACAACCCCCACAAATTTGGGGGAAGTTAAGAGACTGAATTTCGGATCCAGATTAAAATTTCTCCCGTCTCAACTGTAAAATAGCTGAAGGGGGTTCATCTCTGGGCGGAGACCAGGAATGAAGAATTCTAAACTGAATGGTTAATGATTTGGAAAGTTAAGAACATTGTTACAATAGAAACTGTTTTGCTACCTTAATTATCATGCACACATCTGCACACTATCAAGGGGCACTGCCATCCATAACACTTTTCAGTGCACTTGTATTCCTGACACTTAACCAGGTTTTAGTCAATGGGTTTTTCATTCTTTTTACTGTTATACAAATTCCAGGTCTCTTGTACATTTTGAATTCTATTTTGTTTGGACATTCTAGGGCAAATTCTGAAACGGGTTGAGAAAAACTGTAGGGGCTTATACTGTATGGCCCACAAGTAGATGGATTATCTCTGCTAATTACACTGTTACCTCTGATAAATAAATATTTGATCCAACTCAGTTTTCCAGTGGTAACTGTTAATTAACGCCTAACAATTAATAACTAAAAACAATAAAAAGGTATCACTAAAAATTACTCTAATTAAACATAACATAAATGGAAATAAAATGGGTTCATATCAAATTATCAGGTAAATCTTCTTATCAGATTAATCAAACAACTCAATAGAGCAAACAATTCCTATACAAACTCTAAATAGCAATCTGGGGAGGTGGCCATTTACAAAGCGATCAGCCCAAATCATAGGGCCTTATGCCAATCAGAGCTAAACTTGCACTCTAGCCAAAGGCTTGGCAAAAAGGGGGGAACAAACCAAACCCCAAGCTAAAGCTAATATTTAAATTACAATTTAAATGCCAACTAATGAGCTACTTGTTCAGATTTCCGTGGTGAGGCGCGGAAGCAATAGCAATCCTTAAGTCTGTCCCCAATATAAACATTTGCATAAGATATTTTAAAATACTCCAATAAAGTTCAGGATAATAAAGTTTTAATTGAGAACTTTATGTGAAGATAATGATTTCCTACTATTTAAACATAAAATCCCAACCCCATGAAATTTCCAAGTATGTGATCTTTTAAAAAGAGTGAGATTATCCAGTTAAGGCTGTCATTAAATGTTTGAGAAATGACTTCCTTAGGGGCTGTCCTCAACTAACCTCTGTGGGTTTGAACCACAGATACTTCTGCGTGGGCTCATGCATGGGTGCCTGCACACACCCACGCTCTTTCGCTCACTAGCAATCAGTCATCTAGTGGGGTTAAAAAAAAGATGGAAGACTATTGAGTCAGCCCAGAAGTGTCCCTCTGCTGACAAAAAATAGATACGTAAAATAAAAAGTCCATCCTTTTGCAAGATGGCTGTTGTGATTCTTGTGGCTTCGTGCAGCTTTGGAAGAGGTTGAGCCTGCTACGGAAAGGATCAGCAGGTGGGTTTCTCAGCTCTGCTGGTTAATGGTAATGGACTCATTAGCTGACTAGGACACTTCCTTTATATGCTTGGTGGTGACAAGGCTTCAGATGTTGCTGGATTCCTGCCCCTCTGATGGCCAGTCATGGGGGAAGACACGTAGGTCTCAAGCATTGCAATGTTCCATGGCTTCTAGATAAGGTGGCCAGGTGCCCAAGCCTTCTCAATTACCACTGTTTAAAGGGCATGGCTTCTGTTTCTCATCCCCTTTGTAGGTCCTCCCAGAATCCCTTTGACAAATGTAAACAAGGCCCTATTTTCCAGAGTTACAATGAGTTTAGATGAACTAATCTCATAAAAATGAAGATCTTACTCTTCCAATAAATGTTAGTCTGGAAAATCCTTTGAACAATTTAAAAAGTACATGGCCAGATGGTCACTTAGTAGATCCAAAAATATTTTGTGACACAGCCAGGATCAATTTCTCCTGAGCTGATAGACATCAGCTTTTCCTGGTCACAAAGGAACCACTGACCTATCACCTTCTAATGAACCTTCTTGCAAAAACTGTCTAAAAAAATTCAAAGATAACTCAAAAATGCAAAACAAACATAAAAATTGGAACTGACCCACATCACACCACACCAGAGATTCAACTTTGTGCTTCACAACAAACACCTGGACCCACTTCCTTTTATTTTAAAGGCAGAACGACTGACTGCTACTTAATGGAGAACATAAATCTCTTTTACATCTTTGGGGTTTAGCTGCTGCTGGCAGTTTAACTTTAAACAGGTAAAAAGCTGGGTGAAGATTAGATTTTAATTGTCAAAATAAAATATTTGACTCTTAAAAATTCACAATTTTAGGTAGAATTTGTATACCGGGCCTATTTTGCTTACCGGGTCCATGCCCATGGTAAGCCGCCTTTCCTCTGTATGAATGGTTTAAGGAGCAGAGAGCCCTTGCAGGGAGAATTCGAGCTTTTCACATTATAAGGTGGGAGATGGTCATGGTCAGTGAATGGGAATGGTGAGTAGTCCAGGGGGGATGGCCAGTGAGTTGTGAGTAATGCCAAACCACTGAACCAAACCCCACAGTGACAGAGGGAAGGAGAAGCAGGCAACATTTGTTTTCTCCATGTATAGTGAACTTGGCTAGGTGATAATTGTTGTGCCATTACTGGAAGCGGAGCTAAGGATTCCACCTCTCAGCCCCAAGATGTTTCTCTGTATTCATGAGCAAATGGTCCATTTAGCTGAGCTGTGAGCTCTTTCCATGGATTTGGTCCTTAGCTTTGCAAATGATGTATAACACCGCCATTCAGGAAACTTTGTGCTAGTTCTCTGTTCATGTTCAGTGCTTTGAAGAGTCACTTTAAAGCTCTCCGGTGAAATCCTGGCCTCACTGAAGTCAATGGCAAAACTCCAATGGATTTGAATGGGGCCAGGATTTCACCTCTGTTCTTTACTGGCTGCATGCACCTAACTCCTGTTAATGTCCATCAGAGTTAGATATGTTCATTGAAGGAAGAATAGACCCTTCTGGAACTGTTTTTGCAAAAAATGTAAGGGATTACTTGGCACTTCCTCGTGAGTTTATTTAATTTTCATAGGTAATTTAGTTTTCAGCAAAGTACTTGATTTTCATTTAGGAGGAGTGCATCATTTCTAATACACAAAACCAAGTACAATTATGATTTAAATCAGTCCAGCAATCAGCTACACTAAGAATACTCCATGCCCTCTTTCTTATGTCGGCATGTCATGGCATATGCTGCATTTTCATAATAATCACAGGGTAATTTTGAATTAATGCTTTTATTATATTTAAAATATTTTTCAGAAGTTGGTCCGATCATTTTAGAGGGCTTACCTGTCCCTGCATGGAGAAAGAGCGAGAATAAACCCAAGGAGAGATGTGCACCCACAGGAGCCAGACTGTGGGCCTGCCCCTGCAAGATGCTCAGCACCTCTGTTGAGTTGAGAATAGTCCTGCACGGTGCAGCAGACCCCCTCTAGTGGGTGTTGAGAGCACTCAGCATCTTTTTAGGCCTTCACAGATTTTACAGCCAGAAGGGACCATTAGATCATCTAGTCTGACCACGGCATAGAATTTCACCCAGTTACCCCTGCATTGAGCCTAATAACTTGTCTTTGACTAAAGCATCTCTTCCAGAAGGACATCCAGTCTTGATCTGAAGACTTCAGGAGATGGGGAATCTGTCATTTCCCTTGGTAGTTTATTCCAATAGTTAAACAGGCCTCATTGATAAAATTGAGCCTAATTTGAAATTTGAATCGCTCTGGTTTCAGCCTCCAGCCATTGGTTCTTGTTATGCCTTTCTCCCTTAGACTAAAAAGCCTTTTAGTACCCCATATTTTCTTCACTTACATATTGTAATCAAGTCACATCTCCATTTTCTTTTTGATAAGGTGAAGAGATTGAGTTCAAGTCTCCCCGTGTAAGGCATTTTCTCCAGCCCTGGGATCATTTTTGTGTTTCTCTTCTGCTCCCTCTTCAATTTTTAAACAATTTGTAAAATATGGACACCAGAACTGTACACAGTATTCCAGTATCAGTCTCACCAATGCCGTACACAGAGGTAAAATCACCTCCTTACTCCTACTCTCTTGTTTATATATCTAAGAATCACATTAGCCCCTTTTGCTACAGCATCATGCTGGGAGCCCATCTTGATCTGCTCATCCACTATGACCCCTAAATCCTTTCCAGAGTCCCTGCTTTCCAGGATATAGTCCCCTTCCTGTAGGCTGAACATTTTGAAGGATGAATATAGTGATGACCTAACAACATACATGCTAGTCAATCATTTCATTAAAGAAGAAATGGGACTCTGTATTGCAAATATTCACAGGTGTATAAAATAATAATAATAATTTATACTTAGCACCTTTCATTTGAGGATGTCAAAAAACTTGAACATGAAGCAATTAGGCCTCAATACTGCCAATACTTACACACATGGTTACATTTATTAAGTTAAGTTTATTAAGTTAATTGAATAGTCCCAAATGTAAGTACCCATGGTAGTAAAGTTAAACAGGTGTGTAAGTTTTTGCGGGATCGAGCCATTGGCTTACAACATCCCTGTGTATATAATAATTATTACAGATGGGTAAACTGAGGCACAGAGTGAGTTAGGGCCTAATCCTAATCAAAATGAAGTCAGTGGCAAAATTCCCATTAACTTCAAAGGTACAGGATCACGCTGTATGTGACTTACCCACCATCATCCAGAGCTATGAATAATCACTAAAAACCACTTCCTTCCTATATATCACAGTGTCCAGTCGAAAACGTTCTACGAGAATTAAGGGGCTGAATAACAACAACAAACTACTTATTTGAACTTTAAGATTTAACCAAATGATCTGGGAGAAAACTGTTTATTGTTGCTTTAAATGAGTATTGTCAAGTATTTTGGTACATTAGCATATTTTCTCCTTAGCATCTACTTAGTTCCCATTAAATTTAATGGGAGTTATGTAACCGCAGTCAGTGGAAGACGAGCATTAAACTGCTAGCAATATAATTTTAACAGCTTTTGAAATGTATCGCCAGGAAGCAGATGTGGATCATACTAAGCAGCTACTGGGGTTAATATTTCAAAGCCCATTGTAGTTTCTTCAGTTAAAAGTGAGTATAATAAAAGGCGTCTATCATATTTTTATCATATTTGTTTTAGTTTTAATACTGCAGATCAAAGTCTTCCAGTATGAAGCAATGTACATTACACAGTGACACACCTTATATTGCACATGAACACAAATGTGGCTTATTAGTCTTAATGACATACTCACTTGAGTTCTGGAAAATTTTCAGATGATATCAAACTTTGTAGGTCATGATTTCCTGTTAATTTTAAATGAGTTAAACCATGTAGCCCAGTCACAGGAAAAGAGGACAAAAGGTTGGATGACAGATCCCTGCATAATAGCAAATAAAAATCAGCTTACAGAGTTTTTTTTCAGCACTAGAAATGGTTTTTTTAAATAAATTAATTTAACCTCACCAAAGATTATTAAACCAAATAGGGCCCCCAGTCAGCAGAGAAAATCTGCAGCATTCTTCACGAATATACACCCATTTTCCCAGCAGAATGTATGGCTGGACCGTGGTAGCATTTTGCTCAGTAGTACCCGCTGTGGGTTAATTATTACCAAGACGTGACTCTGTGCACTCATGGCACCAGTTTTAGAGAACAGGTAATCAATTAAAAATGAATTGACTGTTCTCTGAAACTGTACATTGCCAAGTGAGAGCTAGGACCGACTGGTTACTAGGGATTATGAGAACACATGTACTTTTTCTTTAAAACCAAACCAAGTCATAGGAGATTCTAGGCAGAAGCTCCACATGAAGCAGAGAGCGAGTATGAGCTTTAGCAAGAACACTATTTTCTTTCTTCTAATAAACTCCCTTGTTCTGTGTTAGAAAGTGGACCTGTGATTATTTACCATTGTCACATGAAAGAAGCTGGCTGGCAGTGATGCTATAGACAGGGTGTAGTACAGCCATGCGATAGTGCTACTGCAAGGTGCAGTACCGGCTGGTGCCACGGGGGAGCTCTTGGTGTGGCTGGAGGACTTAGTGGTTGTAGTACAACTGCTGGCCTAGGGAGATGGCTGTCAGCAAGGCTTCAGGCTGCAGAAAGGAGCCCATCAGTGTAGGGATTTCAACAGCTAATTCAGGTTATCCCCACAGAGGCAAGTTCTGTGGCTTTCAGCACCAATACCAGCTACATTCTGTCCCTGCTGCCTCTGCTCCTCCAGATCTAGCAATAGATAGGGATGGGTTTTGAGCGACGCTGAGTGGGATGGAAAGGGTTAGGGTCTGAGACAAGTGAGATGGAGAGTGGTCTCTGCGGAGCTGGGGTGTGTATGTCTGTGGCAAGTCAGGTGGGGGACAGGTTTAGAGCTACAGTGGGGAGTTCTGAGAGAGTGGTATGCCTGGGGAGGGGGAGGGGGATGAGACCTGCAGGAGGTCTGAGTTGTGGGAAAGTTGGGGAGGACAGTGTGTGAATGTGAGGGATTCTCAGCCGAGTGAGGTTAGGTGAGAGGATGGTGGAAGGGGGCTTCTGGGACGAGGTTAGAGAAAGAAACTGCGGGTCCTTGAAGAGAGGGGTTCTGAACTGAAGGGGGATGATTGGGGTTGGCAGAGTTGACTGTGGATGAGTGAAGTAATGTGGGGGTGAGTGGCCTGGATAAGAAAGTAGGGAGGGTAGGAGCTGAACTGGAGTCAGAGAAGAGGCTGTGACTGCCCTTTATGGTACTGTGTCACAGATCTTCCTTTTTCTTCCCATTTCTCCACCATCCTCATTCATTCCCCCACAAATGTCCCTGTTTTTTTTATTTGGTCAACAGGCAGGAAGGAGAGTGGTGGGTCAGAAGCTCATGTAACTGCTGCCGCTTTCAAGGATACACAGAATTGTTACTGTCCAGGTGGCTGCTTACTGGAATGTTAGTGGAAATGAGTGGCTCATACAGAAGTACTAGGTACATGTTTAGCAAAATGGGAGATGCCAGCAGCAACATATTTAAATACCAGGTGTGAAATCCTAGTCTTAGTCAAGTGAATGGCAAAACTTTAATTGACTTCAGTAGGGTCAGGATTTTGCTCCAAGTCTTCTGCTCCTATTGGACCTCCATCTGACTGTGTTAAAGGACATTTTTCTGCAAGCCTCTCTGATTGTTTGGCAATGTACTGGCTAAAATTACTCAGTGGGATCCCTGATCCATTTCTCAGGCCTTGATCATGCTCTCCTGCATGGGAAACCCTTAATTGCCAGTGAAAGAGATATATGTGGGATTCTCCTTCCAGAGACTTGCCTCCCAGTCATTCCATTGGGAAAGGAAGCTTTGCCCACCCACAAAAAAGATGGGGGAGATTGCCTGTAAAAGCAGTGGATCTTGGGAAAACCATGTGAGGCAGCCTTATGGAGGTGTAAGCACTTTGTCCCCAGTGCCCCTCATCATCTCAGCTCCTGGACAGTGTGGCTTCAATGTGGCCATGCTACTAGCATTTCCCCAGCGACCCATTGCCCTAGTGAGTCTCCTTAAAGAGGTATTCCAGGTGCAGTGGGAGGCAGGTGAAAGTTAATAAAGACTTGGAACTAATTGTGAGCGAGGACTGCAAAACTGGGCATCTGATGCTTAGACCACTAAGCTATTAGTGGTGACAGTTACTAATAAAGCATACTTTTGCCTCACATTAATATTGCTGAAACAAAGTTAGAACAGTTAATAAGACAGTGCCCTGTTTAACTGTGATTCAAATTCCTTATTCCTGATGCTGCAAATATTCTAAAAATAACTGAAAACACTGCTGGTCTCAGCTACAAGGGATAAAACCACTAGCACACTGAAAAAAAAGAAAAGTGGGGCATGCCGACATGCTCCAAACATCCAGCATCATTAGGGTTAGATAGTTTTCATAGACAGTCATGAGTGGAAGTTATTTCCTGTAAGATTTATGTGAATGGGGGAGATGTGAAAAAGCAAAAAATCTAGAGAGAGTGTTCAATAGCCCAGAAGGATTAGGCATAGAGTCACAGTCTGTAGAACCAGAATTTCTGCTGACCAGGCCCCCAAATTATAAAGGGTGTATGCATTTGCAACAAAAAGTATGAAAAAAATTACTTAAATAAGTAAATACTCACAGTTTGATCAGGGATGGTAAAGAGGAGAATGCGTTGGGGTGAATAACTGCAATTTTGTTCCAAGCTAAATCCCTACAAGAAAAGTGAGTAGAGAATTACATACCCGCTGAATGTATTTGGAAGATTTCGGGCACTTGATTAGGATACCTAAATATCAAAAAGGTATATGTTACATCCAAATACTTTCAATAGGCTGCTATATTTATTGGGATCATGTATATCTTATAGTGAAATGTCTTTCATCCTGTTTTAAATGTGTTAGAGTCAATTAATTATGAAAATGACACCAGTTTCAAAATGGGCTCCTTGCAATCTATATTATAAACAATCTATGGGCTTGGGCTTGCAAACATTTACATGAGTGATCTGTGCTCAGAACACCACTCCTACTGACTTCAGTGGGAGTGCTCATGTGAGGAAGGACTACTTATGTGAGTGAGAATTTGCAGGATTGGGATCAATTTTTTAATACTGTCTTCCATAGGAAAAAAACCACACAGCTTTCTACAGTTGACTATTGTGTATACATGCAAACAGGTACTAGGGCTTACTCAGTACTTTCCCACATCTTCAGAAATGTTTAAGAGTAGCAGCTATTACAGCTATACATTTACAGCTGTGAATTCATTGCTGGAAATGCTCAACTTCAAAATGTTTATTTTACTTTGGCAAATATAACTTAGTGAGCTGATTGATCAAAGTGGAACAATGGAAACAAATGTTTAGGGGCAGGTACTGTGAAAGTGCAAGCTCCTATGTTTCTGAGAACCAAGGTAAATAGCTATGATGGCTGTACTCACAAAGAGCGCAGGGCAACCAGCTGCTGAAATGTGTCGGCCTTGATTTCATAGATTTCATTATGATGTAAGTCACTACAATGGAAATAAGACACTCATTGGCTTCAAAGAACATAACATTTGGAGAATTTTAGACAGTGTTTATGTGTGTTATGGATCCAGATTTTAAATCAGAAGACACACATGTTGAGGCTACGTCAGACATCACCAAATGTGTCAGCAGTAACTGAATTAATGACCTCCAAGCTACTTTGTGTATTTAGATTTACCTTTATAGGCATTTTATGGTTTTTCGCATACTTACATTTTCTGAAGTTTTTTGCAAGCAGTAAAACAGGGTAAATCTTGTAGCAGATTGTAAGACAGATCCCTGCAATAGAGAGGGTATTAAAGAGGCAAAGCTCTTTGGTGCTGTGATAAAAAAATAGCATTTTTTCCCATTTGCTATATTTGAGAATTCCCTGGCCCAAATGTAAACTTCTGAGTCTTTCAGAGTTGAGATATTGGAAGTACATTTATCTATATTACTGGATTTAGATCACAGACTTAAATGTTCACCAACATTTAACTGTTATACTTATTTTAATTACTTAAAATAATCTACTAAATGAGACTATTTAGATTTTGACAGAGAAGACCCTAAACTTTCTAGTTATAATCATACTGAAATTTAATCAGCTTTCCAGACTACATTTTAAATTAAATAATCTTGCTTGTGACCCTTAGAGCTGCTATATCTTTAGCTGAGGGAAGTGGTTTAAAAAAAAAAAAAGAACTAACTTTGAAATCAATCACTACAAAGGAAAAAAAAGCTGAAAAAACGTGAGCCAAAACTCAACAAATTACAGAATAACTGAAACATCTGGACTGATTTATAGTATAATATAACTAATCAAAAACAAGCCAGGGTAATTTGCAGAAATTGTAAAAAGAAGAAAGAAACAGAGTAATAGAGCCCCATCCTGTACTCCTTTGCTCAGGGGAAACACACATCAACCTCAGTAGCAGTTTCGCCTGTGTAAAGAGTATGGGACTGGACCTATAGGTAGATAGAAAACAGAGACAAAGGACATGTTTTGTAACCCTAACAATTAATGGAGTAATAGATTTTCATGTCTGAGTCTAATTTTTAAAAATTGGCTCATCTCTATGCAATTGCAAATCTGTTTTGCTTTCTTAAAAGACATTTTAATTCTGTTTGCACTTGTTTTGAAGATGGAATTTCAACTATGCATTCTATGCTTGCTTTGTAAAAACAAGTTAAGTATATGACAGCATACTTTTGGTTTAGTATCTTACTCTTTTACTTTGTGCACAGGCTACCATAAGTGTATGCATTCTGTTCTTGTGGGGAAGACAGCCTGAACATGTCCTGTTGACAGATCCTTTATTGTGCTAGTCACATATGCCAGAGGATGATTCAGGTGGGTTGAAGGCTTCTAAACTAATGTGAAGAACAAATGTGGGTATGGAAAAGTAATCTGTGCTTATGTATGTAAACATTATGCCTATGCTGCCATATATTAACTTCAGTTTTCTCCTCTTAAAAGAACACTCGTCAACTTGAATTTTTAAAAATAATTGAAAACATTCCAGTTTTGGATTGAGCACCACAAAATTGTTTCTTAAAAGTCTTTTAAAATATTTATAAGGGTTTTTCTGTTCCTTTGCTGATATTTATAAGCGTCTTTTCAGGAAGGGAGAAACTGATGAAGGTCATGATCCTATACAGGCTTAGGTGTATGTTTAATTTTCTGCACTGTGATTAGTCCTATTGAGGCCAATCCTCTCAGTGTGGTAAGTTAAAGACGTGCATACGTCTTTGCAGAATCAGGGCCTAACTGATTATACAGCAAAAATAATGAAACTGACTACACACAAATTGCTGTTGAATGCAAAATAAACAAAGGAAAAGAGAGTTCCCCCGCCCAACACCTTTCAATTATAGTATCTGAGTAATACTTCTAACTACAAAACCCACACAATTTTCAGACAGAAATTTTAAAGCATTTTTTCAATGTTTATCAATTTAAATATCGCAGTTGCATGAAATTTTGGGTTTTAAGTTTGTTTTAATTTTTATCTATTTAAATTTTCATAGTTGCAGGAAATTATGGGAATCTCAGACAATAATTATTTAATGACAGCCTTTAATAAGTTTGCAAGCAGCATTTTTCTTACTTTGCCTATCTGTAAATTTTGATTATTATCAGTGGAAATATTTTTTTTCAGTTGCATGGTGAAATTGATTTTTCCTGACACTTACTGATAAAAATTGGATAATTCCAAGCTTATTTAGAGGTTAGTATGAGCCATACATTGACCGCAATCTATGTGCAAAATTCCCATTGTCATCAGTGCAAGCTCTGTGTTTGGGCCTTATGTTCTGGAAATGAATTTTCTAGTCCATTAACTGAAAGTAATTTTTCTGGAAATGTTCATGACATCCACATTGGTACTCAAATAATGTGTTATAATTAGTGCTATTTCACTGTTGGCCAAAAGAACTAATACCAAATACATTCATAGTGATGTAATACTTAAAGTGCTGTTGGCTGATTCACAAAGAAGTAGACAGATTGATTACTTTTGTTCGAGATTAAGCTTACTCTGTGGTATACTTGCATGATAAAATAGCATATTGGTTTATTAGTATAAAAATTATGCCCCCACATAGCCCAGGAACAGACTGCTTCAAATTTCAGTCAAATAGATATGCCTGGTAGAGAAATAAACTAAAGAGATGTACATAATAAAGACGCATATCTGCAGTCCTTACTCATGTATATCTCCCTTTCACTTCAGTGGGATATCTGCTTGAGTAATGAATCCAAGATTGGATCATTCTAAAGGAAAATACCATAGAAGAGATAATAAATGCAAATCAAGTCTCAAATCTGTCCTGGATGTCCCCTCTTTTGATGTTTTTAAGGAGTATCATGAGTTGTTTTATGCTTTCCTAAAAATGTATGATATAAAAAATGTTTGTCTCCTTCCTTCATGTAAGGGAAATCCTGATTGACATGTAGATTGTGGGTTCTCTGGGGAAGGGACTGTCATCTTTTTATATGTCTATAGATTATCTAGCACAATGTTACCAGTGATACCATACAACTGCTAGTTAATCATAAGTGGATTGTTCCAATATCACAAATCACTTAATTCAGCCCTTACACTCCTGCATTAACATGGTGTTATCACCCTTACTGAAACGTACAGCACTTGAAGATTAGGTAGCTGATCACAAGCTACTTTGGGAAGAGAGGTGACCTGTGCTCCTGTAAGTGTCCTGTAAAAGTAAACAATACAAAGATTATTTTATTTTACTTAAAGCTTACAAAATAAATGCTTAGTATAAGGATAGATCCTTAAAACAAGTCAAGATCAAAACAATATTACTGGGTTGAGTGGGGTATTTGTCTAACACTTACAAACTTTCCAGACTTGTAGTTCCAGTCAGATCAGGAAACTCAGTTATTTGTGAAGCACTATTTAAAGTCCTAGAGTTAAAAACACAGTATCATTATTGAAAGGAAAGTACAGGACAATCTTAGAAGTGCAATAGTTATTCAAAGACAAAGAGATTTTAAAGAAGTAAAAACATACAGGGTTCTGAGTTCTGGTAAGTGTTGAAAAGCAGACTGTCCCACAAGCTGGATAGGGTTGTCATAGAAATGACTGCAAAAAGAGAAACAGGCATTTTAATATGCAAGATAATACTCTGAATAATTATAAATAAGCAAAGCACACTACATATGTGGTGGTGAGTTCCATGTGATAAATTGTATATTTCCTTCAGCTTTGAACATTTTCTCATTTTCATTCTGCCCACTAATCCGTCTTCATCAAGACTATGTTCCAAATACCTAGGTATCTTCTAGCAGCCACCATTTTCTTGGTTTTAAAACTAACCTGCCACAAAAGTGTGTCCTTCTTTATCCCAAATGTAGCATTTGCCTCACAAATTTACACTGGCATGAGGTCCAAGATGAGCACTATTCAGTTATGGACCATTGATAGGTTTAAGGTACTAGATTCCTAGAAAAGGGAATTTCATAGAATCATAGAAATGCGGGGCTGGAAGGGACCTCCAGATGCCATCTAGTCCTTCTCCCCATGCTGAGGCAGGACCAAGTATAGCTAGACCATCCCAGGCAGGTGTTTGTCTAACCTGCAATGACAGGGTCCATAGGTGCTAGAACTAGGGGTGCTGCTGCACCCCCTGGTTTGAAGTGGTTTCCATCATATACAAAGTTTACAGTTTGGTTCAATGACTCTCAGCACCCCACTGTACAAATTGTTCCAGCACTCCTAACAGGGACTCAGCAACCTCCCTCGGTAACCTGTTACAGGACTTAACTAACCTTACAGTTAGAAAGTTTTTCCTAATATCTAACCTAAATCTCCTTTGCTGCATATTAAGCCCATTACGTCTTGTCCTACCTTCAGTGGACATGGAGAACAATTGATCATCGTCCTCTGTAAAACAACCCTTAACAAATTTGAAGACTGTTGTCAGGTTCTCCCTCACTCTTCTTTTCTCAAGACTAAACATGCCCAGTTTTTTTAATCTGTCCTCATAGGTCAGGGTTTCCAAACTTTTTATCATGTTTGTTACTCCCCTCTGGACTCTCTCCAATTTGTCTACATCTTTCTTAAGGTGCTGAGCTCAAAACTGGATACAGTACTCCAGCTGAGGCCTCACCAGTACCAACTAGAGCAGAACAATTACCCACTGTCTTATGTACAAAACTCCCGTTACTACACCCTAGAATTATAGTAGCCTTTTTTGCAGCTGCATCACACTGGGGCTCATATTCAATTTGTGATCCACTATAACCTCCAGTTTCTCTTCAGCAGGTTCCTACCTCCTAGCCAGTTATTCCCCATTTTGTAGTTGTCCACTTGATTTTTCCTTCCTAACTGTACTACTTTGCACTTGCCTTTACTGAATTTCATCTTGTTGATTTCAGACCAATTCTCCAGTTTATCAAGGTCTTCTTGAATTCTGATCCTGTCCCCCCAGGTGCTTGCACTCCCCCGCAGGATGGTGTCATCCACACATTTTATAAATTGGAGAATTGGTAACTATTAGGATAGGTAAGTTCTGGAAAAGGCTTCCAAGGGAGGCTGTGGAATCCCTTTCATTGGAGGTTTTTCAGAACAGGTTGTACAAACACTTGTCAGGCATGCTCTGTGGTCCTGCCTCAGGAGAAGGGACTGGAGCTGATGACTTCAAGGTCCCTTCCAGCCCTACATTTCTATGATTCTATGACATTAGACGCTTTACAAATATATAGATGATAGTTTTACTTTCCTTTGTGATCTGTGCTGTTGGACTCCTGATGCTAAGGGAGCCTGGCTTTGCACGTGGAGATGTGATAGACCAATGGCTGGTCTGCTCTGGTATGGCAATGAATAGGTTTCCATATCTTTCAATTTCAGACGTTATGAACTGAAAGAATAACATTCACCCTCTTCTTGTGTTTGATCTGTGATGGATAGCTGTGTCCAGATGTATAAGTTATGAGCCAATATGACCTTCAACCATTCCAGATATCTTTCATCTTTATAGCTTGTTTTCAAAGAACTGTTTTAACTAAACCTCTACCTCGATAGAACGCTGTCCTCGGGAGCCAAAAAATCTTACCGTGTTATAGGTGAAACCGCGTTATATTGAACTTGCTTTGATCCACCGGAGTGCGCAGCCCCCATCCCCCGGAGCGCTATATCCGAATTTGTGTTATATCAGGTCGCGTTATATCGAGGTATCGGTGTATTGACAAAATTGTCATTTAAAAAAAAAGTTCAAATGATCTCAAAAGCTCTGTCCAATAACTTACTAACAAAAGGCATCTCTTAACAATGTGGAAGGAGGAAGTGTTTCTAGTAACAATGACTTAAATGAGATTTGGGGCTAATGCAGATAGGTTTTTTTCTGGCTTAGTTTTGGAAATGATGTATAGGCAAGCACAGGGCGAGACTTTCTATAAATGAGGAAGTGTTTTTGTAAACAAGTACAGAGATCTGGGACTTAAAAGACAGAGTACAGGGCTTTGTGACACTTTTCTGGTACTCTGAACTGTCAGACTGAGAGGACTCTTTCTGCAATGCTATAATATATCAGTATTCTCCTGGTCCTGATAGAGCTTTCCTTAGTAAGCATCAAGGTGAGTAGCTATTTTACTTTTTATTTCACAATTTCTTCTCACTCTTTCTACATTTGCTAATAAAATCTGTTTTTATTTATTTACCTTGGGTCTCCAGTAACTCCACAGAAGCTTTTCCTCTAGTCCGTCACAATTTATTAACAAAATATAGTGCAAATAATCCCTAACCAAAGTCCCCAAACATAGTCCATATCAACCCCACTGCACATAGTTCTTGTTCTCACCATACCCTCGTGTCTTCCAGCACAGCTAAGCACCTTATCTGTTCTCTTCCAGCCCTTTGCCAGGAACAGCCATCCCAGCCCTTCTTTCAGGGCAGCAGCCCTGCTCATCCCATCAAGAATTCCCATGGCCTCTCTACTGTGAATATCCTGGCCAGAGGAGTACCCCTCACTCCCCTGGGCTCTCTCACATTTCCTTCAGGTTCAGTGCTCTAGCAATGAGATATCAGTGGGTAAGCCCCTCTGCTGCTCTCCCTTCCTTCAGTGTTCTCTGGCCCTTGGCTCCAGCTTAGAGCCAGCAGACATCCTCCTCTTCTGCCCCTCCTGCCTTCAGTCCTCCAGCCCCTCAGGGATGCTAGCCAACAAACCTATCTTGCTGCTCTCCTACCTTCAGCTTTCTCCCAGGAACCATCTTCTATCTTTGGCAATTCTCATCTCCTGCCCTTACCCTGACTGACACACAGGGTCTCTTTCTAACCAGGCCTCTTATAGTGCCCAGGTGCTGCCCCACCCTCTTAATTGGCCAGCTGGGAACACCTGGACTGGAACAGGAGACCTGATCCCAGTTTCATTTAATGGGCCAGCTACCCTGTTATAAGAAATAGCAGCCTGAGTAAAAGGTCAAGGGCTATGGAAAGTTATGAATTCTCTCTCCAAGTAATGTGTGAGTACTAAGAGAACTGAATGACCTGAAAGGTAGGAGACCTAGTCCACTCACATTATGCTCCTTTACATTATACATGTAAAATAAGAATGATAGAAGAGTTAGACAACCACAAAGAAATATTGTATTTAATTCCACATTTGATATAAAACATACCAAAGTAAACTGCTTCCACTTACATGGTTATAAGTGATGGATTGCCCACAAATGCATGCTCAGGTATTGATTTGATGTTATTACTATGAAATCCCCTGGGGAAAAAAACAATATTTTATACAATAACAAAAAGAGTGAATGTAAGACCTGTGATACATTAAAGAACATTTATTATTTTGGGGCTGTTTTCCACAGTAACATAGAACTATTACAATTCATCAAAAACCTCTGTAGCTGCAAGCAATGGTGTCTTCAGCTTTCTAGTCAATGTGGACATCACAATTAGTTGGATTAAGACTGAAAATGGAAAGCATTTCATTCCAATACTTGTCCCATACCATCCTTGTTTCTGGGATGATTTAGATTTATGTGAATGTATAGTGCAGGGGTAGGCAACCTATGGCACGCGAGCTGATTTTCAGTGGCACTCACACTGCCTGGGTCCTGGCCACCGGTCTGGGGGGCTCTGCATTTTTATTTAATTTTAAGTGAAGCTTCTTAAACATTTTAAAAACCTTATTTACTTTACATACAACAATAGTTTAGTTATATGTTATAGACTTATAGAAAGAGACTTTCTAAAAACGTTAAAATCTATGACTGGCACGTGAAACCTGAAATTAGAGTGAATATATGAAGACTCGGCACACCACTTCTGAAAGGTTGCCGACCTGTGGTATAGTGTATATGAACTTACATGTTGTGTCATGACATCGCATGCATCGAACCTCCCACACTCCTTTCTTTATTGAAGTATTAGAAGAACAAGCTGTACAATGTACTTACTGCCTTCTAGAAAGGAGACAAATTCTTTGTCTCATAATTAATTACTACATTGTACTCATATGAGTAATTCTGCCATTGTTAAAAACAAACTAAGGTTTCAAAATGAACAATGATGATTTGTGTGAGAAACATTAGTTAGTTCAATCATGAACTATGAAAAAGGCTTCTTAGATTAAATTAAAACATTTAGAAAGTCTTGAATTGTTCACGGATGCAAGCACCCTCAGTCATTACTTGTACCAATACCAGATTATCAATTTCACTGAACTAATTGTCTTGCCTGTGTAATTGGGCTAGAAAATCAAGACTCTATACTCCTTTCTATATACCACATGCAATCAAAAATATGTGCCTATACACAGTTGGGCTCTAAGCAACAACCACAACAAAAAAAGACCAAAACAAAAGACTATTTAATTCAAAACCAATATACGGATTGGCTGAGTGGCCTAGACTCTACCAAGCAGGATTCCCCAGATCAATCCTTTGCTCCCTGCATGGCAGAAGTAGCTGAGGAAATGGCATTACTAGCTCCCAGGGAAATTACTAGCCCCTCATCAATATATAGGTATACTTGTGTCGTTACCTTAACTCACAGGAATAACTACAAGGCAACTTTTGAAACCCCAGTCCTGCAAGCACTTATGTACATGCTTAACTTTACTCCTGTGACTGGTCCCTTTGATGTCAATGGGGCTACTCATGTGCTTAAAGTTAAGCATGTGCATAAGTGTTTGCAGGATTGAGGCCTCAATGTTTGATCCTGTTAGGTGCTGAGAACCTTCTATGAGGTACTGAGTACCCTCAGCTCCCATTTAAATCAATGGAAGTTGAGGGTACTCAGTAACCACTCAGAGATACATTGCTGAGCTCTTGGGTCCCAATCCAGCAAAGCACCCAAACACATGCTTAAAGTNAGGATAGATTTTCCTTTCATGCTTACAAATGAATGGTGGGGAGGAGAGATCACAAAATAGCAGGTGGCTTATTAGCATTTGTAAATGTCCATATTTTCTCATTTCCAAATTGGTAACACTTAATTAAAAATAGCACCATGATCAAAAATAAAAATGATGATCTGCATTGGATGGCGTTTATTAGAAAACATCACATTTTGAGGATTCCCTAGCCTTTGGACCTATTTCTTTATTTAATGCATGAAAGATGATACTTCCTTACAAATCCCAACAAATTCTGTTATCCCTTAAACAGTGTATAACCTAAATTATGTGATCTATTTTTATGCAGAGATTTAAATTACAACAGTCTGGATGAATTCCCCACTGCTATCAGGACACTCACAAACTTAAAAGAACTGTAAGTATTGAACTCTGCCTTATAGAGAGGATGCTTTGGACAATGTTTTTTATTTATTTGGGAAAAGCTGATGATTTCTATCAGTGCTCTTTAAAACTTCCTATATCCTGGAAAAGTTAGCAAACATGCCAACATATATAAAAGGAAATTTTCAGCATTTCATTTAGAACATTTAACTTTGATAACTTTTACTTGTTACAAATGCTCTTTTGTACTGAAAAGAATTTTTGAGAGAGTATTCTTTTCTGGAACTTTATCCTTGAAATGCAGTATATCATAATAATAAAAGGACACTATCAATTTTGTTTCAGCTTCAAATGTGAGACTTGTTTCAAAAGGCACAATGCCTGGGCTAGGAAAAAGAAGCAGGAATTCCTGATCACTCATAGGCATTTTGGGGAAATAGGGGAGTCATTTTTAACCTTATTTTAAACAGTTTTGTTTTTTTCAGTGTAAACATTAATGTGCAGTGTTGTAAACTGGAACACTTCTGGAAGCGTAGACATGGTTTGTAAAACAGACTAAAATCAAAGGTGAAACTGACCAGCCTAGATTAATTGTGCAAGCTAGTTGAATTGCAAAATAAGCAAACAGCTAGAACAGTGTTTCTCAAACTGGGGTCGCCGCTTGTGTAGGGAAAGCCCCTGGCGGGGCGGGCCCGACCTGCCAGGGGCTTTCCCTACACAAGCGGCGACCCCAGTTTGAGAAACACTGTTCTAGCTGTTTGCTTATTTTGCAATTCAACTAGCTTGCACAATTAATCTAGGCTGGTCAGTTTCACCTTTGATTTTAGTCTGTTTTACAAACCATGTCTACGCTTCCAGAAGTGTTCCAGTTTACAACACTGCACATTAATGTTTACACTGAAAAAAACAAAACTGTTTAAAATAAGGTTAAAAATGACTCCCCTATTTCCCCAAAATGCCTATGAGTGATCAGGAATTCCTGCTTCTTTTTCCTAGCCCAGGCATTGTGCCTTTTGAAACAAGTCTCACATTTGAAGCTGAAACAAAATTGATAGTGTCCTTTTATTATTATGATATACTGCATTTCAAGGATAAAGTTCCAGAAAAGAATACTCTCTCAAAAATTCTTTTCAGTACAAAAGAGCATTTGTAACAAGTAAAAGTTATCAAAGTTAAATGTTCTAAATGAAATGCTGAAAATTTCCTTTTATATATGTTGGCATGTTTGCTAACTTTTCCAGGATATAGGAAGTTTTAAAGAGCACTGATAGAAATCATCAGCTTTTCCCAAATAAATAAAAAACATTGTCCAAAGCATCCTCTCTATAAGGCAGAGTTCAATACTTACAGTTCTTTTAAGTTTGTGAGTGTCCTGATAGCAGTGGGGAATTCATCCAGACTGTTGTAATTTAAATCTCTGCATAAAAATAGATCACATAATTTAGGTTATACACTGTTTAAGGGATAACAGAATTTGTTGGGATTTGTAAGGAAGTATCATCTTTCATGCATTAAATAAAGAAATAGGTCCAAAGGCTAGGGAATCCTCAAAATGTGATGTTTTCTAATAAACGCCATCCAATGCAGATCATCATTTTTATTTTTGATCATGGTGCTATTTTTAATTAAGTGTTACCAATTTGGAAATGAGAAAATATGGACATTTACAAATGCTAATAAGCCACCTGCTATTTTGTGATCTCTCCTCCCCACCATTCATTTGTAAGCATGAAAGGAAAATCTATCCTTACCTATGGACAATTTTGCAATTTTTACATAGAAATATTTTGGGCATTTTTCATCTTAAAACTGATTTTTAAAATAAATGCCTGTACTTGTACAGTGAATTGAATCTTACATGGTTCATATGTCACATTATTTAGGTTCAGTTTGCCTCTTTTCCAACTCCCATGTTTATCATGCTTTAATTTTCTTTTCTGACCTGTTTCTTGGCACAGTATGTGAGAACAAGAAAGATAAATATTCAGGAATAGCAAAGGAGAAATATCAATGGAAAAATAGTTATTGGGCGAAATCCCAGCCCCAATGAAGTCAATGGCAAAACTTCTATTGATTTCAATGGGGCGAGGATTTCACCTATTCTGAGGTTTTAAGATTGCAGTAAGGTTGACAATATCAATACGGAGTAAAGGAGAAAGAACAACAACTCCTCACCACACACAAGTCGTAAAAATAATATTTTATTTAGGTTAGCAACCTGGTATTCCATTTTAATAACTGCTTGTTAGTGAGACATTTCCTCATTCCAGCACGTTCACTAGCCACGTGCTTATTCCTGGCCTGGGAAACCCATGCACATCATCTGAGAGAAGAATTTGGCCCAAGTATGCAGTTGAAACTAAAATGAAGAAAGGTCTGTTTTGTCAAACTATGCAGCTCCATGGAGCACCGTAGAAGCTTCTGCTTTGTAGAGAATATATTTTTAACAATTTAAATGAGAGATAATTTGACTAAATTAAATAGAAACAATGATTCACGTTGGACTTCAACAAAATATCATCATCCTTAATAACACAGGCAGGAAACTGCTGTCGGTAGTCAACAGGGCTTTTCTTCCTGTTTTAAGTCCCTTCAGGCCCTGTGCGTTGATTACACAGATAATGAGCATTTGTAATTTGGTTTGGCCCTCTAGCTGAGCTGGATCTGCCCAGACTGGGAAGAGGATAACCCTGTGACACCCAATGCAGCCCAGGTGACGCTAGATTCCAAAACAGTCTCCCCACTGATGGTTGTGCCAACCAATGCAATAATAAACATGACTGTGGCAGGTACCATATTCTCCAAGTTCTCCTCCCTCCTTTCCAGGGTCAAGGTTGTCATCTATATCTTCTTCCCTTTCACACCAGCTAGCCAGGGCTGGGAGGATAACTAAAATCATTGCTTTTTCCCCCCATTTCAGGACAGTTGCATACTGTTGTGTGTATGTCTCCTTAAAGAACAATCACATTTTCCCTCTTCTGTTCTGGTATTTTATTGAGGGACTTTCTCTCTATGCACAGTGGGTAAAAGTCAAAGCTGTAACATTGCAGGGTGCTCTTGACAATAGAAGACTCAAGTTCTAGTAGAGAGGATTAGTTTATCTGATCAAAATTAAAACCCCCGATCCTAGTGCAACTGGAAAGTGAGCACTGCATGGTTTTGTGGATTAAAAAGCAAACTAATCACTAGCTTCTGATAATGTTTGTATGACATTTGGTTTATTCACTCTGCCTGTGGCACATAAAAGTCTAGTCTCCTGTGGGCTGGAATGCTTTGGTCCAATTTCAGTTGTTGGGTTTAGTGTGCTGGTGCTGTGTGGTTGTGGTGGCTTGTGATATACACCAGGTCAGATTAGATGATCTATTGGTCCCTTCTGGCCTGAAACTCTATGACTTCTGCATCAGCACCAAAGCCGTTGGGCCTCTTGAAGTGCCGTGGTTGGGTAAAGTTGGTTATGATCTGTGGAGAGGATTCACTTGGTTGTGGTATAGGAGAGAGAGGGGAATAGATATGCAAGGATTATTGTCCCTTAGGCATTAGTGGGTCAGGGCTCCAATACCAAACAGAGGTGGTGATATCTTTATTTGTGCATGTCTGGAGCAAATTACTTTCCTTTAAACTTTGGAGTTGTTTTCCTGTTTAGTCTTCTTTTCCCAGAATTCTTTTTTTCTTATGCTATTCAGGGAAGCCTTGTGTTCACCTCCTGCACTTTACTGAACTATTGTAGGTGCTAAGGTGACTTTATCCCTCTAACACAGAAACTTTTCAAGTGGATCCTTTAAAGACTAACAATTGGAGCAATATTTTAAAAAGAAGAACATGTTTGTAATTGATGCTACCTGGAGCTTTTCCTTTGTTCAAGAGGTCAAAGTATCTGACTGCTTCTGCAACCACACTGTGGCAAGATGCATTCTGCAAACTTAAAACCTTTTTGGTTACAATGATTTTTTCCTTAACCTCTATGTCAATTAGCTTTGCTGACTAAAGATAAACAAACAGCACCAGCAAAGCAAGAATAACTATCCCTGAATAGTCATTTGTTATTTTGCGCCTGGTACAGTTTTAAAATGTCATTAAATAATTTATTAATATATGCTGCCTACAAAAAAAGCAGTGTAGTTTTATAGTTGAGAAATAGGATCATTGTACACAATCACTGTGTATTGCAGTCATTGCAAACAATCATCCAGAGCCCATAGCAATTAAGCAAGCCAAAACGCATGTTTGGCGTTTAGCAATTAAGCAAGCCAAAAAGCATGTTTGGTATTTTTATTCTTTCAGAATATTAATGAAAACACTGAAGAAAAAAAAAAAAGGGAAACAAATAAGAGGTCAACTCACAAAGTCTCTAGGCTGTGGAGCCCATCAAAGCATTTCTTTCCCAGGGAGTAGATTCTATTGTTATGGAGATGTCTGCAGGGGAACATTAAGAGCACAGTCAGGAAAGCACATTGCACACAGTGGAGTTAAGCAAAACATGTTGATGGTTAAATCAAAAGAAACTGATTTTCAGGCATGCACTGATTATATGCAAGTCATGCTTTTTGCAAGAGCATGTATAGGAGGGCATTTCCCCCACCTCTACCCCCCACTCCCCATCCACCCACCGAGGCTTTGATTTGATTCCACAGAAAGGTTTTGCTTTTAAACTGCAGAGATTGTGATTCTTTCATTTAATGTATTTGTTTTCTGTCTTCATATTTGTTTTAAAAGTGCCTAGCCTGACGTTCTAATTTTAGACACATGGGGATTTCCTATTAAGTGTTCTGAAACTTTAAAAATAGGGTCACTGGTGATTTAAAAATATATATTTAAATTAGGTACAAGGTCTTAAAAAGTGTTGTGTGGGCTTTGTTTCTGGGTATGAGGAGTGGGCAGGATGGGAAGCAGGGAAGTGACATAATGTACATGAGGCCTGAGGAAGTGTAGTAAGAAACAGATAAATTCACATCAGAATTTCAGTGTGAGTTAGTAAATATAATTGACCTCACTGATGCTATAACTTGACTTCCTCCCTGTTAAACTAGAATAATCAACAATTAATTTCCAATGGTATGTTATGTAATTGATAGGATTTTCAGTTTGACTTTTTTGGTAGTGATTGGCTTGAAACAAACCTGCAGATCTGAAAGTTTGGGACATTCAAAATTCAGCTTAGAATTTTGCTCCTTATGCCTATTTCTAAATTTTTAGATCTTAATAGAGAAATTAACATGGATGTATGTAACTTGGTGTAATTTCAATGCATTTTTTTTAAGAGAATGCTTTTCCAGCTGACTTCTCTCTCCTATTTTACCTTCCTCACTCCTCCCTCATGGTATGAGAGAAACTGTGGGAGTTGTATATAAAAGAAGAGAAGGTCTGTGAATGTGAGAGTCAGACACTATTCTCATCCATGTCTTTGCTTTACACAGAAGTATTTTAGTTATCAGAAGCTCTCGATACTTTTTTCAGAACCTACACAAACTGTATTCAGCTATTTATGAACTGACTCTAAAAGATAGAGATTCTGATGTTGTACCAAAAAAATGTGTGTTTTTTTTCCTCTCTAGGACAAAACCTCAATCACTTTGATCCCAAATACGATATTGACCTTTTAGGCTATAGCAGTATGAAGAATTTGCCCCAAAACTCCAATTAGTTTTGCATCTTTAATGACCACAGGTCCAATCCTGGTCCCATTGAAGCCAATGTGAGTTTTCCCTCTGACTTAAGATTTGCAGAACTGGAGAGAGGGTAGCAAAACATGTGGACAGAACCACACTAAGTGATTTGGAGAGACTGGAACAATGGGTGCTGCAGATAGGGGTGATTAAATACTAATAACTCTAAAGTCTTACACCCAGAAACAGGAGATAAACAGCAGATGCAAAATGAGGGGACCTAGCCAAGCAGCAGCACCTATTGCATCAAGTGAAGCTTATTTTCATCTTGTCTTCTTAATTGTCCTAATGTTACTGAAGTTTCAGCAGGGAAGGTGGGGAAATGAGAGGATCTCTACCTTAACAAGTGGTTGACAACATGACAAAAAATAACAGGGATCTGGAAGCTCAGCCAAATGACACATACCCATTCTTTTAAAGGTTAAAATCTAAAAAGGTTAAAATCTCATACTGAAACTCAATCTGTACCCACACAGGCAGACAGCAAAGTCTGTCCACAAGGTGGTAGATGGAATTCCTTCTGCTTACCTTATATGGCTTGTACCTTGTACAATTGTATTGCTCACATTCTGCACTTGCTAGAGGTGACGGATCAGCTTTTATGGTTGTGACACTCTGCACCCCATATTTATCACAGTGGTAGGATTATGATATGATTATGACATAATAATGATGCATCTTGTACAAAATGTGTTGTGTGAGGTGTCAATGGAAAATTATGGTTTACTGAATATGATTATCCTATTTGTATGAATGTATCATTTTTGTATCTGTATTTATGAATATTGACTGTATCTGTATTTATGAATATTGACTGTATCTGTATTTCAAATGTGCTTGCACCTGGGTAACACCCGCAAAACTTTACATACAGCCTAGCCAGCACATCATGAATGGCTTATTCAAGTTGAATGGCCCATCAAAAAAGACAATGGGACATGGAAAAGGCTGATCCTCACCTGGGGATGCTTCAGTCAGCCTATGGATAATGGCTGCCATGACTCATCGGCGCATGCAAGGGGTCGTGACTAGATCACATGATACTAACTGCATTTTGGTATCTGTATTTTCCCACAAACTGGGCTGGGAACTTGGCTTGGAACAAAGGGGTTCCCGCCATATGGAATAAGCTATAAAAGGGGGAAATGACATCACCAAGGGGCCTCACTCCCCACACAACAGAACACGTGGAAACACAGACTGAACTGCAGGGAGTGCTGGTCCCAGGCGGGAAAGAAGGAATCCTGTCTGTGTATGGAAGCTTGGTGAACTGTTTGTACTATCTAACCAGGTGAGACATTGCTTGATTCAAATCCTAACTAGTGTATAACACTTAGATTGCATGTTTGCTTGAAGTGTGTGGGGAATCCGCTCAGGAACAGGGGCTGGGGCATTGTCTTCTCCACATCGAGGGAGGGGCGGACTTAGGGTTACCAGATAGCAATTGTGAAAAAACGGGATGGGGGGGGGTGGTAATAGGCGCCTATATAAGAAAAAGTCCCCAAAAATGGGACTGTCCCTTTAAAAATGGAACATCTGGTCACCCTAGGTGGACTGGGTAATAAATTTATACTGGTCAGACTTTTGACTAGGGCAAGACAGTACAGCTCTGGGGTTGTAGGCTGTGGAGCTGGGAGGGTGGGGGAGCTCACTGGAGTTGTTCCATTGTCATTTTATGAGTGGCTGAGGAGAAGCCTTCATGTAACTGCAGCTGGGTGTGTCAGTGTGAGTACAAGTCCTGGAGAGGACTGTAGCTTGTCACAGCATCACAGGGGGAGAGGGAGCCCAGGCTAGTGAGACAGAGGGCTCAGTGATACCCCAGTTCCAGGTTGTACCCCGGCGGGGGGATCCCATCACAATGGTAGCCTATAATAAAGTGCACTGAAGTAATCCAATCATAGTGTCCCAAAGGCTTGCATCATGGCTATCAGATCAGCATGTTAGAGTATATTAAAATATATTTAACATCTTACATGCAATGGTTTTGTGCTGCCTACAAACCATGAATGTCTTTAATAATGACCATGTTTCAGTATATCCTGAAATAATTCCTGAATAATTTTTCTAATAATAGAGCAGAAGTTTTTTCAATTTGGGATAGTCCCAGAAGATCTGAAGATGATTCCTCAGAAACTGGAATTCCTTCCAGGATTTTCTGTGAATTTTGTATCTGTTTTGTTTAGTAATACTGGTAGGTGAACATATCTACTGTTATGTAGATATCTACAACACACTGTCTGTGAAGGGAACTTTCTCAGCTCATACTTGTTAGCATTCTATCCTTCTAGTCCTTTAGAGATTTTAGTTAATTTCCTTTTCCCGCCCTAGCCTCATGTTGTCAATATTGCCCTATAGTCTTAAGTAAAAATGTGTACACATGTAAACAGCCTTCCAGTACTATGATTTTATAAATAATATCTAAGATACAAAAGTTCAGTTTTTTCAACTTATCTCTTCACTGACATTCTGAAGAGAAGTTTATTTGCCATTAATTCTCTGCATCATTATAAATAAACATATCTGCAAGTCAAATCTTTACATTATGTGGAATGGAAAGGTCATTTAATAAGGTTGCAAAAGTTATATCTTTAAACACAGTGCAAGAATAAAGGGCAAACTTCAGGTTTATAGCCCAAAATATCAATTTAATGCTAAAACTATAACATAAAACAATAGCCCATATTAAACAACCTCAAGGTTTACAGATCATTTCACATTTTTGGGCAGTCTAGTTTTAAAGTATCTCTTACAAAGCTTAATTTAGACATTGCATCTTGAAATAATTTATTACAAAGAGGCCAAGGTCTTGCAAAAATCATTTAAAAAAAAATCAATAAAACTTACAGAACTACCAAACTGGAGAGGTTTCCAAAAGCATAGTCTGGTATATGATGTATTTTGTTCAATGCCAGTGTCATTGCCTGAAGTGCTGATAAACTCCTAAAAGCTTGCACAGGAATTTCTGTCAAAGAGTTGTCATCCAGCCACAAGTGTCTAAGAGAGACCAAGCCACTGAAGCAGTTGGGTGGCACGTAGTTGATGTGGTTGGCATCCAGGCGTCTAAAAAACCAGAAATTTAGAATTCTGATTGAGAAAAATGTAATGAATCGACATAACAGACCTAAAGGGATATTGTCAAGTACAGTGTGCTCCAAAGGGGAGGGTGGGGGGAAGGGTCATCACATCCCCTGTTGGTGCTCTGGAGATACCCACATTTTCTTCTACTTTAAGTTCTGGTCCTTGAGGCCCCACACCATGGTCAACATTCTTATAGTCAATATCTAAACCGGACTCATTTTGGAACCATCAGTGTGACTCTTTTATGGACTGAAGGGGTCACTTTTGAATGGCGCAGGGCACTCCTCCATGGGCTGAGCAATGAGTTTATTTCCCCTTCTGAGCTCTCAGTCACCTTAAGGGATTAAAAACTAGGTAAGAAATTCATTCAGAGACTCTTTCATTATTTTTATGTCTCTGTGTCATGGGATTGCTTCTGCGTAACTGAAAGAAGCATTTGACTCTCCATAGTTTTCAGCACCATCTTAGAAGCCTGAAAAGAAATTTTATTTCTGACTAATTGTATCTATTACATTTTGTGAAATATTGGTTCTTCCTGTGTTTCTAATGAAGGCTGAAGTTAAAATGTCATTTGCAGGGCAGACACGACTTCCTTTTATTTTGCACCAGCATTACCGATTAGCTGGTTTCATCCGTAGGAAAAACTAAAGCAGTTTGGTTGCTGCAGAACCAACACAGGGAGAACAACTGCACAACAGATGATTTGTTTTTCTCTAGATTCTACGGACCTCATTGTGATCTCACACTGGTGTAAATCAGGAATAATCAATGCAGTTTCAAGGGCGTAAACAGGTCTGAGATAAGAATCAGGCCCTATATAATCACTGGTTTAAAATTATTTCTATTTTGTGTTCCTGGTAGAGCACAATTGAAAGAACACATCGATTTTCTGAAATGTTAGGGAACATATATGTTATCTGTATGCTTATCATAACTCTTCTATGCTTCTACTTACTTCTAATCTGCTTTAATGACTTTGCACACTTGTTTGCACCACAAAAGTAATTATTTAGCACTTTTGTTCAGGCTGCCAGTTTACAGGATGTTATTAAAAGGAAGCAGTAGTGAATTTTCAAAAGCATGTTTGAAAACATTACAGAACAAACAGATGCACCCTGAGCGTAAGGAGGTAATCCTTCACAACCCGAACTGGGTCCATTTGAGAGAGGGGGAATGAATACTCTTTGTGGCAAGCATACTAATCTCTTTATTTAAAGTGCTTCCTCATTTACAGTCATGTAAAATGTCGGGTCCATTCTGTCTCCTAGTCCACAGTACTTCGACCTACTGCATGAGAACCAATAATGAATTCTAAGGCTCTGTGCCAGACTGGCAAATAACTGAGACAAGGTCAGTTGGAACAAATTTATAAAGTTCAGTGTCAAAGCCCTTGTACAATTAAATTTTCACTATAATAACTGACATGGCAAGCAGCAGAGACAGAGCTTCCAAAATAACTCAAGGGTCTGTCAACAATGGGTGAGGCTGGAAATGTTTAGAAATACCCATGCTGTACCTCCCCCACTCCCCAGGCAACAACATACTTTGCCTGTGTTTTCAAATAAGGTATAATTTGAGTGAATAGATGGCGTTTATTTGTGTTTGGTTAGAAGTAAATTTCTTGTCTGCGTGATGTCTGTATGTAAACTAAGGAGTTATAGTTGCACTAGTTTGACAGTTACACTGATTAAAGAATGGAGGCTTTATTCAATTTAAATGTGTTACTGTATTGCAATTAACATCTTGTCTCATGTGGGGTCTCAGTCTGCAGCACGTGTTGACTCCAAAGGGGCTATGTGCACAAGGGTTGCAGGATAGAAGTTGTTAGGTATAGTCAGTTGTTTTAGATGATACAGAAGCTATGGATGAAATCCTGGCTGCACTGAAGTTAATGGCAATATTTTCATTGATTTCAGTGGGATCAGGATTTCATCCTCCACATATTTTACAGAAAATTTAGAAATTGAGTTAGTTGAAAGTGTAAATTCCCAAATTTAAATAGTATTGTCCCCTGTATGTGTGTGTATGAAGTCATATTTAATTGTGATTCAAAGCTAGGTGAATTATTGTTTCAATATAACTTTATGGCAAAGCAAGAAGCTACTATGGCTTATACAGTATGTAATGTAGTTGCAGGACTTACAAGTGCTCTTAAAATGTATGACCAACAAATGTTTCTTTGTTATCTAATCTTTTTTTTAAATAAATTCCTGAGTACCATTTTCCTACTTGCAGATAATAAAACATTTCATTAGTGGTTATGTGTTTCCTGGCATCATATAAATAATCTATACTGATGTATAAAACATTGAGCAAAATCATAGTTTTCAGCCAATTTTTTTACTCGTCTTGATCAAAGTTTTGGCACTTTCAAAACTAAACCCATTAACTCATAAACATGACCTTACTTATAATTTAAAATATATAGTTAACATGTGGGAAGTTTAAAAGATCTATTATATTCCAAAGAAAGCCAACTTAGGGATACAAAAATATTTGATCTCCTCTGATAGGCAGCCTATAAAATGACATCCAGCATGATATTTATCATGAGCTCACTTAAAATGTCCAAAGTAAATGCTTAAATTATGCAGAATGTAGTCCACTGTAGTTGTTTGTACTGTGTATGCTCTGACCATATGTTTTGCAGCTCATGTAAAGATACTATTCATGCAGAATTCTAAAAGTGGATAAAGTAAAAGAGCTGACTCTCAGATTTAAGAATGAAACACTAATTCCTTCCATAACTATTATTGGTATTCTGGACTATAGTCAGTGTATACAGGATCTGGGCTTAGGCATAGTTTGACTACTATATTTTGGGGTGGAAGCTCCAGTCAGCCAATTGACTGGGGGGGGGGG
>QXTE01000034.1:1644140-1673660 GCA_003942145.1 Platysternon megacephalum | reverse complement strand
ATTCTGTGCCTGCCGAAGGGGGGGGGGGGGGGGGGGGGGAACCCCTCCCTGGACCCCCCAAACTATGCCCAAGGATCTGGGACAAGATTATAGTGGTGCTGGCCCATCACTATAGTTAAGCTTGTGTCACAACTTCTGTTTAAAGGTTGACCTTTCTAAGTCCTCTAAAATAAATATGCTTAATTGGATTCCTTTGAAATTTGTTATGGCTCAGAAGAGTGCAATTGAGGGGTAATGACCCAAATTTGGGGTAATTTGAGCTAGGGGTTGTGGAAATACAAGCCCCCCGCAAAGTAGCCATTTTTCAAAAAGTTTCTGGGTGGTTTTTGTTTTGTTTTGTTTTTGCACAGAGATAGAGATCACACTACTGATGTGATGTGGGTCAAAATGGTCTAATTCTGTCAAATTTTACCCAAGATAATGCATGGAACCCATAAATATTTGGGGGACCTAAACTGAGAATGGTATTTAAGAAAATGTACAGTTTTTACAATACACATGTGCCAATACAGACAAATGGCTAGAGTAGTGTTTCTCAAACTGGGGTCAGCAGGCCCCACTGATTAACTCATTGAGAATGGTATCTAAGAACACGTTCACTTCTTCACTTGCATAGATGTAGGGTCTGGAAGAATCACTGTGCACCCAAAGCCATTGCCCCTGGTGAACGTCCCACCACTGACATTTTTAGTCTGAGCTTTGTACACCTGTGCAATAAAGATTTAATAACTCAGGTTTCTTGCTACAAGTCGTGCCTGTTATAATAGAACATGTTTTCAGTTTATGGGGAGGCTTCTGTGTGTGCAGAATAGTCAATAGCTGGTTTAACCAAACTGTTTGTTATATTTGGTGGCGAGGAGCCGGAGACAGAGGAGAGAGAGTGTGTGTGTGTGTGTGTGTGTGTGTGTGTGAGAGAGAGAGAGAGAGAGAGAGAGAAGGGGGGACAGGGAGAGGGGTTGTCGCTGTGGAGAAGCCAGGAAATGAGGATGGGTGGTAGGCAAGCCTTAGGTTGGTTGATAAAATCTGTATTTTACTAGCCCGTGGGGGAAGTAAGTGGCTACTTCTGGATCTCAGGGAAGATTAATGTGGTATTTCCAAAGACACACCGCATGGAGGTTTGGAATTGACAGTACACATACCTTGACCACTAAGGGAAAAGAAATATGTGCGATGCCATGATTGCCAATGTGTGGACTGTGGGTGATTCTTGGATCACAAGGTTGCAGAAGTTTGTGGGAGAGCCAGGGGCAAACCATGACATGGGGATTGCTGACTACAGACTGATTTGGGTGGAGATAGGTGGCCTGTGTTGGCATCTGAGTTTGCCCACTCTGCAACATCTAACCAGGGACTTAAGAGGCTGTGATCTGCCAGTCATTGTGGTGATTCACTTGGACGGAAATGATCTGGGCCTTAGGCCTAGTGTGCGGCTCATACAATGTACAAGAGCAGATCTGGACCACGTCAGAGATTTGTGTCTAGAAGCTGTGATAGTTTTCTCTTCTTTGGCTGAGTGTCCAAAGAATTGCTACAGTGACCATATGAAAACTATTAATAAGTGTTGGAAGAACATCAATTGGGAAATTGGAAGGCTCATGGCTGACCAGAAAATGTGTACTGTATGGCATAGAAACATTACAGGCTGTTCTCAGGGGTATGGCTATTGGACCAGGGTCAGAGGATATTTCTCTTGAACATAAAACTGTCATTATTGTGGAACAAAAACCCTGTCTGTGATTTTTCTCACTGGCTGTGCCACAAACTCCACCCTCCATGTACCCACTAAAGGGACCAACAACATCAGTTGCTTAATTGAGGTGGTTTTCCACTAAGGTGAAGCAGAACTACATTCAATGCACCTGGATCTCTGATGCAATGCAATGCAGACTGTTTGCACCGCATTGCTAGCCTAATCTGGTCCTACAGCTGGCTGAACCTGCCCAGGGAGCATCCCCTAAAGTAGCGGTGATCTTCCCGTGGCATGTAGCCAGCCTAAGGGTGCTCACATCAGTCTCCCTCCCTTCCGCTAGTGTATCAAAGAAAGGAGGGCTGGTTGGGATGGCCCTGTGCTAAGTGGATCCCTGTTTGATTCCAACCTCTTGTGACTGTCTGCAGCCCAGTGTAAGACAGAGTGATCCTTAGGCTGCTCTAACATTGCACAGGGGGGCCAACCCAGCACAGACATGTGGCAGAATGAAGGGAATGCAAAAGTGATCATTAAGGCATCTTTGCACGTACACAAATAACCTTCACCTGCACTCTGTTCAATTCAGCTGCACCCCAGGATCAGGCTCAATGTGAATGTAGACAACTTTTAAGACTGCATGTTTCCTAGGAAGGATGATTACTTTACAGGTTTCACTGATTATTATATAGTGATAATGTGTCATGGTATGATGAGGAATAAAGTTTTAATCATCATTAGATTGGGATCCCTCCTGAGTGGCAACATGGGTAAAGCTTTTTGCATGAAATTTTTTCTTGTAGGAAAATGTGGCTTCATCTAAATAAACATTTTCACAAGAAAATGTTGATTTTTGACTAAATTTTCCACTTTTGCATTTGAAGGAATAAAAAATTGAGTTGACATTTCTAAACAAAATTTCATTTTTTTCCATTCCAAAATGCCAATTCAAACCTCTTTGGATTTTTTCCTTCTTTAAAATATTTCATTTTTTTTGTTCCAATTCAGAATGGAAACTAATTCTGAATGTCAAAATTTCTTGGGGGATGAAAATTCCATTTCCCATCCAACTCTAGCCACAAATGAATTATAGAGAAAATCCCAGATAATTTCCACTTAAACCTTTATGTGACATCAAACCTGATAATCATGTACCCTGTATATACCAAATAGATAAAAGACAAATAAAAACTATTTAAGAAATGCTTTGGGCAACTTAAAAAAAATCTTATTGAAACCTTACTAGTACTATTTTCATATCCTGCCTCCTGTAAAGTCAGGATGACTTACAACAATAAATTCAGGAGAGAAGTTTGTTCTGTTTAGTATAGGAACTATCTTTTTATCTTGATCCTTCGCCCACTGAAGACAATAGAAAAACTTGTGTTGAATTTTAGGGGAGCAGGAGTAAATAATCCATATTACTGGGGATGCGTTTCTTTGCTTGTTAATGTCCTTTATGAATAGTGAGCTATGGGCAAGAAAGCACTGCCTAGTATGTCATTGATTTTTGGCTATTTCCATGTTGGCTGAGCAACCGTAAAGTTACTCATTAATAATGGTGTATAAACATGAGAATAAACAGAGCGTAAAGTTTCATCAAAGTTTCGGAACTTTGTATACAATGCTAAAATAATCAAAATTTAAGAATGGCAAAAAGTTTCTTCATTATGAATGTAAGATTTTCTTTCCTTTTAATTAATAACATTCATATAAGGAGGTCTGCAAATTCTTTAGTTGTATGGTAAACTTTATATTATTTCTTGCATTAACATTTGCAGAAACAATTCTTTTCTATTAAAATTTTCCACATCTAAAAACCTCTGGGGCATTAGAACATATATGCTTATTCAACCCTGTTGAATACCTTCTTGACATCAAGGCAGACGGCAAGAATGGGATGCCAGAGTCCTGAGCAGTATGCAAACAACTAAGAGCACCAGCTGATGCTCTGTTCTAAAGAAACTTCAGGGTGAATAAGGTAAGGTAGACAGCACTCAAGTGACACTGGCAAACACTATAATATCTTAGTCCTGGCAAATCAGTGATAATGTTAGTTACATTTAGCCATGATACTTGAAAACAGATTTTCCTTTCTTGGGTGTAACAGAAATGAATGGCAATCTTATTGTTGGGATTAGTATTTCACATTATTTCCCTTAACTTCATACAGTACTTCAGATGAAAATTACAGTACGCTATAAGGCATGATTCTGTAGAACTCAGATGTTAATCCATTATGACTTGGGCACTTCCAAAATGAAAGCGCTTTGATTAGTTCCTTCAAACCCTCATGTGATACAGGAACACTGAGTTTCACGTAATCATTTGGCTCAAACCTAGGTAGTCGATGCCTTTAAGAACTGTTGAACTAGTACATCCTCATAGTTGACAAGGAGGCTAGAGTCCCTTGTAAAATTGAAGAGGATTTTAATATCCTGAGTTTTAAGGATTGTTTCATTTTTAGCTTTAATTAAAGAAATAAGGTGTGCATTCTCCATTGGCTTCACATGACAGGTTAACAGTCTTACATTTTTCTCCCCAGATTTTTGTTGTTTAAGGTGAAATAAAGCATATCCTAGTTTTTCAGTATGTACAAACTATTTTGTGCGCTGTTGTCAACATCTTATTTTCTAGGATTTTGTATTTTGTAAATATCTTGTCATGCCTGCAATATATATATATATATATATATATACACCTCTACCTCGATATAACGCTGTCCTCGGGAGCCAAAAAATCTTACCACGTTATAGGTGAAACTGCGTTATATTGAACTTGCTTTGATCCGCCGGAGCGCGCAGCCCCGCCCCCCCGGAGTGCTGCTTTACCGCATTATATCCGAATTCGTGTTATATTGGGTAGAGTTATATCGAGGTAGCGGTGTATTTTTAAGTATAGCATAGCATTTGGGAAAGGTGAACCCTAGCAAAGTATGTTAATATTTTTAACTCAAATTTCCAAAGAACTAAGGCTGCTTCCAATAAGAATGAGGCCAAGTAAGAGAGCAAAGCTATGACTCAGAGCTGAATTGAAACCTCAGTGAAATTACAGGAAAACCTTAGTGCTGGTTTGGGATATTCACAATTTAGGCCCTGATCCTGAAAGCTGCTCTGCAGAGACAGCCTTCTGTGCGTCAATGGAACCGCACTGATTTTAGGGAGGCTGCACATGAGCACAGGACTCTGCCTCACGGAGCAGTACTTTTCCCAGCAAAGTAAGTCATAATCAGTTAAAGAATTAATTCATACAGTATGCAAGTAATGTGCACTGTACATTTTTAATCACCTCACTAAATAAAAGTCTATGGTAACTGAAAGATAAAGTGCCACCACCAGCAGGAAAGAAGATCTGCAGAAGGCAACTGAAGCAATTCAGAGTTTAAACAGCAACAAACGCCAGTACCATCAGAAGTTGGATGAAAGCGTGGAAGAAATTGTTGCTTGATTCTCCAATACATTCATTCAATTTTGGGGATTAAAAAATTTTGGGGGGAGGGATAGCTCAGTCGTTTGAGCATTAGCCTGCTAAACCCAAGGTTGTGAGTTCAATCCTTGAGGGGGCCACTTAGGGATCTGGGGCAAAATTGGTCCTGATAGTGAAGGCAGGGGGCTGGACTTGATGACACTTCAGGGTCCCTTCCAGCTCTATGAGATAGGTATATCTCCATATATATTATTTATATCTATACACCAGAGGATGGAGGAAAAGCCTGTCCTATAATGTATATTTTTATGCATAAATAAAACAATTGCTATTAAACTGGTGCTATGAGTGAGCAGGGAAAAGTTGTAGCTTTTTGTACTAATAAAATGAATTTAGCATTGTTACATGATCAGCTACGCATCCTTTAAGGCAGCAATAGAATTAGCTTGGCTATCCACCCCTAAACATGATCATATTTTTAGGGTTAAAAAAAAAAAGAATGAGAGAGTTGGCACCAACATTCAGCAGTTCACAACTACTGTAGCTTAAGGACTGGGTTAATGAGGCTCACACAAATCATGCCAGACTATAAAGTTAAACATAAATAAATACTAAACCTGGCTATCCTAAAGAAAACGTTAATTTGGTAAAAGGTTTCTAAGAGCTTTTAACCTTTTAATTACTCTTTTGATAGAACTTCTGTTATTTCAAGGGTTTCAAAAAGTAATTCCTATTGTAAATCAGAAACCAAAGCAAGAGTACCTTCTGAACAGAAAATTACTACACTCTATGAAACAAGAAACTGAATCTCTGCACACCTTTATCTGACAGGCACAACCCAGTTGGAACAAACAAAAGAATCATGGTTTTCTTTTCCTCAAAGAGTTCACTTTTGCCAATGATCTTCTTTCAGCTGATAGTAGCTTTTCTGTACAAGCCCTTATCACTCCATCTTCTGTCTGCTACACAGCTGTTTAAAGTTCTTACTGGCCTCTGTCATTCTTTTTTTTATTTTAATTCTGTCACCAGATACCAGTCTTTTACACAGACCACATAACCCTATGGTTTTCTTCTTCAGCTTCTTCTTTCCCACCTCAGGGAAAGACATTCTCAACAAAGAATGAGAGATACTGTCATTTTATTTAGAAACTGTGCTGAAAATTCCACAGTCTCTCTCAAAGCAACAAAAAAACCACCCTTGTTTGCCTGCCTTATCACGTTTTAGCTCCGAATACCTATAGAATAATGAGATTTAGCAAGATATTATTTGTTATGTTTAGAAGGGGGAAAAATCAAATGTAGTCATTAGACCAGAGTTTTCTCATGACTTTCACGAAAATCAAAGGAAAGAAGAATAACCTTAAAAGCATATGCTTGAGATATTTTACGCTGTCTCTGGTCAATAAAGAAAAAGGTCGCTGAAGGAAGTAACAATTATTAGATAACCAATTCTTAAGATTGCTTTACACTAGCGTCTGTAATAAACTTTTTGAAAATACAGAAGCCAAATGTTGTCCAAGACAGACATAAGAATGCATGGGCAATAATATTGCCCAGCATTATGTATATATAATTGAAAGTCACAGAGATGTCATTTTATTTTTGAAATCATTACAAAAAAAATTTAAATTTTTTTGGCTGAATTTAGTGTATGCAAAAGATATTGAGTTAACTACACTGGAGGCTTCTCTTATTCACAGAACAAGGCTATAGCATAATCTGAGACAGTTCAAGTTTTTCCACAATACCCCCATCAATATGTCTCAACTCTGACCTAAGCCAGTCTATAGCATAGTCTATATGTCCTCTGAGTCCTCATCCTCTCTGCAGACTCCCAATGAAGTTGCTAATTAGTGCAAACGGTTTTTGTGATACTAAATATTTTAATTTTTCTAGTGCCTTCCACACAAGGACCTAAAAAATTTACAAAGATTAATTATGCTTCCACCACCCTTGTGAAGATGATGGACTTTACACCAATTCTGCAGATGGGAAAAACTGAAGCACTGAGAAGTTGTTGTCTGAATTTTCACATGTCCCCAGATGTAAGGCACCTAAGATTTTGAGTGCCCAGCTCTGGCTATCTTGATGTCTTAAGTTCAGCACCCAAAATCAGTCAATACTTTTGAAACTTTAGACTCCAGTTTCCTGCCCAGGTCACAATGGATGTTTGCGGCTAATCTGGAAATAGAATGTTTATCTACTGACCCCCACTCCTGTGTTACCCACAAGACTATCCTTTCTTACTTGTCTACTGGGAACTACTGTAAGACGACTCATACCACTTCACACAAGCCACTAAACAGCCAGCTAATGGTAACTTTTGGTCTTTGGACCTGGGCAATAGTTCTGATACAATGGAGGCTCACAGACAAGGCTAATATGGTACAGCCAAGTCATATAAGTGTGGGGACTTGTTTGCCTCATGTCATTCAAGCATATTACACAAAAGGGAATTAAAGATGAATTAATAGTGTTTTCAGTGTTGTAAAACAAAAAGTAATTACAATGTCATTTAGAGATTTAAAAATATATTAAAGGTGTTCTTCAGGAAACCTTAATGATGAGAAAGATCAGCAGTGTTCATGAAAGCAATTTCTATTTCCAATTATACTTGACCGAACAGTAAGTATCACAGTGCAGTGCATCTTTGCTCGGACTTTGAACCATCTTAAAGTACTGTAAAGCAACTGTCACATGAAGTCACTTCTGATGGTTAATTGAAAAATATGGTATTGTAGTTGAAAATGAATTCAAAGGGAGTTGGGAAGAAAAAGTTGACCAAATATACTATTTGATAACATTATCTTATAAATTAGTTACATTAACAACGTAATATAGTGTAGTATATCAAGTATACTTACAGAGACTGAAGACTGCGCAAGTTCTGAAGTGCTTCAGTGGGAACCTGCTTTAACTGATTGTTCTGCAGCATTCTTCATTAAAATCCGGAAACAATGTAAGACAAGGAAATTATTTTACTTTACATACTTTAGGCCAAATTTTGCTTTCTTTCACCCATGAAACTCCAGGAATGGGATTGTATGGGTATTATGGGGTGTAGATTTTGACCTTATCAAATTAAGATGTAATTTACACATATATCTAAAAATTACTAAACCACCTTTAAAACTCACATTTTGCATTCTTTCATTAGTGGATTTGTCTTCTCAAGGTGAGCAAATACCTGCAGCATGAACTAACTATATTAATAGTAGCATGCTAGCTAAGGGCTGGATTTTCAAAAGCATCTGAGGCAGTTCAGAATACAGAGTCCCACTGGCTTTCAATGGTACTTGTGCTCCTAACTCTTTTCAGGTGCTTATGAACCTGGCTCCCCCCAAAAACTTAAGTCCCTTCCTATTTCTTACTCAGACAAAATTTCAAAGGCAATGGACCACCTCCTGAGATTCTTACTAAAGAAAACAGCTATTACAGCTAATTGGAATTTTTCTCAGTAAAGACTTTAAAATTTGACTCAGGTAGAGTTTTGCCTGACAAAAGATTATAGAATTTGGCTTGGTGAGATTAGTTTTTTCCAGTCTACAGAGGAAGTTGCTCCTTGTTGCACAAAAAAAGGCAATGACCTGAAAAACAACCTGTTCTATATCTGTCACGCTGCCTTCTTCTCAGGGGCTGAAATGCACTTTTTTAATTTCTTTTGAATTTGATGAAACATTTGGGGCTAGGGCAGGAACAGAGGACTTCCAGAAAAACCCAAGAAGTGCCAAAGCCAGAGGTCCATGCCTGGGTGAACTCCCACTGTGCAAAAGGGCTTTGCCTGAGTAAAAATGAAGGACTCTATTGTGCTGTTAAGGCCCAGCCAACCAGTAAGGGAAAGTACGGAAGCTGAGCTGGTCACTGCAGAAGGGGTAGTACGGCTTTGGCCCTGCTCCTTCTCGGTCCCCAGTAGAGGAGGTATTTCTGACAGTAGCACTATCCCTTGGTAGCCCCAGAGCTCCCTGAGCCAAAGACTGCTATTGTGCCAACTCCTGAGTGGACAGGGGCGAGAGAGTCCTTGTTACCTTCTCCCCACTTACACGTCTTGCAGTGGCTGGGCATAATCTTGAAGTGAATGGGATCTCGGGATTTGGCTGATACTGAATAGGTGGTTGGCATTTTATTCAAAAAAGGGGCAAATTTTGACATCCTTACCCAGGCAAAACTTCCCCTGAAGTTGAGTTAAGTAAATAGAGTGGGATTTGGCCCATAATCCTATTTTTATAACTTTTATTATGTGCAGTATTATACTTCTCAAATGCACAAGTTTTTAATCAAAAATAAACACAAAAAAGGCAGATAATATTCTTTAACTGTTTTTTTTATAGACCCGAGCTTATCCTGAACTGATTACATCCATGAGGATACGAGATTTAGATATGAGCGGAGAGCTGTATTTAAATTATGCCTAGGTTACAGTAATTAATCTATCCAGCTTGCCCCTCAAAAAGCTAAAAGAAAAATTATCCTCAATTTTATCCACCCATTAAAAACGCCTCTGAAGCTTTTAGACTTGAATTCAGAACTTTTGTGGACAGTTAAAGAAACTATTAACTGGAACAATTTTTGTCTTTGATATTGTACAGTGACATTTAGTTGATGAGCAAGCTGTTTTAGAACCATTTGTGTTTAGGACATTTTTCATATGATAAAGCAAAGATATACAAATGTTAATATGTATCTTCATTCCACCTGAATCGCTCACAATGGACTGATCAAAATATGCAATTTACTTGATCAAATCTTTACACGTTAATTAGTTCCCTGGAGCATTTAGGAAATCAGAAATATATCAAACACCACACAGTTTACTTACAGCACTTTAAGACTGAAAAGGCCAGCAAATGCTCCCCTGGGAATGTATGTCAAGCCATTTCCTGCAAGACGTCTGCAGGGTTTAAAAAAAAAAAAAAAAGGGTAAATACATTTCTCTTCATGTGGAATTAATTTGGTTGTTAAAAAGCAACATGAGTATGTTTGAACCACTGATGCCAAAGGCAGTTGTTTAGGAGCCTTGTTTTGTCATCATTAATATACTGTTAAAAAAAATCCTGTAACTGTGTAGTCAATTTACTGGCAGCTGGGCTGCAGAGACAAATGCACTTTCACTATAAATCAAGTTTATGGTTTACAATGCATATCTAATTGTTCATACTGTTCTTTTTAAAAAGTAAACAATGTCTAATACTAAAATATAAATAGGCTGACTACCAGTAGTATTATGGAACATTCTGGCTCATATTTTTAGAACTGTGCATGCATAATTTGTGCGTTCATTTTAATGCAATTGTGCACACAATCACAGTACATGCACACATTAATGATCATGGCTCATTTACCATGACTGCACATGAAGTAATGGGACATGCATCTTTTCCCCAGGCACACATTTATAAAAATGTGGCCCTCAATGTAATTGCTAAAATTTCTTACAATACTTTCTATTTCTATAGCACCTTCCCTTTTTCTTTTTTTTTGGGGGTGTGTATGATGTTTTACAAACTTAAATAAATAAACATCACAAATGCATTTGTGAGGTCTGCTATTTTTCCAAAAGGAGATGCATTCTTCAGGAAGTGTGTAGAAGAAAGATATCCCATATTTGATGTGAAATAATGGATCTATCGTTCATATATGGCCCCCTGCAATATGGTGTCTGAGTATGTCATCATTTTTAAAGTATTTATCCCCACAACATCCCTGAGAGGTAAAAAGTACAGCTGGGCAACTGAGCCTTAAGATAGGCTAAGTATCTTGTCCGATATCACACACTGAGTTTGGGGGGGGGCAGGCATTTGAACACAGCTCTTCAAAGACTCAAGCTAGAGTCCTAACCCACTGGGCCACCCTTCCCCTCAACAGAGTAGGTAAAAGAGAACACTAACAAGGACTTGACCAATGTTGCAATAAAACTCCATACCAAAGACTCCCATCCATAAAGGCTCTGCTGAGGTTCATACTTTCTGCGTGAAGTGGAATATTCCCTGTGGTAAAGCTTTAACTGGAAAACCACACCTGTTCAACAGCTCCTGAATAAGGATCCCAGCTGTTCAGAGGAGGGAGGGGACTGTTAGTGAAAGATGGACCATGCCTATTTCATTGGAACACTATGCACCTTTACAGTAGTGTTTCACTAGGGTAGTACTTATTTTTCCAGTTTCAGACCCTCATTAGACCTTTTTGTGGCGAACTGTACATTTAGTGTCTTGCACTATTTTGAAGTGTAGTAGCTTAAAATCATTTTTTGAAACAAACAAACAAAAAAGTTTGGGATTATAATTCTATTAATATACATTCTGTGCCTATTTGGAGGAAATTAAGGGTGAGTTTAGCTGCTTTTTGGAATATATTTGAGTTGATTCTAATTGGCCCATGATTTTCTCGGTCAAAGTTCTTTTTTGCAGAATTCTCTCTGGGAGAAAATGTACCAGAGTAATTTGTCATTTTTCATACAAAGACTTCACGGTCAGCAGGATGAATATTTTAGTCTAATTTGACTTCCTAAAACAAAGAACTTCACCTAGTAATTTCTGCATCTGGACCATGACTTTTAGAAAAACATCTAGCCCTGACTTAAAAACAGCCAGGGAGAAAGAATCCACCACATCCCTAGGTAAATTTTTTCAATGATTAATTATCTTCACAGTTAAAAATGTGTACCTGTTTCTAGTCTGAATTTGTCTAACTTCAGCTTCCAACCACTAGATCACATTATACTTTTGTTCTTCTAGATCAGTGGTGGGCAACCTGCAGCCTGCAGGCTGCACACGACCCGTCAGGGTAATCTATTGGTGGGCCTCGAGACAGTTTGTTTACATTGACCGTCCGCAGCTCCCAGTGGCTGCGGTTCGCTGCTTGCCACCCCTGCGCTGCTTCCTGCAGCTCCCATTGGCTGGGAACAGTGAACCGCGGCCACTGGGAGCTGCGGGCGGCTGTGCCTGCGGACGGTCAATGTAAACAAACTGTCTTGTGGCCCACCAGGGATTACCCTGACAGGCCAATGGAGCCCGCGAGGCACAGGTTGACCACCACTGTTCTAGATTAAAGAGCCCTCACTATAGAAATATCTTCCTCATAAAGGAAGATCCTTGTAGATCCTGATCAAGTCACCTCTTAACTGTGATAAATTAAATAGATTGGGCTTCTTTAGGCTCTCACTGTACAGCAGGTTTTCCAAACCTCAAAATAATTTTTGTAGCTCTCTTCTGAACCATTTCCAGTTTGTCAACTTCCTTTCTGAAGTGTGGACACAAGAAGTGGACTCAGGATTGTATTAATGGTCTCACTAATGCTGTATACAGAGATAATACCACTTCCCTATTCCACCCCTGCTTCTGCAGCCAAGGATCACATTCATCTTATTTGCTACAACATCAGATGGGGAGCTCATATTCAACTGGTTATCTACCATAACCCCTAAATATTTTTCAAAGTCACTGCTTTCCAGAGGAGGTACAGTCCTTCCTCTTATAATTGTGGTTTACATTCTTTGTTCCTAAATGTGTATCCTTGCATTTGGTGGTGTTAAAAATGAGTACACCTTTCCAAGCAATCCAGGTCAGTTTGCATAATTGTCCCCATCATTATTTACCATTCCACTAATTTTTGTGTCCTCTGCAAACTTTACCAGCAATTATTTTATATTTTCTTTCAGATTATTGTTACAGATGTAGAAAAGCACTGGGCCAAGAACAGATCCCTCCAGGATCCCAATAGAAAAATCCCCCATTGCTTGAGGATTCCCCATTTAGAATTACTTTTTGAGATCTATCAGTTAACCAGTTTTAATCCATTTGATATGGGATGCATTGATTATGTATAGTGCTAATTTTTAATCAGAATGTCACGTGGGACCAACAGAAGTGTTAAGTATATTATGTCAGCACAGTTACTTTTATCAAGCAAACCTGTGATCACAGCTGAAATAGTATATCAAGGTAGTTGGACAGTACTTTTTTTTCATAAAAAGACGTTGATTGGAATTAATTATATTACCATCTTCTAATTTTTTACTGATTGTGTCTATACCAGCCTTTCCATGATTTTGTGAGGGATTGATGTCAGGCTAACCGACCTACAGTTTCCCAGGTCATCCCATTTATCCTTTTTAAATATTGGCAAAACATTAGCTTTTTTTCCAGTCCTCTGGAACTTTCCCAGTGTTCCAAGATTTGTTTAAAATCAACAATACTGGTTCAGTGAGATCCTTGGCCAATTCTTTTAACACTCTTGGGTGAAAGTTATCTGGTCACTTCTGTAGGGCACGCTGCAAATTTGGTTGCTCTATTCTTGACAGTTTTTTTAATGCTGTCATGTGTTTTTCTACCTGCTATTCCCATCCTATCCCAATCTGGGCACCAAAGGGAAATCAATTCTTGTGTTGCTATCACAGGTAGCTAATCTGTAGGATATTGGGTTTATTCTTCTCTCAGATGTCGTTCATGTTGTCTATGTTTAAATTTGAAAGGTTGTATGGTTTTGAAAGATGCATGCATACTTTGCAATTTTAAATAACATATTGACTGCATTTGCACACTTATGATATGTTTTCTCAAACAGTCCACAATGAATTTCCATGTGTAGTTAGAATTTTTTTTATGCTTCAGCACTGAAGCCAGTGAGTGCATTGTTTCTGGGGTTTTGTTTCCCATTACACTAAGTCATTCAAGGGAAGCTTGACTTCAGTTTGGACTTTGGATGGACTTTGATTAATGATCTGAAACTGGATGGGTAAATACCTCCCTCCCCTACAGAGCTGAGGATGGATGGATTGTCTGCCTCCATGGTGGTGCATTTAGTTAATGATTTCTGAAAGGGGGAATGAATAAGTTTGTTTATAGTCCTTACATAACCAAACATCTGGCCTCTGTTGTTTGTATATGTTTTAAATTTAAATTTCAGAAAAGTTGAATTTTTTTTTTAGTTCCCACAGTTCCATGATTTGTTGTTTCAGAAATATTACACTAAACAAAAAGAAGACTGAAATATATGACTTCTCCGTAATAAAAAGGCAATTAAAAGGAAACAGAGTTACTGCATTTATTTATTTTTGGAGGCTATTGGTTTAGAATCCCATTTCAGAATCTCACAAATAAAGAACCAATACTACAATAATTTACACCTCTGTGGCATAATTTTACTCAGATGAGTAGTCTCATACATCTCAATGGAGCTACTCACATAAGTAACCTTCTGCACATGTTTAAATTTTTGTAGAAGCACGGGTTGAGCTTGTACACTCAGGGTATGTCTACACTGCAATCCCAGGTAGAAATGCCCACACTAGCATGGCAAAACATAGCAGTTTAGATGTGGTGGCAGGGGCTTCATTGCAGGCTGTACAAGCACACTGGGGACCTACTCGTATTGCTGGAACCTGTGTGTTGACTGTGCACTGCTATTTTTAGTCATGCTAGTGCAGGTATGTTTATCCAAGCTGGAGTCACACCTCAGATTGCAGTGTATATGTACCCTAAAATGCTGATTTTTAAAAAAAAGTAAAAATTCTGTAAAAAAAACACTAAGCTGATAGAAATGTATATTCCTGCAATTCTGTACTGTTTCAACACAGTTCTGCACAACTAGCAATCTCAGCTCAGGAAAGGAGTTATAGGGGAATAGATGAGATAACGGCAGGTGAGGTTTAAGGTCTATTGTCAGAGCTACATAAAAAGATTTGTTTGGTCTCTGCTTGGACTATTCCTTGTACATTTATCCTTTTGTACACTTTACTCTTTCTGCAGCGACACAGCCATGGGAGATGGTGGTTACTGATGCTGGAGTGAAAACGTTCCAGGTTCTGAAAAGTGGGTCTTTTCCTTTTGTTTAATTGGTAAAACACTTCTGGAAACTTCAGTAAACAAATAGGAAGAAAACTGCAAACGTTTCTGTCTGTCACAGCTGATTGATGCTACAACTTTATTAAGAGCAAATAAAATTCAGTGTAATTATGCTGCTATTTCCAATATTTTGGCACAAGGTGGGGCCCTTTTATAGTTGAAGAATTTTGATCTCCCAGCACAAAAACTTCACTATATGTGGAGTTTCACTATGATGGGTGAGGGCCTTCCTGGCAAAAATGCCACCCACTTGCATCAGTGGGTGGGGGAAATTGATGGGGCTGATGGGGAAATGGGGACGGTCCCGGCGGCAAGGGAGGGAGACACTCATCCAGGGACAATAGCTCACTCCTTCCCCTGGAAGTCTCTGGCACCCATTGGCCAGCTGCGGGAGAGGGGTGCTCATTGGCCAGCATTCCCCTGCTCCCAGGATTTCGTCCCATGCAGGAGCCACGTGGAGCCTCTTTCAGCTCCGTTTCAGCTGCCCACCCAAACTAGAAATGGGAACCTGGCCTGACAGATGCGGTGGGCTAGCTGATCGCCTGTTTAGGGAGTCAGGAAAGAATTTTCTCTCCCATGGGTCAACTGGTGGAGGGCAGGGAGGTTTTTATCTTCTTTGTAGCACTTTCAAGCCACAGTGGGTTAAGCAGGAACATGCTTAGTACCTGACTGAGGTACCAGGGTGGAGTTGTTTATTCATCGCAACCTGTGGCCAGTTTCCAGTGCAGTTAAGAGAATAAAATGAATGGTTCCCAGAGGTAAAAGATTTTGATGATGGGTTTGGGCTCAAGTGATAGGGTGAGACCTTGTGGCCCTCATGGGTTGAGATTCCCACCCTGCTGCACCCTCTGTCTCCCTCAACGGCGGAAGCGGATTGGATGGGGGTGCTAGGACTCAGAGAGAGATGAGTCTTCGGGGTAAGCTGAGGAGAGCCTATCCCGTGTTATGGGTTATATGGTAGGGGGTCTTGTAACCCTAGGGTGACCAGACAGCAAGTGTGAAAAATCGGGACGGGGGTGGGGGGTAATAGAAGTCTATATAAGAAAAAGACCCAAAAATCGGGACTGTCCCTATAAAATCAGGACATCTGGTCACCCTATGTAACCCTCGCACTGGAACCCATTACATGCCTTGTGTAAGAGAGGATGCATGATGAGCGGGTAGCGCCCCTCCCTTGTGTTAAAGGTTAATAAAAAGTTTAGTTGTGGCCTGCTACTCAATTCCACGCATGTGTCAGTCCTCATTTTGCTGTTGTGTCCACAACAATATCCCCTTCTCTTTTCCTCCTGGTTAGGCAGGTGACTTCTTTGCATCATTCTGAGCAACCTTATGTTCACTCCTAGCAGCTTGTAGTAAAAACAGCTCCTTTTCACTCTCCACTGCGAGTGCTGCAGCAAAACCACCCCAGCTCCTTGTAACTTCCTGCTGGGAGTAGTAGAAGTGAGGTCAAAAGACAGCAAGCCATCCCTTTATGGGGATTGGGGCAGATTTTCTTCTCTTCTCAGGTAAGGCCCAGTCCTGCAAAATGTTGAGCCCTTCTGAGAAGTGCTGAGCACCCTCAACTCTCTTTAGAGACAATGGAAGTTGAGGATGCTCATCACCTCTTGGAAGAGCTCAGCGCCATGCAGGACCAAGCCTTTGGAGCAGAGGTAGAAGGGAAGGCAATGATCTTTTTGTAAAGGAGCATTTACGCGACACTAATATGGTAGATGATAACTGTGCATTTTGATAGGATTAGCACAGTGGAATCTTCTTGTATTGGAATGAACTAAGAGGTTCTAAAGGTGCCGAAATCACTAGGAGTTAAGGGCACATAGCATTTTGTTGGACGTGCTCAATGCACTGCAGGATCAAGCATTGTAAGAAGTGTCACTATTAAAGGAGTGAAAGTCCACTGAAAGTCCAGTGGAGTGAAAGTCCACTGAAATGCACTGAAGTAATTCTGGACTTTCAACTTGCCTCAGTGGAAGTGGAGGTCATTATAAGCCTGTTGTGTTATTATTTGGCTGTTAAAATATAAGAGCAACAGTCAGACTGGATGTGTCTGTTCAGAGAAATGCCAGTGCATGTTCTTTTGTACAGACCAGGCTACAGCTATTTTCATGAAAGATTTCCAATAGCTTGCTTTGTACTGTATTTATTCACTCCAGATTGTATTTGCATATACCATATTGCAACATACTGTGGTATGCAAGCTTGTTTGCAACTTGCAATCCTTCTTTGGCTTTCCAAATATACTAGGGGATGGCTATAAATTGTGTTCCTTGAACTACTAGCACTGCCTTTAGCTCTTTCCGACCCTGAATTTTAAATTCCATCTGCTAACTGATTTACTGACATCATCCAGGGGATAAGATAGTAGGGAAGAACATGTGCCAAGGCTAGTGCTATCATGGATTAGGCCATATTTTTCTTTAAAAAAATGAAGAAGATGAACAGGTTACCAGAGTTAATGTCTCAGCTGAATCAGTTTTGAAAGCTATCCATCTTCTCTTGAGAAGGGTGGTTTGACTCCTTTGATGCTAAATTACATACTGTAACTAATACAATCTCCCAGATTGGTAACTGAGAGGAAATAGTAGAGAAGAACCTTAAGGCTATGGCAAAAATATTTTTGGTTCTGTAAGCAAAAAGTATTAAATTCCCTGATTCGGCAAGGTATTTAAAACATGAACTTAACTTTAAGCATGGGAGCTGTCTCATGGATATCAGATACCGGCATGCCTAAGTATCTTGCTGAATTGGGCCTAAAACATTAACAGTTATTCTAATTAATGGTAACTCCTTGCTGTATACAAATATAAAATCTACAAAACTTTACTAAAGCATTGATAATCAGCATATCGGTCTGTCTCTCTGGTGTTTGGGACCAGAGGTAATGGAGAGTGTCTAGGTAATTCAGTTTTGTTGTTTTAATATTATTTGCAAGCTTCTGATCCCCCATCCATCTATCAAAATTGTTTAGAATACTTAATAAAGGTTCAGGGTGAAATTCTGGCCCCACTGAATTCAGTGAAAAAACTCCAATTGACTTCAATAGGGTCAGGATTTTATCTTCCTTATTTAAACCAATCAATTAATTCTCTCTTCTATTGATACCAACACTGAAACATTTATATTCTCTTGTAATACAAAACAGATGTTACAGTGGGACTGGGGGGAAAAAAGTGTAAATATTAGGTATTACAGCAAAATTGAGATTTCTAATTTGTTTTCTAAAATGACTGATTCTAGATGTAAAAAAAAATTATTCATGCTTCAGGCAGAATTTGCTGATCTTGTTTTTTCTGCTTCTGTCTTGTTTCCTGCCAACCTTAGGGTAATTAATCACCAAAGGCATTATATTTCTCTTTTTAACTATGATGATGCAAAACCTTTTTTTGCTTCTCAAATCAAAGAAAGAAAGATAGCTCTGTCAATATGGATAACCAGTCTGATATTGATTTGACAGACTATTAGATTGAGGCAGCTGCCTGTAATTTAATATCTATTTAATGATTATTCCTAGGCCAATCTCAGTAATGATATTTAATATGTGAAATTAAAACCATATGGCTAATATTTGCTCTAAGTTTGCTTTCCTTCAAGATGTTTTTGAGGACTTATCTTTCTAGACAAAAAGTTATGAACTGTTGATAATGATTATCATCATCTCTCTTTTTATTTCATTTTGTCTCATTATGAATTAATCACCTAATTATTATGAAGTGATAGATAACATAAGAAAGGACAGTAATGTGGCCTGAAATTCTATGTCATCAAGAAGCTGATTTACACTGAGCTCCTGGAACAAAATGTTTAAAACATGCTCCTTCCTTGCAAACAAGGGGCAAGAGTTAGTTGTGTTGCACACATATTTACAGCTACTGTGTTCTTTACTCCACTTACATTTTAGTTGAAAATTCAAATACAGCATGTTTCACTGTAGCAAAGGCCCCAAGTAGCTTTTAAAATACATGTGCCAAATTCAAAGCTGGTGTAACTGGAGAAGGTCCATTGACTTCAAGCAGTAGGGATGGGAGGAATATGTGATCAGAACACTACACCATCTTTGATCTTGATCTGGCCTTGATCATTGATGTCTGCCAGTTAAGAAACTGGCTCAAAATGTACTATTACGCCCTCCTTCTACAGAGGGGAGAGAATTTCTCTGCACCTGCAATGAGAAGCCCACTGAAGATAATGGTCTCATGTTTTGCTAAGATGACCAAGGCCAGTACCGAGGACAAACTCTGTTTTGCTTTTAACACTATAGAGCCCTGCTCTTTTCAGATGGCTCTAACTATGGCGCTCTGCTAGAACAGGAGCCATGTAGCTTCCTCCAGAGCAGACAGCAAGACCAATCGTGAGGAGTACTTGAGTACTCTCAAGTAAGCATCATAATTCTTTCTATCCCAGGCTCTAAACTCATCTCCTACATAAGATCCCACAGACCTAGGAAACAAGAGATTCAAGTTTACTTTTATATTTGGACAGTATTATCACTAAACCCCCAGGCCAGCCAATAATCTCAGACTTGCTGGAACTTCTTATTCTAAGTTTAACACTTACATACATGAACTTTATGGTTAGAGGAGGTCAACTGAAATCTGTGGGAGCAAATAGGAAGGGTCCTTCAAGACATAGGGCTGAAGGATTTGGAATGAGGGAAAGGAGAGAGACTAAAATGGGGATGAACTGGCAGAAATATATGTTACATGCAGCATTTAGAAACTCAACCTATTCAAAGGGGGAGGGATAGCTAAGTGGTTTGAGCATTGGTCTGCTAAACCCAGGCTTGTGAGCTCAATCCTTGAGGGGGCCATTTAGGGATCTGGGGCAAAAATCTGTCTGGGGATTGGTCCTGCTTTGAGCAGGAGGTTGGACTAGATGACCTCCTGAGATCCTTTCCAACCCTGATATTCTATGTAATTGGAACAATAAATGCTAGGTCAGATTGATCCAAATCTAGAGTTTTGGTTCTAATTTGTTGGTCATAACTTGGTATTTAACTATATCCATGGGGGGCAGGGTGGGTGCTGTTCTATCTGGTCCAGGTAAAAGAGGGCTTTTCCTGCACCTGCATGGACCTAAATAGTCTCCCTTCTCTTCCGGTCGGGGAGGGTGGTGGGCGGGGGGGGGGGGTTTCAGCGATGGGTCATTATCTCTGTTGGTTGCAACATCTAAAAAGCTTTCCTTGTGGCTAATTACAGCCTCTATCTGTTAGTTGCTATTGCAATCCACTTCTTTGTGACAATTTCTGGGTAACTGAAGCTGTTAAAGAAATCACATGTTCTAGATAGTAGTACTGACCGGATACCCAAAGTCTGACCCACGCCAGTCTCTACTCAGCCGGGGCCGCCTCCTACCTGCATCCTCAGATGAGCCCCTCCCGACTGGGGCAGAGGGGAGTGGGGAAAAGCACGGAGGGTGGGGGGAGGAGTGAACGGGGGGTGGGGCCTTGGGGGAAGAGGTGGGGAAGGAGTGGGGCGTGTGGGGGGTTTCTAGCACTCCTGTTGGAGTCTGTNGGGGGGGGGGGGGGGGGGGGGGGGGGGGGGGGGGGGGGGGGGGGGGGGGGGGGGGGGGGGGGGGGGTTTCTAGCACTCCTGTTGGAGTGTCTGGTTTTTAAATATTACAAAGTTGGCAACCCCTAGTTCTAGAAACAGTTTACAAGCTAATATTTGAAACTACACTTTTGAATACGGACAGGGAGAATATTGCTGCAGCACTAAAAAGTTGAAAAAAACCTGGAATTCCAAGCTGTTACCCTAAAACACCCAAATTATTACTTGCATCTCTCATTATTTTCTCTTTCTTACATTCTTGTTCTCTTTTCTTTAGTTATACTACAGGTGCACAGCAGTACTAGAGTTAATTCTGTGGAATGCTATTTTAATTAACATTCCAACAACAGTGGCTTGTCATTGTAAACTACTCCTGGAACAGTATGAGCCATTCTAATTTAGTCAGGCACTTGCTCCATTGTTTCTCTTTTTATTCCCCAGCTTGTCATTGTCAATAGAATAGCCGAAAGGGCAGTTCTGGAGGTTGCCAGTCTGGCACGTCTATATGGAAGAATTTCTTTTTTTATTGTTAAATTTTGGTGGTGTCATAGTGACACAGTATTTATTTAGTGTGTGCGTCTTCAGTGGCATGATGCAGTTCTTCTAGGCCATTGCTGAACCTAGTCAGCAGGCATTCATCGACAATGTGCGTTATCGTCTGTGCTGGACCGCAGCTGCACAAAGGGCTGTCACGAAGGCCCCAGCAATACTGCTTGGCTGCACAGAGACCTGGCCCGGTCCGGAACCTGTTCAACAGGGACCATTGGCGATGGGGCAGGTCAAAACCAGGCAGGCAGATTGTGGTGTCGGCGATGAGGGACTGGTTGGGGATTATAACAAATATCCATTCCTCTCGCCAGAATGTTTCTGCCTGAACATCCTGGTGTGGCAGATGAGACCATAATGGGCGACGTGACAGCAAACGTGCAGCTGGTGGTTTAAAAAGGTCATTGTGCAGTGGCAGGCTTGAGTTGACGCGTACTTTCTCCAGTAACTTGCCAGTGGCAACCTCTCATCTGATATGAGGAGGAACAATATTGCTCAGAACTCGAAGTCATGGGAGTGGAGTCGGACGCAGGATGCTGGAGATGATACACATGGTGGCATGTAACTGCGTATCCACCAGTTTGGTGTGTGATGATCGACTCCATGCTAGTGCGCAGTAGAATATAGAATCATAGAATATTAGGGTTGGAAGAGACCTCAGGAGGTCATCTACTCCAATCACCTGCTCAAAGCAGGACCAACCCCAACTAAATCATCCCAGCCAGGGCTTTGTACTCTGCCACCGAATACGAGGTGCCAAGAGTTGACATCCGCAGAGTTGGAGCACGGGCAGCCCATGACGAGTCTGCCAGTTTGCTAAGAAGATTGTTACACATCTTAACTTTAGCTGCCGTCTTCTCCAGGTGGGCATGGTAACTCAGTGTGTGGTCTAAGGTCACACCTAGATAGACCGGTTCTACTTCATGCTTCACCTTCTGACCATTTGGATAAACATTCAGTTCTCAGGTTGCGCTAGCGTGATGAAGATGGAACAAACTAGAGACTGTTTTTATGATGCTTGGCTGGAGACGCCAAGTCTTACAGTAGTCAGCTAACTTTACCATGTCCCGGTTTAAAGTGGCATCAAGCTCATGAAACGTCCATGACACAGTGGAAAATTACAACAATAGTAGGTTAGTTCTAGAATCATTAGGCCATCTTGATAGATTATGTGAATAGGAGTTAATATTTGCTTTTGTAGCTTTCATAATTATACTTTGATTGCTTGATGTGAATCTTCATCTTATAGTTCATTATGAATAATGACTAGCACATTCATTTCTAGTGAGTCAGATTCAGTGTATGCATAAAAACTACAAAAAAAAATCTACCTCAATTTCTGCCAATTAGCCCACATTATTATTTGAGCCAATATCTCTCTACTACTTTTATTGAAGTATGGTTAATTTCAAAATGACTGTTGTGCTCTCCTGGGCAAGGACTTTTAGTGCCTCTTTGTCTGTATTAAAACAAGGTTGTGGAGACATTGCCCTGTGTTATCAACAAAGTCTGTCTTATGGAATTTACGATGTGTCACTGGCTGTTTGCCTGCCTGGTGGCAGATATGTCTCATCAATAAACATTACAAATTAAACACAACAGTATATTTTAAACTGTTCACATCTTTCTATGTAGGGTTATTAAAAGTGAAATCAAATTCCCAGACTACAAGGAGTAGAGCATGTGATCATACATGCAGTGTTACAACTGTATATGTGACAATAAGTTATTTGCAATGAAAATTACTGAGAAACATATAGGCTGATAGAAATTACTTACGCTGCTGTAAAGCAGGAGTCCATTGAAATCAGTGCTGTAAAACTGACACATATGGGAGATCAGAACCAGAACAATATGATTTGAGACCTGTAGACTATATTTGTTCATTTTTTCTCTTTTTGCTTGGCATATTGATTGCAGGTTTTTTTACACGTATGCCTTTAGTGTTTCTAAGTCTTCACAGACTTGTGGGAAATATTATGGGAAAGGTCTTTGGCATTTAGGGGCTTGTCCAAAGCTCACTGAAGTAAATGAAAAATAAACAGGGGTTACCTGCACTGTACTTTTATCTGCCGGGTAGTCCCAGACATCTAATAATACAGTCCTTCTTTCGGTATAGCTGGACAATGACCGCCCTGCACTGAAAGCAGGGGGGCTGCTGTCCAGGCTTGCCAGAGGAAGGCAGTAGTGCTTTATGATGGGGAAGGGGGACAAGGTCAGAAACTGCTGCAAAAAGATGGTGTTGGTCAGCTTTGCAGCACTGACTCACCCCCTTGGAATGTAAGGGCGGAAGGCTTTAAAGGTGAAAGCTCTGGCATTGGAAACCCCGTTCTGCATGCAGCAGGCAAGGCAGCATCCACCCTTCTTACCCTTGAAATGTGATTAGCAGGTGGGGTTTGAACCTGCTGTGGGCATTGTGCTAGTCACTTCTTTATAGGAGGGCTGGGAAGGAATTTTTTCCCTCACCACCATATTGTGTTTTTTTCCCGCCTTCCCCACAGTGGGTGTTAGGGAACACCTATTACAGTGAGCACAAAAGGTGTGGTAGGCTATATGTCGCAACTTATTTGGTAAGTATGGGGCGGATGCCTCCATAGGGAAGGCATCTAGTGACCAGATAAATAGCCTGGTAAAGGACTTAAAAAGGAGGTGCTGATTAATGGAACGGAACGGTGTGGGGTTTGGGACTCATATGATTGGAACGGCAGGGAGCCAACGCCCCTGTCTTATAGCCCACCTTACCCCTCCTACGAAGGGGGAGTGGATGCTAAGGTCCTAGCAATGGATTTGCTGCAGGAACCTGGATGGAAAAAGAAGGGGAGCTGGTAAAAGCCCCCCGGGTAATCATGGAATAAACATGGGGTTACCTAGACTGTACATTTTTATCTGCCGGGTAGTCCCAGGCCATCTAATAATAAAGTTGCAGCCTGATTAAATCCATATCAAGTGTCTCCTGTCCTTCTTTCGGTATAGCTGGACAATCATGCTTTCCAGTTATTTAAATACAAGTACACCTCTACCCCGATATAACGTGACCCGATATAACACGAATTCGGATATAACGCAGTAAAGCAGCGCTCCGGGGGGATGGGGCTGCACACTACAGTGGATCAAAGCAAGTTCCATATAACGCGGTTTCACCTATAACACGGTAAGATTTTTTGGCTCCCGAGGACAGCGTTATATCAGGGTAGAGGTGTAATTCTCAGTAGTGCCCACAACGGGCTTGGTACTCTAATAGCAAGGGAGGGAAGCAGCATGGTGTGGTACAGCAGGCCCTACACTAGTAATTAAGAGACCTGGGTTCTAGATCTGCTAGTAAGTTTTTTTTTCTTTTCCAAGAAGGATGTTGATAGATTGGATAGAGTTCTCTGGAGAGCCACAAGAATGATTAAAGTGTTAGGAAACTTGCCTCATAATGATAGATTCAAGGAGCTCAATCTATTTAGTTTAACAAGAGAAGGTTAAGGGGCGACTTGATTGCAATCTATAAGAACCTACATGGAGAACAAATATTTAATAATGGGCTTTTCAATCTAGCAGAGAAAGTTATAACACAATCCAATGGCTGAAAGTTGAAGCTATACAAATTCAGACTGGAAATAAGGCATATCTTTTTAATGGTGAGAATAATTAACCATTGGAACAATTTACTTAAGGGTCGTGGTGGGTTCTCCATCACTGACAATTTTAAAGTCAAGATTGGATATTTTTCTAAAAGATCCGCTCTCGGAATTATCTTGGGGAAGTTGTATGGGCCTGTGCTATGCAGGAGGTCAGACTAGATGATCACAGTGGTCCCTTCTGGTCCTGGAATCTATGATTTTATGAAAAATTAAGCATGTCTGTCCCTGCCCCCAAGGGTTTCTAATCCAGATTTTCAAAGGTATAAGGGTCAGTTAGGTGCCCAACTCCCACTCAAAGTCAATGGGAATTGGGCATCTAACTCCCATTTATACGTTTGAAAATCTCTCCCCCGAAAGACAAACAAACAGAATGAGAGAAGAGAGGAAAGTAGAACAATAAACAAGATGAACAAATGGTGATTGGTCATGTCCTGATAATTTAGGGTGTAATTTTTGTTTACACAAAGGTCCCTTTGCACCACTCTGGCAGTGTGAAGGGGCCTTAAAGTAAATGAGAATCAGGGTCCACATATGTTCCTGATTTTGTATTGCATTTGTGTAATTCTGTATTTCATTACAATAACACAATATGTTTTTTTAAAGGCATTTGTGCCTGAAATCTTATGCTGTTCATTGTACATTTTGACTATTACGAAGACAAAATGTTTCAAAGCACACACAAAGGCACACACTAAATTCTTCAGTAATAGCTGTAATAATACAGTGGGTAGCCCGAAAAACTTCAGAGATGATGGTAAGCCTCTTCAAGTTTTTTTTTTTAAAGTTATACAGGCTTCAATAAATCACTTTGCACCTGCATGCAGGTTAGAATTAAATGTAAGGTGCCTTTGTCATGTAATTTTGTAAATGGATGTTATTTGAAACTGTCTTACTCTGAAATCATTTTGTAAAAAAAAAAAAAAAAGTAATAGAACATCCCTTGGGGTTTGTTTCCCCCGCCCCTGCCTGTTGTTTTGCTAAAAGCACCTGCCTTAAGTTGTTGAATAATAGCAGTGTACTAAAAATCACTTGGACCTTTGCCTGTCTGCAGCCTACTTTGCTTAGGAAGAAATTTTTTTTCAGTATATGAAAGGAAACTAGATATGTCTCATTTAACAGTGTTCCATCTAGTTCTGGCATCACTACAGGCTTTCTTCCTTAGTCTTTATAGAGACATTCATTCAGTAAATAAAATAATTTCAGGCAGTATTTTGAAGTTTTGCTCACAATGTCCATATTTACATACAGTTGTCCATCTTATCCCTTTAAGACACCTGCCTAGGTGGTGATGCACCTAAAATTTCATGTTTTGGCCTAGCAACAGATATAACGTTCATACCTTTTTTACATCTTAAGGCAGTGGTCCCCAACCTTTTTTGTCTGGCGGGCGCCAAACAACCCCGAGCGCTGCCGGCGGGCGCCAAAAAAACAAACAAAAAAAAAACCCCGAGGGCTCCGCGGGCGCACTTAGACCCCCCGGCGGGCGCAATGGTGCCCGCGGGCACCGCGTTGGGGACCCCTGTCTTAAGGTAATGTATTGATACATTAATACTAATAGACATTCTGGAACAAATTTTGCCTCAGTTTACATTCTGTACAACCCCACTGAGATTAGTAAGTGGGTCTCAGGCTACGTCTACGCTACAAGTTTGAGGTGTGATTCCCAGTTTGCATACACATACTTGTGGTAACTTGATAAGAGTGAGTGCAAATATATATAGTAGCATAGCTGCAGTAGCACAAGCAGCAATGTTACAGCTTAGCTGTGCCAAGTACATACCCAGGTAATTCAGGTGGGTTTGTGCTTGCCATGGCTAAGCTGTGCCGCCACTGCCTCTGCTACTGTGGCTACACTACTATTTGTACTCACACTAGTTCTCATCGACTCGAGCTAGCATGAGTCTCGTCTACACAAGCAGGGAATCACCCTCCCCCAGATCATAGTGTAGACGTATCCTCAGTTCTATAGGTGTAAATCCACAGTGTTATTCTGAATTTACACTGGTGTATCTGACATCTGCCTCATACATTTAAGCAAAAAATTAGGCCCAAACAGGCCCATTGTATGTGCAAAGAAATGAACCTTCTCAAAACTCAGCTTTCTGGACAGCATTGTACAGATCAGTTTTCAGAGAAAAACAATGCTTACAAACATTTGGGGGCACATTTCCCCTCCAGAACACAGCGTAATCCCAAATTTTCACACTTTAGTTAATCAAAACTCTGGGTTAATGAAAGAACCAGTTATGTCCCTCAGGGCTGCACTGAAAGAAGATCTGCTCCTGTGGAGTTTCTAAGGGCTTGTCTACGCTTACTGGGGGATCAATGAGCAGCGATCGATGCATCGGCAATCAATTTAGCGGGTCTTCACTAGACCCGCTAAATTGACTGCAGATCGCTCTCCTGTCGACTGCTGTACTCCACTGGATCAAGAAGAGTTGGGGGAGTTGACAGGAGAGCGTCTCCCGTCGATGTCATGTAGTGTGGACCCCGCGGGAAGTAGATCTAAACTACGTCGATTTGAGTTACGCTATTCACATAACTCAAATTGCGTAGCTTAGATAGAATTTCCCCTGTAGTGTAGACAAGGCCTAAGCTCTGCTTTAGTGGAGAGTCAGGATCCAGCCCTGAGGCACAAGGTGAATATCTAATAATAGAATGTACATTCATTCATAGGTCTTGGTTTTGGTTCTAATACAGTTGGTTTCATTTTCTTATTGAACAAAATCTCAACATACTTTGGGTGGCGATGTGTAAGGCAGGATTGCTCAGAACAAGAAACATTGCAGAGTGGTATGTTGGGTACGTGACACATACTCCCTACCTACTATAACCTTAGCATGTTGCAGCTCCTTTCCCTCCTCTTATCCAACAGCACACAGCAGGCTCCTCCTCTGTTGCATCCCCTGTCAAACACACACACACACCCCGCTGGCACCTACAAAATGCTGCTGATGCCTTCCCTACATCCTCATCTCTTTTTCTGCTTCCTGCCCCACTCCAATACAGGACAGGCTCCATAATTTTTCTCCTGTTATGTCCCTTCTTTATCCAGACTCCTGAAATCCCAACACATTGTAACTTTCCTAACCAACAATGCCCCTTGCAGAGATCCATACTGACACTTAAGTAACGAAGATCTCATTTGCTATCCCAAGGTGCAGATAAGAACTGCTTCTTTTTAATGCTATAAGGTCTACAGTAGCCGATGTCTCTACTTTCTGCTTCACTTCCTATGTGATGGGCAGCAGGGCTCTATAAACATTCTTAGCTCTGTTTACAGGTGTCTCTAAAAAGACTCTTGTACTTATTTATTGAACAGCTGAAAGTGTTGAAAAGAACACTTTTTAAGCATAGTGAATTCCTATACATAGTGTCTAATCCAAAGCCTGCTGAAGTCAATGGAAAGACACCTACTGACTTCAATGAGCTTTGAATGAGGCTCAGAATGAGGTATCCAGTATGAATGTTTTCAGTGCCAAACAAATAATAAGTAAATACATTTGATGACCTCAGTGCCACAATTGTAGGGTTTCAAACAGTGTGGGGCTGTTATTGGATAAATATTTAACTTTTTATAGCTAAGAGAATCAGAAAATGATAATAGTATAAATAGCTGAACAGTGTTAGCAGCAAGGAGGAAGTAGAATTATTTAGTTTGGGACAAAGGGTAATAGTAAGAAATTAAGAAGGAAAATGTCAGAAAAGTCTCCTGACAGTGAGTGAAATGCATTAATATTGCGGAATAATCTCCCAAAGAGTAATGGAAGCCCCAGTGTTCAGAGCATTGAAATTTAGACTGGAGTGGGAATAATCCTGTATTAGTAAGGAGATAAACTAGATGAGCTAATATGCCATTTACGTGTCTAACTTCTTTGATTCAATATCCTTCATGCTGAATTGTCTTCCTAACCAGATATATTACAAGATGTTATTTATTTTTATAACATGTTACTGTGAGAATCATGCAGGAGACTAGTTTTGCAAAGGATCCTTGAGAATTTTGATGTCCCAATGCTAATGAAAACTAGGGATATCCCAGAGGCAGTGTGCTTGGCCTCAGAGAAAAGGGTAACAACCATGCCCAATATGTCCCTCCTACCTAACACTGGGATAGAACCACAACAGCAATTGGCAGAAAGAGAGGATGTATCAACATGGGAAAAAGAGAGGGCCCCAGAAAAACAAAGAGAATGGGCACCTTTCCACTGGAGTCATATTCCTTGGTCTGTGATGGTGTAAGTCAGTGAACACCCTAACCTGCTACATGGAGAGAATCAGTTTGTGTGTTTACAGGGAAAACTAAAACATTTATTTCTAAGGTGTCTGGAAAAAAGGAAAGAGTTTGGGGCTGGGAACGGTTAGGAGGGTTATGACAGTTTAGAGGAAGTTGGACAAACAGTAAGTAAGGGTACGTCTACACTACGGGATTACTCCGAATTTACGGAATTCGATTTTTTGCAACCAATTGTATAAATTCGATTGCACGCGGCCACAGTAAACAGATTAATTCGTCGGTGCGCGTCCATGTACCGAGACTAGCGTCGAATTCCGGAGCGTTGCACTGTGGGTAGCTATCCCATAGCTATCCCATAGTTCCCGCAGTCCCCCCCACCCATTGGAATTCTGGGTCGAGATCCCAATGCCTGATGGGACAAAAAACATTGTCGCGGGCGGTTCTGGGAACATCCTCCCCCTCCCTCCGTGAAAGCAACGGCAGACAACCATTTCGCGCCTTTTTTCCTTGGTGAACTGTGCAGATGCCATACCTCGGCAAGCATGGAGCCCACTCAGCTCAAGACAGCAGTCATGAACATTGTAAACACCTCGCGCATTATCGTGCAGTTTATGCTGAA
>QXTE01000034.1:1515355-1643887 GCA_003942145.1 Platysternon megacephalum | reverse complement strand
GTTATCCTTGGGGACCCAGCCTACCCCTTAATGCCATGGCTCATGAAGCCATACACAGGCAGCCTGGACAGTAGTCAGGAGCTGTTCAACTACAGGCTGAGCAAGTGCAGAATGGTGGTAGAATGTGCCTTTGGACGTTTAAAGGGTCGCTGGCGCTCATTACTGACTCGCTCAGACCTCAGCCAAACCAACATTCCCATTGCTATTGCTGCTTGCTGTGTGCTCCACAATCTCTGTGAGAGTAAGGGGGAGACCTTTATGGCGGGGTGGGAGGCTGAGGCAAACCGCCTGGCCGCTGATTACGCGCAGCCAGACACCAGGGCGATTAGAAGAGCACACCGGGAAGCGGTGCGCATTAGAGAAGCTTTGAAAACAAGTTTCATTGCTGGCCAGGCTCCTTTGTGAAAGTTCTAGAAACAGAGCTTTGGTGGCACAACCCACCTCATATGTATTTGATACCATAATACTTTGCTGGTGACAGCACATATGTAGTGGCCACATTATAGTATCACAGTTGATTATTACTTAAAACGGGCAATAAGTAGAAGGAGCAGATGAAGCTGAAAAGATATACTTTGTTTCCATGCAAATGTTATTGGTAATAAAACAAAAGATAGAGGAGGGGAAAAAAAAGAAAACTGTTTGTAAATGGAATAGTTTTCGAAGTGATTTACGAGGCGTCTTCTGTTCTTCTGAGCTTTCAGAGGGCAATTCCATTGGCCATTAATGCGCACATTGTTTTGCTTTTTGAAATGCCAGCCTGAAGGATGAGGTGGCAGCATATAACTGGCCATTAGTGAGGACACTAATAGTTCTGAAGTAATATTCTAGCTTAATGGAGTCTGAAAATAGGGTTACTACTGTACATTTCCTTTACCTTTAAAATGAATGTTTTGTGTGGCGGTATCATCATAACTTCCCATGTCCCATGTGGATTTTGTGGTGTACTAGCAGTTAAAATCAGTGAAAAAGATGGGGCCCTGGCTTTAGGGGACTAATAAAGGAAGATGTCAGGGTAGTTAAGCACTGTAACAAATTACCTAGACAAGTTGTGGAATTTCCATCATTGGAGGTTTTTAAGACATAATACTTAGTCTTGCCTCAGTGCAGGGGATTGGACTAGATGGCCTATCAAGGTCCCTTCCACTCCTACATTTCTATGATTCTATGTTTCATCAGGGGCCGATGCCTAAATAGTTCCTTTAATCAACTTTTTAGAGAATTCCTGTAACTGCAAGTGTCAGCCTCTTCCCACAGGGTATATGGTGCATTAGCCATCGATTCTCCATCACACTATGAAACGAGAGCTTGAAGATGATTTTTAAGCCTAGATCATAATAACTAAGGACATTGCCACATCCAGGTCTCCTGCACACAGGGTGACTTTCACTTATGGTTAGTCATCATCACTTCCAATCCCATTCCTCTTTTGAAGCTGTGTTTGATTAGCTAGTTTTTGCATTGTACATTGTTTTTTTCTTTTACAGAAAGTACTGGATGGCATAGCTCTAAGATCTTTGTAGGATTTGGTGTTTTACAGTCAGCCTTGAGGGATGCTAAATTTAAGAGTAAGGAAACAGTAATTAAAAGTGATTAGGACAAGAAGCCTTGATGCTATGAAATGTGGACTCAATTGTCCTTGACATAGGCAGAACCAGGCAGCAGGTTTTGATTATAGCTTTACTTGCTATTTTAATAAACATGAGCCAGTATTCAAACTTTTAATATCCTGCTGCTTAACTATTTCCAAAAAGCTATCCAGCTCTTTTACACAGCCCTTGTTTAAAATTTTTAATTTGTTTGGCTCTGTCTCTGCTTAGAGAAGTTGTAGCCTCATGGTAACTCTTTTATAAGTTCATTTCCAGAATCACAAGCAATTGGTTTTTTCAACTAAGTGTTTCCGCATGTGCCAAAAGTGTCAGAGCTGACAGCTTTCCTGCACTGTTTTATCTGGTTCCCACAGTACGTATGAGAGACAAACACAGGAATGTGTCTGGTGCTGACTATGCCCATCAAGGATACAATGATACTTACAGCTCTTCCAGGAAGCGGAGATTGTGCAGGGGGTTTGAGGGCAGCTTAGTGATGTTGTTCATACTGAGATCACTGTAGGGGAAAACAGACAGAGCCTTAGAATGGCATGCCACAAGTGTGGTATCCAGCTGCTCATTCCACACATTTTTAAGTAGTACATTAACAAAAATTAGTTCCTCTGCCATGACTGATGAATCATTATCTAGTTAGCATTTTAAACATTTTTCTTTCTTAAGAAGACAGTTTTGTCAAACAAAACATATGCTGTAGCACATCCACTTTCCAAAGATTCAGGAATGTTTCATTGTGCTCTATAAATAAGCTGGTGTGCTAAACAATCTTTTTAGTTGAAGTTACTTTAATAAACCACTATACCATATTACCATTTATTTGGAATAATAAAAGGAAAGGAAATACGTTTGTTGTTTTAAGACTGTAGCATATTCTTGGGTTACTAAAAGTAGAAAAACTAAGCTGAACAAAAATAAGAAATTTGCATTTCTATTGACATTTCATGAATATGGAATATACTACTTTTGTAATATAATGTGATCTACAGTGCTATTGATTTTGTCCTAAGTTACTTTAGGTATCTTGTAAAAATAAATATTTTGATTAAAAGAAATGGAATAAAAATATATTCCTCTTTTTAACATGCTCCTTTTACAGGTTCTCAAATTGCATTAAATAAGTGAAATGAACCATAAAACAAGGGTGTAATGTGATCCTGCTATGTAGCACACTTCCTGGTGGGGTTCCACAGTAGTTCCTGGCACAGGAAACCACTAGCCTTCTAAACTCTGGTCAGAACTCAATCAATTTCTGTTTTAGGCTAAGTTCCATGTAATTACATTTTATTCTGTTTTTATTTGTATAGGTTTCTATCAGTCTTTCCCATACTTCTACAGTATCATCAGAGTTGGCTTACCACAAGAGTAAATGTAATAAAATAGATTGCATAATAAAATACAGTAGACAAGATATGATGACATCCTAAAATAGGAATAGCATGGTTAAAACCAAAACATATTTCAGACCTGTATATTATATGCAAGTATTTATGCTACCTATTAACCTCCCATTTTTAATAAGTTATTAAAAAGTGCCCCTAATAGTATCTAATTACTTTATATGATTTTTCAATGACTGACTTTTCTTTTCCAGCATCTGGGAGATCCTGAGATAAGCAAATGATCTGAATTTATGTATGTGGACATTTAAAATGCCTATTAATAACCCCGTTTCACATTATGGAATAAATGTTTTCAGCCATCAATCTTTTAAATTCAGTATATTTGATCTTCTACTGTATTGATGTTTCCCTGAAAATGTACAATTGAAAAATATAGTTGGAGTACAGAATCTAAAATAACAGGGAACTGTGTTAATATTTCACAACCATTATCAAATCATTCATAGAAGTAGGCCTCTGTGTATTCACTTTAAAATTAAAGTGATTCATCAGGAAACAGTTTAGTTATTAATTCACATTTTTACTGTAATATTTCATCACCTAATTCTTTCATGCCATTGGTAGGGGACTACCCTTTCATTTTGGCAAAGGAATAAAAGATTTATTTTGGCAAAGGAACAAAAATATAGATGCTGAAATCCCATCAGTCGAGTGAATTATAAGTTAACGAATAATAAGGTACAAAGCATTATGTTAAGCAAAATCAGTTGGTGCATGCATTTTCTACATAGGTCTTAATGGGATTTTGTAAATAAATATTCTTGCTCATATTTTATATTTTAAAGGCCAAATGCTGATGACACCTGAAAATAGGAGTAATGCATCCTGAAACAGGCGTGTATATTGGGTATACTACAAAAACAGCTTTAATGTGAGCTCTGGCTAACACAGACCAAGCCTAGCTCTCTTGACTAACTGATTCCTCTTAATAGTAGGATTAATCTGCACAGCAGGGATGATACACGTACAACCCCGAGGACCTCACCTATCCTAACTCCTAGGGTGCAGCTGGTAATACCTGTCACAAGCACCCTACAGACTGGCTTGTCTGCAACATCTTAGAGGGTCAGAATATAGGCAAACAGCTTTCATTCCTTGCTCCTGCTGTGGACATGCACCAGAACAGTACAAGTCACGCCCAATATACACAAACTTTTAGAAATTTCTTTAAAACTACCAGTTAAATAAACATTTTATTCTCTCTCTCTCTCTCTCTCTCTGTATACACACCGCACTGCCCCTTCCCCCTTTTCTTAGCTTCTTTGTTTTTACAACATAACACAAAACAAAAATATTTGTCTGCAACAAGACCACAAAATATTATCAATAAAATAAGTTTACCCATAGTTAACAGAACAACAGAAATGCATACCTCATGGAATCACATTACTTACATACTTGCCCAATAAATCCTTACATGACCAATTTTTCAATAGAATGGAAGTGCTGGTGCACATCTAAGTCTAGGCCTCTACTGGCATATGCAATTACCCATTTGCACAGGCAGTTGTGTTTAGAAGCTGGTTACTCCTTTGGGCCACTTATACCACTTGTCCAGCCATGCTGGAAGTCAGACAAGAGGCAATGGATGTGGTTTAATTAGGCCACAACTTTATTCACTTAAAATATCTGGGAGTATCTGGTAACAAATTGTACCATGCAGGTCATCATCATTTCCACATAATCTCCAACCTGGTCCCTGCCATCCCATTCCTGTAATCCCTACTGTCTTGCCCTTGTATGAGGCGAAAGGGGGCTCAGCTCCCTATTGCTTCAGATGTAGAAGTCCCAAGAACCCCTTTCTTAGCTCCTTTAAAAAGGCTAAAAAAAAAAAGAGGGGGTTGGCTCCCCAATGTACAGGATGTAAGAACCCAACCTCCCCTTATTCAGCTCCCTTACAGGATGCTTTTCTTCAAACTCTTTTCTAATCCATTTTATCAGATAACCATATCCCTTCCATACCGAGTACCCACACTGGACATCCACCACAAGTTTTACATACTAAGTTGTGACATTATAACCTAACCCCCCCGCCCACCCCACTGGGTCCCAGACCTACTGTGAAAAAATCCACCATGCCCAACCCAGCTGTTGGCTGGGAAGGAATTTTTCCCAGCCTCCAAGAAAAAGGGCAATTACCATAATGCCCACAGTTGGTCATGAGGGAATCTGGTCCTTTTGCAAATTTCATGGGTGGGAGGGTGTTGCCAGCCCGATCCTGGTAAAAGAGGGCTTCTCTGGGGCTGCATGGGGTATAAATGCTCCCCCACTCTTCTAGTCAGCAGGAAGGGCCAGTGACCCTCCCCTAATTTGAGCCCAGCTGCTTCCTGCCCTTTCTGTCCATCACTTTCCACTTCCTCCTCATCCCTCTGTTGTAAGGGGTGGCCTTTAAAGGGGCAACAACTATATTCCTCCAGCCAGCCGGACAAGGACCTCCATACATGGAGGCTGCGGTGAGCACATTTTGTACATGCACCACCAGAGCCTCTACACACTAAAAATGTCCCATATAAAGTCCAATTAGCCTGTCTGCCATTTGGGCTAATTCCTGCCATTGTGTGTAGTGATTCAGCAAGACTGCACAACCCTTACTCTTACTGGTGAGCACTTATGCATGAGAGAAGTCCCTGTGACGTCAAAGGGACTACTTATGTGAGTAACAGTTTCACAATTGGGCCTGTCGAGTTAACGTAGGCAGCCACAGAAGGTCATACCAGCAATGCTGTAAACTCGTAGAGTTTGGGCAGCCAAACAGAAATTCTCAATAGTGCCCAAAGGGACCAATAAAGGAGGCTCCCAGTTAACCTGCCAGGCTTTGGATCATGTTCCAAGAGGGCATAGACTTCAGGACAAGGAGCATGTCTATCGGTTTAGATAACTGCATTCATGCTCCTATCAGCACTAAGAGCTAGCTGGTGGACAGTGGTCCTATGCATTGCTCCTATTGGGAAAAGTAGTAAAGAGTGCTTTGGATTGTCTTATGGAACTCTGGCCTACACTAGCAGGGTTCTTTTTTCAAAGTGTGCATTTTCTGCCCCCTCCTTCCCCCAATCTCTATGCTAGCTTGTCAGCACCAGGGCAGGATCTGGCTCTTGCTTGAAGAGAAGAGACAATGGAGGATGCTTGTAAAATAGTATTTTCAATGTCATGATGAAACAAAACTTCAAATTAAAGGACCAAATCCTCAATTGACTTCAACAAAGCTATGGATCTGGCCCAAAATCTATAGCATTTTCAAATTCACACACTTGAAACAAAATAACTAAAGCCACAAGCATTTCTGTTCAAATTTGATAGGCTCTTGCTTGCCATAATGATAAATAAATCATATAAAAACACACAGTTAAACTTACAATTATTAGAATCCCACAATCCTTTTAACATATTTTTACCATAGGGAAACATAATGCCATGTATTACCATTAAAACACATGTGCAACTCCCTCTGACATCAGTGGGAATTCTGCCATGAAAATAAATGCTGAAGGCAGTATATGGCTCATAATGTGAATAACTATAACATCAGACAGAAACATTTTTAAATTAATGCACCACTAAATTAGGCTAGAGTACTGCAAATGGCAAGAGGTAATTTGAGAGAGAGTGAGAAACAAACAAACATCAGCAGCCCATCAGTCTGAATTCTCAAACTAGTTATCCAGGAGTTGACTAGGAATAGTGACATGTCAGGGAACAAACAACGTCTTTGCAGAAAATACAAAGCTCTGCATGAATAATTGCAGAGGCAATAGTACTCATTGCAGTGATATCTTTCTTAATTATACCCTGTGCCAGTCTGCCACCAGTGTAGTAATTAAATTACTTCCAAACACATCTGAATTGCTAGGAGTCCCTATAGGCACTGAGTAACATTTTCTGTAGGAAATCCTTCTGAATATCAAGGGCTAAATTTTCAAAAGGATAGCACTAGAAACCAAATTGTGGTGCAAGTTTGGGTATTTGAGCCTATAACTACCTGATTTGCACACGCAGCCTGGTAGCTGAGAGGCACATGTGCTCGGATATGAACCCATTTTGCAACTACAAAGCGGGAGACTGAGCCTTAGCTCAGCTCAAAATAGACTGCTGAGGATCACCAGGAATGGTAGTCAAATCTCAATCTAATTAATCTAAATTCAAGGGTTTCTTTCCCAGCAGGTGCACCTAAAGTATGAAGAAATTTTCCTCTTTGCTGATTTACAACATCAAGGGCTAAATTTTTGAAGACTGTCAGCATTCAAAATGAGCACCAAATTTTCACATGCAATTTCTGTCGCTGAACACTACCCAACGGGGTAACTGCATGCTCAGTCAGGATTATTTTGCATGCATTTCGTAATTCAATTGCACAAAGAAACCTTTTAAAAGTTTAGTCACAAGTCTGTGATCACATTCAAAGGCAAACTCCTTCACTGTCACTTCTTTCCAAACTTATGAATTTTCCTTCACTTTTAACAACTTTTCAGCATTCTCCATATAGCCATCCAAGTAGTTGAGAGAAAGGGAAATCCAAGTCCTTCTTTCTCTATACTTTTGAGCTGGGGGTGTGATCCCTCGCTCAAGGAGCTACACTTGTGCTAACTTTCATTGAGCTAGCGACCTAGAGCATAACTACAGCAATGCAAGTGATGGGAGGGACTAGCTGCCCCAACTACATGTCTGTCCAAGACCCTAGGCATGTACTCGGGCCAGCTAGCTCATCCCACCACACGTGCTGCCACAGCTACAGTCTTTTTTAGCATGCTAGCTTGATGAGAGCTAGTATGAGTGCATCTGCTCAAGCGTATAGTCAAAATTACATTGAGTGTAATGGCGGGCGGAATCGCCCACACTACAGGTACAGTATTAAAATTGTTATTTTTGTTTTTGCCGACCGCGTAAAGCTGAAATCGCGCATGTTAAATGCGTGTAAGATGCGACACACCTGTACAAACTCTTTTTATCCATCACCAGGCTAGTCTAGCGAAACTCAGTATTACAGAGAAAATGCATTTTGCAACTTACCGATTTTTTACATTTATATCCTGATAAACTTTTTAACAAGTTAAGTCGAAGCATAATTTATATACCGGTAATAGTCAAGAGGAAATACTGTTCTTGCTGTTAATTTTTTCCTTGGGCTTTCATTAGCTTAAGATAATGTACTAATGATTACTTTTATGGAAGTCTTTGAAAGATAAAACAGCCTCAGGTCAAAACACTGACAATAAGAGACTGAATACAAACAAGATACAACCCATTCTCAGTGACTAGGAACAGCTACCCAAGCAATCAACTCTCAATTAAATAGGATATTGCCTTATACATGGTAATGATGTTTCCAAGATATTCCCACCTTTTGAACACAGTATTGCTATACTTTTACTATGGGCAGACTATTTTAACAGCTACTTAATACTATGATGGAGTACTTTATCTTCTCAAAATATGCTGGTCTTTAATGCAAATCCATCATCACAGATATTAAAAGTAAGATTAAATATTATTGTTGTCCAAAGTATTTATAGTTGGTTTGCCAACACTATGGTAATAATACTTAGCTCTTACACAGCACTTTTCATTATTGACCTCAAAGTGCTTTAAAAGACAGAGTAAGTATAATTATCATCATTTTGCAGAAGGGGAAACTGAGGCACAGTGGCGCCATGACTTGCCCAAGATCATTTGGCAGGGTAAGAACAAAAGACAAGTCTTCTGTCACTGAGTCCACTGGAGCACATTGCCTGCCCTATCATACTACACCTCTACCCTGATATAACGTGACCCGATAGAACACGAATTCGGATATAACGCGGTAAAGCCGCGCTCTGGGGGGCGGGGCTCCATGCTCCAGCAGATCAGTGCGTCAGTGTGTCTGGCTCCGACACGCTGCTCTGAGCAGCGGGTTAAGGGTGCCAGGCCGGGGCCGAGGGGTTGGATAAGGGGCAGAGGATCTCGGGGGGGGGGGTCAGGGGACAGTGAGCAGGGGGTAGCCACAGCCCAAAGAGGGGAGCTGCCGTGCAGGGGAACGTCACACGGGCTGCAGCCGGCACTGAGAAGTTGGGGAAGACTGGTCCACGCGGGGAAGTTGCGGATCCAGGGCAGGGAGAGGTGCCCGTCTTAGACGGCGCGGTGCAGGTGCCCCTATCCCAGCACTGGAGGACTTGGCACACAGCGGGCCCAGCTGGCAGGCTGCACCCCGCTCGCAGCAGTGCCGGGCGGGCTCTCTGTGTCCATAGCGCGCCGCACTACCTGTCCGCAGTCAGGGGCTCCGTGCACCCCGGCGGGCAGCTGGCCGCGGTGTCCTCACCGGAGACGGGCTGCGCGGGTCTCTGCGGAGGAGGAGAAATGAGCTAAGCGCGGGCACGCACGGCAGGAGCTGCCCGCCGATGGCTCACCCTCCCTCGGCACCGCATGGGCATGGGGCAGGGACCAGACGCACGCGGGCACCTTGGGTGAGGCTGCCCGCCCTGCTCCCCCTCGTGGGCTCAGTGGCCGCGCCGGGCTGGGCGCGCTCCGCGGACAGGGCAGTGGCCGCCGGGCCAGTTCCCTCTGCCTCGCCCCAGCTGATGTGGTAGAGCAGGTGTGAGCGCTTCTGTGCACTGGCTCCCCGGGTCATAGCGCCCGTCCCGGTGCGGTGCATGGCTCAGCGTGGGAGTCCTGGGGGTGATTAGGGATGGGGGGGGTGTTGGATGGGTCGGGGATTCTGAGGGGTCAGTCAGGGGGTGGGAAGTAGGTGGGGGTCGGATAGGGGGCGGGGCTATTTGCTGACTATTAATAACGGAGATGCTCAAGGCCAAAGCAAGTTCGATATAACGCAGTTTCACCTATAACGCGGTAAGATTTTTTGGCTCCTGAGGACCACGTTATATCGGGGTAGCGGTGTATTACCAACAGGTATTTAGAATACAACCTCCCATCATCGATGATAGATAATTCGGTAATAGTCTTCTAGACTATTGACATAAATCTAGCATAACTTTTATTTTAATTACCTCTTTACAGTGTCTTCCAAAATGAATATGCAAATAAGTAGTGATATTGCATTGCCAAATATTTAAGTACATAACCCCACAGAAGCATAGAAGCAAGTCTGATCATATAAATGACAATTAAATTATAGTATTTATTCTCACAGCTGACTTCACACTACATGCAATGTTTACTGGGGTTACATTGAAAATCTATGGTAAAAATGTGTTTTTCCACCCAGTAGCGGCGCCAGCTTTGCCGGCGCCCTAGGCGGCGGAAGGTCCCGCCCCCGAAATCCCACCCCCAACAGCGGCGGCGGAAGGTCCCACCCCCAAATTTCTACGGGCGGCGGGGGCACAGGCAACCCCAAAATAGCAGTGCCCTAGGCGACCGCCTAGGTCGCCTAATGGGAGCGCCGGCCCTGTTTCCACCAAGGATTCAACCTTAGTATTTGGGAAAATCTTGTTCTAGAATTTAGCAGTTTTGCAGGGAGAAACATTTAAGATAGAGATGCAGTACACATCTTGAATACATTGTCTACAGAGATTTTTAGAATAACTAACAAATGGAAATAGCATGACTACTTCTGCCTTTCTGTACACTGGTAACAGAAACAATCTAAACAAAAAGCTAAATATTTAAAAATTCAGCTGCACTTGCAGTAACAACATTTCAGAATAACCAAAGATCGATAACTGAGCCCGTTATATAAGTTTTTTTAATCAACAGCAGGAAGGATACGTACCATAAGAAGTTGATTTTTTACAGAAGGCTGTTGTTATTCAAGTATTTAAAATGTAAAGTTTGCACAAAGAGTTTGCATTAAAATGTACGCTAAAAAGGTAAATGAGACTCGGTTGTTGCATTAGGACAGATCTCGTAAGGAGGGATATGTGTGTGCTCCTAACAGGTGAGGGGGGATCTCAGCCTTTCATAGATTTATAGATTCCAAGGCCAGAAGGGGACTACTGTGACCACACATTCTGACCTCTTGTATAACACATGCCATAGAACTTTCCCCAAATAATTCCTAGAGCATCTCTTTTAGAAAAACAACGAATGTTGATTTAAAAATTGCCACTGACCACAACCTGGGGTAAATTGTTCCAGTGGTTAATACCCCCACTGTTAAAAAAAAAATGATGCCTTATTTCTAGTCTGAATTTGCCTAGCTTCAACTTCTAACTTTTGGATAATTTAACACCTTTCTCTGCTAGATTGAAGAGTCTATTAGCATTTTTTTGTTTCCCAGGTAGGTACTTATAAACCGTGATCAAGTCACTCCTCATTTTCCAATCCTTTAATCGTTATCATGGCTTTTCGCTGGACTCTCTCCAATTAATCAACATCCTTCTTGAACTGTTGACACCAGAACTGGACAAAGTATTCCAACAGCAGTTGCACCAGTGCCAAATACAGTGGTAAAATAACTTCGCTGCTCCTACTTGAGATGGGCCTGTTTATGCATCCAAGGATCACACTAGCACTTTTGGCCACACTGTTGCACACGGGGAGCTCATGGTTAGCTGATTATCCACCATGACCCCTAAAATATTTTTCAGAATCGCTGCTTCCCATTCTGTCAGTTCAGCCCACAATCTTTATTCCTAAATGTATACACTTATATTTAGCCATATTAAAATGAACAGTGTTTGCTTGTTCCCTGCTTACTAGATGATCCAGATCACTAAGTATCAGAGACTTGTCCTCTTCATTATGTACCACTCCCCTAATTTTTGTGTCATCTGCAAACTTAATTAGTGATGATTTTACATTTGCTTCCAGACCATTAGAAATATGTTAAATAGCATAGGGCCAAGAACTGATCCCTGAGGGACCCCATTGGAAACATACCTGCTTAATGATGATTCTCCATTTACAATTCTATTCTGAGACCTATCAGTTTGCCAGTTTTTAATCCATTTAATGAGTGTTAGGTTAATTTTATATTGTTCTAATTTTTTAATCAAAATGTTGTGTGGTACCAAATGAAATGCCTTACAGAAGTCTAAATATATTACCTCAACATTATTACCTTTATCAACAAAATGTGTAATCTTATCAGGACAAGAGATCAAACTAGTTTGACAGGATCTATTTTCCATAACCCCATTGATTTGCATTAATTATATTACCTTCCTTTAATCCTTCATTAATAGAGGCCTGTATCAGCTGCTCCATTATCATTCCTGGGATCAATATCAGACTGACAGGCCTGTAATTACCTGGGTTATTCCATTTATAGTGTTCCAAAACTTATTGAAAATCAGCATTAATGATCCTGCAAGCTCCTCAGCCAGCTCTTTTAAAACACTTGGGTGCAGGTTATTTGGACTTGCTGATTTATAAAGGTCTAACTTTAGTAGCTGCTGTTTAACACCATCCTTGGGAAGCAGCATGTATTTCCCCCCTACCTGTCCCTGTTCCCAGGACCAGCTCTAGGCACCAGCAAACCAAGCACTTGCTTGGGGCGGCACAATTCCTGGGGTGGCACTTGCGCTCTCAGAGGGTTTTTTTTTTTGCGCTTCGGCATTTGTGCTCCCAAAGGTTTTGTTTGGTCTTTTTTTCTTGGGGCGGCAAAAAACCTAGAGCCAGCCCTGCCTGTTCCCTCCAGAGATGCTAGTTCCAGCAACATCACTTGCCTGGAGTAGACCATGGGCCACATCCTCAGGTAATGTAAATCATTGTAGCTCCATTGAAGCCAATGAGAAGGATCTGGCCCATTGTGGAGATTCCTGGGAGGGGGGAAGCTATACGAGAAATGCTCTTTACACCCTTTCCCTTGCTTGGTGCCCTCACATAGGGCTAGGCACAGTTGAACCCATCATTGAATACCACATAACTGATCCAGATAAACCATTCCTATCAAATCAGGACTGAATTTAACACAAACAAAAACAGAGATAACAATGAGGAGTCCTTGTGGCACCTTAGAGACTAACACATTTATTTGGGCATAAGCTTTTTTGTGAGCTAAAACCCACTTCATCAGATGCATGGAGTGAAAAATACAGTAAGCCCAGTATATATATTACAGCACATGAAAAGATGGGAGTTGCCTTACCAAGTGAGGGGCCAGTGCTAACGAGGCCAATTAAATCAAGGTGGAAGTGGCCTATTGAATTGAAATGGCCTCGTTAGCACTGACCCCCCACTTGGTAAGGCAACTCCCATCTTTTCACGTGCGGTAATATTTATACTGCTTACTGTACTTTTCACTCCATGCATCTGATGAAGTGGGTTTTAGCCCACGAAAGCTTATGCCCAAATAAATTTGTTAGTCTCTAAGGTGCCACAAGGACTCCTTGTTGTTTTTGCTGATACAGACTAACACGGCTACCACTCTAAAAACAGAGATATTATAAAACACTTTGATCCAAATTCTGCTTTTCATTACACCCGTCAACAGAGTCGCTCAGGTGCATCCAAGAGCAAACTCTTATTGCAGAAGCTTTGCAATATAGTCATTTTAAACAGCACATATTCTTATACATTGTAGGCATTTTTCTCATATAAATGGGTATCAAAGACTTACTTAAATCTGGACTGTGGAACATTTGTAAAGCAAACACTTCATGCATGATTAATCTTTTCAGGAAACAATTTTGCCATTCAGTTTAGCCAAGACTCCAGCAGAGGGAGCAGAGCAGAACAAATAATTAGAGTAAAAAAGAAAGTAAAGATCAAAGATCAGATAAAACACACAGAGTGCTGAATTAATTTGACAAGTACTGACATTTTATTTTAGGTGCCAAGATTCTAGCACTCTACTTTTTCTACGTATCGAATGCATGATGCTTACTGTCAAAAAATCATCCATTTCCTTTCAGATCTGCTACATGGCTGTTCACTTGAAGTGAACATGGTAAGCAATAATTATCAGGATATGTTACAAAAATACCATGGGGTGTCAATCATTTATTGTACTTAGCTAATATATTACAAGGCTTAAACAAATAGTGAAATATTGTAACACACAGCAGCAGGCAGAGCTGATTAAGTGAGAAAAGAATGAGATTTGTTCCCCAACTATAATGAATATATTTAGTATTATTTTTTAAAATAATATTTATATAATTTGTGTTTCTGCCTTTCTAATTAAAACATACTTCTCAAGAAGCACAGAGTCCCTATTTCTCCTGTTCAAATGTATAAAGTGACCTCTAAGAACATAAGAACAGCCATACTGGGTCAGACCAAAGGTCCATCTAATCCAGTATCCTGTCTTCCGACGGTGGCCAATGCCAGGTGCCCCAGAGGGAATGAACAGAACAGGTAATCATCAAGTGATCTATCCCCTGTCGCCCATTCCCAACTTCTGGCAAACAGAGGCTAGGGACACCATCCCTGCCCATCCTGGCTAATAGCCATTGATGGACCTATCCTCCATGAATTTATCTAGTTCTTTTTGAACTCTGTTATAGTCTTGACCTTCACAACATCCTCTGGCAAGGAGTTCCACAGGTTGACTGCATTGTGTGAAAACATACTTCCTTTTGTTTGTTTTAAACCTGCTGCCTATTAATTTCATTTGGTGGCCCCTAGTTCTTGTGTTATGTGAAGGAGTAAATAACACTTCCTTATTTACTTTCTCCTCACCAGTCATGATTTTATAGACCTCTATCATATTCCCCCTTAGTCGTCTCTTTTCCAAGCTGAAAAGTCCCAATTTTATTAATCTCTCCTCATATGGAAGCTGTTCCATACTCCTAATAATTTTTGTTGCCCCTTTCTGAACTTTTTCAAGTCCAATATATCTTTTTTGAGATCAGGCAACCACATCTGCATGCAGTATTCAAGATGTGGGTGTACCATGGATTTATATAGAGGCAATATGATATTTTCTGTCTTATTATCTATCCCTTTCTTAATGATGCCCAACATTCTGTTCACTTTTTTGACTGCTGCTGCACATTGAGTGGATGTATTCAGAGAACTATCCACGAGTCCAAGATCTTTTTTTTGAGTGGCAACAGTTAATTTATACCCCATCATTTTATATGTATAGTTGGGATTATGTTTTCCAATGTGAATTACTTTGCATTTCTCAACATTGAATTTCATCTGCCATTTTGTTGCCCAGGCAGCCAGTTTTGAGAGATCCTTTTGTAGCTCTTCACAGTCTGCCTGGGTCTTAACTATCTTGAGTAGTTTTGTATCATCTGCTAATTTTGCCACCTCACTGTTTAACCCCTTTTTCCAGATCATTTATGAATATGGTGAATAGGACTGGGCCCAGTACAGACCCCTGGGGGACACAACTATTTACCTCTCTCCATTCTGAAAACTGACCATTTATTCCTACCCTTTGTTTCCTATCTTTTAACCAGTTACCAATCCATGAGAGAACCTTCCCTCTTACTTTGCTTGAGAGCCTTTGGTGAGGGACCTTGTCAAAGGCTTTCTGAAAATCTAAGTACACTATATCCACTGGATCCCCCTTGTCCTCATGCTTGTTGATCCACTCCAAGAATTCTAGCAGATTGGTGAGGCATCATTTCCCTTTACAAAAATCATGTTAACTCTTCCCCAACAAATTATGTTCATCTACGGGTCTGACAATTTTGTTCTTTACTATAGTTTCAACCAGTTTGCCCGGTACTGAAGTCAGGTTTACTGGCCTGTAATTGCTAGGGTTACCTCTGGAGCCCTTTTTAAAAACTGGTGTCACATTAGCTATCCTCCAGTCATTTGGTATGGAAGCTGATTAAAGACGACAGTCAGTAGTTCTGCAATTTCACATTTGAGTTCCTTCAGAACTCTTGGGTGAATACCATCTGGCCCTGGTGACTTATTAATGTTTAGTTTATCAATTTGTTCCAAAACCTCCTCTAATGACACCTCAATCTGGGACAGTTGCTCAGATTTGTCACCTAAAAAGAATGGCTCAGGTTCGGCAATCTCCCTCACATCCTCAACTGTGAAGACCGATGCAAAGAATTCATTTAGTTTCTCTGCAATGGCCTTATCGTCCTTAAGTGCTCCTTTAGCATCTCGATCGTCCAGTGGCCCCACTGGTTGTTTAGCAGTCTTCCTGCTTCTGATGAATGTAAAACATTTTTTGCTATTAGTTTTTGAGTCTTTGGCTAGCTGTTCTTCAAATTCTTTTTTGGCCTTCCTAATTGTATTTTTACACTTCATTTGCCAGAGTTTATGCTCCTTTCTATTTTCCTCATTAGAATTTAATCTGCACTTTTTAAAGGATGTCTTTTTGCCTCTCACTGCTTCCTTTACTTTGTTGTTTAGCCAGGGTGGCTCTTTTTTGGTTCTCTTACTATGTTTTTTAATTTGGGGTATACATTTAAGTTGAGCCTCTATTATGGTGTCTTTAAAAAGTTTCCATGCGGCTTGCAGGGATTTTACTTTTGGTGCTGTACCTTTTAATTTCTGTTTCACTAACCTCCTCATTTTTGTTAGGTCCCCTTTCTGAAATTAAATGCTACAGTGTTGGTCTGCTGTGGTGTTTTCCCCGCCATAGGAATGTTAAATTTAATTATATTATGGTCACTATTATCAAGCAGGAAAACAAGTACTCTTTATTATGATGTATAAAGAAGGCTTCAATTTTTTTGTTTGTTTGTGTTTTGTTTTGTGGCTGTTTTTGACAGTAGAAATATCAGGTCTTATATACTGTGTTTTTGACAGAGGACTGGAGAAATAGTAGGCATTCATAAGTGATGAGACAGTAAAAATTTATAGATTCTAAAGCTAGAAGAATCACTGTGATGATCTAGTCTGACCTCCTGCATGATATGGGACATAGAATTTTCACAAAATAATTCCTGTTTGAACTGAAGCATAGATTTTAGAGAAACATCAAATCTTGATTTACAAATTGCCAGTGATGGAGAATCCAGCCACAGCCCTCTGTAAATTGTTTGAAGGTTAATTACCCTCACTATTTAAAAAAGTATGCATTATTTCCAGTCTGAATTTGTCCAGCTTAAACTTCCAGCCATTGTATTGTGTTATACCTTTGTCTGCTAGACTGAAGAGCCCATTATCAAATATTTGTTCATCATGTATGTACTTATAAACTGTGACCAAGCCACCTCTTAACCTTCTCTTTATTAAGCTAAATAAACTGAGTCTCTCACTGTAAGACATGTTTTCCATTCCTTTAACCATTCTCATGGCTCTTCTCTGAATCCTCTCCAAGTTGTCAATATCTTCTTGAATTGTGAGCACCAGAACTGGACTCACTCTTCCTGAAGCAGTTGCACCAGTGCCAAATACAGAGATAATATTCCCTCCCTACTCCTACTTGAGTACGCTAAAATTCCTTCCCCTCACAATTTCTCAGGTTTCAGAAAGTTTAAAACTCTTTGTGTTTTGTTTGTTTTCGTTAACATCCATTTCACTCAAGCTCCTGGCAAAGATTTAGGGGAAAAAATTCTTGTGAAAGAACCAAAACCTTTGTCCACTTTAGAATCTACGGGCCCAACTCTTGTCTCACATCAAGTTTACAGCAGGTCGAGTTCACTGAATTAATTGGAGCTACTCCTAGTTTCTGCTGCTTTAAATGAGGAGAGAATCCAGTAAGGACAGAATATCTCACAGAATACAAACACTATGAGCTACCCAGAAGAGAATCCAAGATTTGTCTGCAAATACCGGAAGGATCAAAACAAAGATCTAAAAGTTGTAAATTACTTGTTTCCTAAATTGCACATTATTGGCCAAATTAACTCTGTCTTCAGTTACAATGGTGACTGGGCCAAATACCAACTGCAAATTATGCACAACACAACTGCATAGTATGAGCCAGATTTTGGCTTCAGTTACACCCACATATCCCCAATGACTTCATTGTGGTTGCATGGGTGTAACTGAGAGTGGAATTTGTCCAGCTTGTCTTAAATTCAAAATTAAATTAATTCTACCTATCTGGCTTTCATGTTGCTATTGCAGCACAATTTGGAAAGCAAAACAGGGAAATAATTTGGATGGCATTCACTATAGACAAACTCATAAAAGTGACACTATCAGGTTTCCAAGCTGAAAGCGTATGTACAACCTTTCCCCGCTTCAGATCAGGAATTCTAAGTTGGGTGAAATCCTGGTCCTTTTGAAGGCAATGGCAAAACTTTCATTGACTGCAATAGGATAAAGATTTCACCCCTTACATACATAATTCCTATTTTTCTATTTCAAAGGTGCTTTCAATACGATCTTGGCTAGTCTCATTTATATCCTTCCCGTCACCATACTTTCCCTTTTCTCTTATATTGAAACTTGATGATGGGTTTTGTTTAATTTTTAAGAGCAGTTTCCTATTATGTTTTTATTTTATTTTATTATATTGTACAGTGTCCTGTGAGTTTCAGCAGGGGGTAGGATGCTTTATATTGCAAACATTATCCTTATATTCAGGGTTATTCAGTTGGCCATCTTTGCATAGTGGCTTTGCTGGAATAATTCTTTACACATTCTTCTCTTTATTTTGTGGTCAACTGAACATTTGAAACTTGCCTTCAGACTTATGGAGGCTCAGTCTTGCCATCACACTGCCTGAACAATTTCCACTGATGTCAGTGGATGCTTGTTCTGCTAAAATATGGTAGGTTGTAAAGATCTTCTAATCTCATGCTGGCCAAGAGCCTATTCGAGCACCTTGTATATAGGTCAGATAAATCAGAGGTTTTAATATACATCAGAACCAGATTCTTAATCTTACACTGAAAACATTTTAGGCCTTTTCTACACAGTTTTTGTACCAGTATAACTGTATCAGTTAGGGAAGTGAATTTTTTTTAACCAATATAGTGATACCAGATACTAGTATGGATGCAGTTATTCCAGTATAAGAAACCTTTATATCAACATAGCTTATTCCCCTCCTCGTATGGCAATAAGCTATAAAGGTATAATGGAAGTGATACAACTTTTGAGTGCAACAAAATAGTCCTTAAGTATTCCTATTGAGATCAACAGCCTTGTGGAGTAAGCTACTATTCAGTGTGAATGAGGGTGGCAGAATCTGACTCTAAGGGTATGTCTACACAGCAAAGAAAAAACAGCGGCTGGCCTTTGCCAGCCGACTTGGGCTCGTGCGGCTCAGGCTGCAGGGCTGTTTCATGGCTGTGTAGACTTCTGGGCTCAGGGTGAAGCCTGGGCTCTAGGACCCTGCTGCGTGGGAGGGTCCCTGAGCTTGGGTTCCAGCCCAAGCCCGAAAGTCTGCAGAGCAGTGAAACAGCCCTGCAAGCCCGAGTCGGCTGGCACTGGACAGCTGCTGGCTTTTTCTTTGCTGTGTAGACATACCGCCTATGTCAATAGACTGTGTTTGTCTTCTCTTATGCACAAAGTTTATTTAACCCACTTTTTATCAACCTCATTCCTGTGGATGGCAAGCCACCACTTTTTGTGTGGTTCTTAAAATGATCAAAAGGAAAATCTTTCCAGACAGGTAATTAAATGCAGCTGTTCAGTCAAAGCCACCACTATGTCTTCACTTCAGGTCGTAAATATCAGTGTTGGGTCTTGCTGGAGATAATATACTGTAATATTAGAAACACCAATAGTTTGGTATTTAAGACAAACAAAAATATTTTGCAAATTAAAGCTGTTACTGCCAAATTTTCTATATACATTTACTACATGGCCTCTATGCATAAGCTTCAATTCCCTACTGCACCTGTCTGTTCCATTTCCTTGAACAAATAGTAAAGTGAAATTTCTAAGGCTCCTCTTCTTCACTTTAGCTGTTTAAAGTGCTTTAAAAATGCAGGTCAATATCAATAGCCCCATTCTTTTGATGAGGAAACTGAGGCACAGAAACTTGCTACTTGTTACACAACAAGTCATTGTCAGAGCTAGGAATAGAATGGAGGGTGAAATCCTGGCTCCTTTGAAGTCAATGGTAAAACTCCCATTGACTGCATTACGGCCAAGATTTCACCTCAGGAGTCTTGACTCTCCATGCCATGTGCTATCTGCTGGTCTATATTTCCTCATGCTAAAACAGCAGTTTATAATCTGAGAATTTGTGTCCTCATACTTTTGTGTGCATCTGCAAATAACGCTGTGTGACCTACTTAATGTAGCCTTGTAGAACTGTGTGGAGCCATTTTTTGACACATAATGGCAGCCGTTGTTGGTTTAAATCACTGAGTTAAAGAAGGAATTCAGTTTCATTTTGGTCGTCTGGAGAATGGAAGTCAGGTGGAGCTGAAAACATCAACTATTTGAAACTGAAGGCTAAATTCTGGCATGATTTGTGCCACACTGGTAACGAATAAAAGGCTTACCTATCCTGCGGAAGGGCAGGTAGCACAAATGGGTGCACTAACACCTGACACAAATACTGCTGACTCCAAAGTTTCCCAAGTTAAAATTCTTTAACCAAAAGATAAAGTGATATTTAGTCCAGCAAATTTTTGTCTGAAACTTTTTCTAATTTAATCTGATAACACAGCCATTTTTGAAAGAAGGCTCTGGGGTTTGATGCTGAAATTCAATAAATCAGAGAAAGAGCCAGGGCATAAAAATGTGTTTTAAAATGGGGTGTGGAAAGAAGAAGACAGAAAATTATTTTTATTAAAAAATAAATAAATCTATTTTCAGGTGTTTTTCTTTTTCACAAAACATAACGTATCAGATAAGCAACCTTTTCACAGAAGCCAAAGTAAAAGAAGATGGATGCCAGCAGTACAAGCAAATGGTAAACAAGTTAGGGAATATTTTCTGGTCAATTTTTCAAATTCAATAAAATCTTCAACAAACTTTTATTTTGCCATTTCCAGCTCCCATATTAAAAATCTATTAGCAGAAAGGCTATTGAAAGGCTGACCATGAGCAAAAAGGCTTTTTCTGGAAACAGTTCTATTCAGTTCTCATGGCTGAACAAAAGCAGATTGGCACATTCAGTTATATACAAAATGTCTTTTAAAGGGGCCTTACCCTCCCCTTTTCCATAGCCACGCGTTTCAGGGTCCTATGTGCTGAAGAAAGCCAGTGAAAGATTTGAAGGGGGTAAAAAAAACAAAACAACAACAACAACAGAGGCTACCATGGAGATCCTTCAAAGTGGTCTTCTTCTATAGTGGGAGGATTTCCCTTTAAATCCTTTTCAATAGCATATTGATGGCTTTGAAAGCTTAAATGGCATTTGTCAACCATCAGTAAATCTTTAAAACTGTTTCTGCAAATAGCCCAACTCTGAGTCTCAGCTTTTCCCATTAATCTGTACGTAAGGCCACTGAAGACTTTTTCAGAGTTTAGATAATGCCTGGATTAAAAGGTCCATTCAGAAGGGAAAGCTTTAGCATTCACCTTGTGTACATAGCCATTTCACCAGTAGTATTCATGGGTTGTTATTTCAACTCTGCATTTGTCCTGCAAACAAGACATTTTGCCACAAAGGTTTGGTAGAGACATTCTTTAGTGAATTGCTGAAACCTAGCTCCTCTATTTGTCATGGCTTGTTATTTTTATCAAGTGTAATCAGTTCAAATAGGAACCCTAGATTGACAACTTTACAATTATGTTATTATAAAGGAGAAAGGTACGTTTCTTTTAATTCAACAATGATGCTGATTAAAGTACAACTTGATTGCTTTACATAATGAAACACTGTCTTACATTTCCCTTAATCAGATGCCAGTGGACTGTTCTGTTAGTTTTATATTGAATGTAATTAAAAAACCTTTACAATAATCATCATTCATCCACATTTTCTCTTTTTGGCTTCTTATTAAAAGGCAACAGTCCATAGTATAGTTTAGACATTTACCAGGCTTAATATTTTATAACAGGTTGCATCATTTTTCTATTTTCTAATTTTTACACATCAGAGAAATATATTTTTTTTAAATTCCCACAATCCAAACAAACAGACAAGCAACCCCTCCCTCCCTCTGCCACACACACACATTTGCATCTATTAGGGTAGTTCTTACATCCCTTTAATGTTTGTGTTCTCTCCCTTCTCCCTTTCAGGTATTCAGGCTTGGGTTCTCCTTCACCATATCTGATTTACCAAAATATTGTCCAGCCATAGTCCAAAGGATAGTCCTTCAGTTTATTCTGGGGAACACCATTCCTCTCCTACTCCGTGAACCCGTTCTCATCTACAGACAGCCTCGGTCACAGCACTCTGCCTTCACTGCAAGGGAGGGTGCGCAAGTCCACTCCCCTTGCCCACAGAGGACACTGGATTTCCAGGCAGGAGGCAATCATATGAAAAAAGTAGCTCTCAAGTCAGAGATCTGAGCTATCCCACTGGGAACCTAACATTTTATTAAGTTATTATTATTAGTTATTATTAGTTAAATATTGTATGTGAAATATTTATTCATATGAGAAAAGCAGAGAAAATAGGATGAAAAAAGGAGGAAGAGAAGAAAATCTGATAGAGAAAACTTTATACAATTTACAATGGCTTTCTGGGGATAACAGTACTAAAGTATTTTGCATATTAAGAGCAATTGCACTACCTGTAAAACTAAAAAATCCAAACCAAAATCCAAATATCTTCAGATCTTATTGTTCATTGAGTCTCCCCTAGTAGACTATTTTCTCCATGCTGGTCAGTTCATGAAGATGGACATAAAAACACTGCAGGAAACAGACTGGTAAGATTTTCAGGGCGTCCTTCTTTTGTGCTATACAGAACCTCTCCTTCCCCATAATACAGCCAAAAAGAGACAAGTCTTGTAGTGGATTTATATTTACACCTGGAATCATGTAAATTCTAGTCCACAATCCTTTCATGCTCCCCACTCAAGTCAACAGAAAAAAAACCCTCCTATTGACTTCAACGGTAGAGGATCACACCTAGATAGGTCATAATTGCATCTGATCTTTTTGCCTCTATGGTATTGTCAACATGTACCCAATTTGCTCTCTGTTGTTACTGCAAGGCCTTATTATGCTCTAAAAAGTGTTGGTTTCATACTAGAAAACTCTCCATGATTTGGATCCAGATTCATTCAGAGACCTCCCTCCTCCTCATACTTTTATTTGACAATTGATCCTCAGGGGTGCTGCAGCTGACTGCATTGCCAATGGCATTACATGGCACGTTTGCTAGAGTGGGCCCTATATTAGTAAGGCTGGGGGTGGGGAAAGTGGCAGATGGTTTCAATGGAGGCCAATGGAGGAAGAAACTTCTTCCTTCCTGCCCTTCATCACCCTAGTCTGAGTAATGGCATTTAGAGCACGTTGCAAAGCCTAGTTATTTATTCAGGCCCTTCCTTGGGTGAGGGAAGTTATCTTCCTTTCTGTGGGACAGTGGGAAGGTTTCTTCATGTTAACATGTCAGTTCACTTCATTTGTGGTATGTGTTAAGGTTTATTTGATGTAAGTTATCTTAGAGACATGGAATAGGCAATAAGGGCAAAAATTTCAAAAGTTCTTAAAATCCCATTGAAAATTAATTGGATGTATGCATCTAAATCACTTAGACACTTTTTGAAAAATTTCCCCTCTGTACACTGGAAAAATATAAGAGTCTCCTTTGTTGCAGATTATTTTCTAACATGCAACTGTCATTGTTCCAGGTTTAATCCCATTTTGTTGTCAGAAACCTGAGTGAGTGGTTAGTGGAAGTCCTGATTCTTAGATTCTATTCCCAACACAGCCACACACTCACACTCACACTCTGTGATCCTGGGTTCGCCTACTTGGCAAGCAGAAACCTGCAGCTGAGTGTGTCAAAGCGTGGACCTACAGACTCGGGATCATGGGGCTCAAGGTATGGTGATAAAAATAGCTGTGTAAATGTTTGGGTTTGGGCTTGGACTGGAGCTTGGGCTTTGGACCGCTGCAATGTAGCTCTAGCTCATTGGCTCTAGCTGCAATGTAGATGTACCCATGGTGTCTTTCTTTACCCATCAAATCAAGAACACTGGTCTAGTAATATTTATTTCTCAGTGGTGTTGTGAGATGTGTGTCAAACGCTCGGAGATCCACAACGGAATAGCACTAAGTACCATTACTAAGGTTGCATTATTGCACAGCCATGACAGGACATGGACTTCTGGATTGACATGAGAGTGTTTTCCTTTCTTTTATATATCCATGGACTTTTAACATTTTGGGATTTTTCTTTGTGGGTAGGTAATAGCAGCAGCTGAACCAGTTTTGCTGAGAAACTTGAGAGCTGGTTAAAACTTGGGGCTGGATGGAAGGAGGTTAAGAGTAAATAGGAACTCTCATAATTAGGGCGAGTGTTTTGTTGTTGGGATAGTTACAAATCCTGTAATTTCTCTGTTTTCTAGAAGAAAAATCCTGGGAATAGAAAGCTGGTTTAAAAGGGGTCCATACCATGCTGAAGGAGAGATAACTGAAGCTCTCTCCCTTCCCTCTTGGGTTTGAGTATCCACAGTTGTGGAGACCCAGGCCAGATCCTTGTCCTATCTCCCAGTGCTATGGCGAATAGGGTGAAAAGTTAATTTAGCTCAAAGCTGCAGCATAGAGCAGCTGTATCTTCCTCAGGGAATATCAGGGGACAATCCTGCACTCCCCAATGGAACAATTAGGGGGGAAACTCTGTGAGGGGAAACTTGTGGAACTTTCCTCCCTTCCCATAGCTGGAGCTTTCGATCTGGCACAAAGTGAGTATGCTCAAATCAACTCTTCTTTCTTTAATAATAATCATAATAATAATATTTTGCCCTTATATAGTGCTTTTCGTCCATAGATCTCAAAACACTTTTCAAAAGGAGGTAGGTATCATTATATAGATGGAGAAACAGAGGCAAAGTGACTTGCCCAAGGACACCTAGCAGAGCAGTGGCAGAGTTGGAAACACAATCCAGGTCTCCTGAGTTCCAGTCCAGTGTGCTACCCACTAGGTTACGCTTATTTATGATTAATGCAAATGATAAGTAAACCAAGGTTTAACAAAGATCACTGTGGCATCCTAGTGGAGACTTCACCTTTCCTTTATAGCTTTTCAGTCAGCTTTCACCACCTGTGACCATGCTCTCATATTGAAGCTAATGTAGTTTTGGCAGCTGACAGTGTGTGTGTATATAGTAGGGCTGTCGATTAATCGCAGTTAACTCACACGATTAACTCAAAAAATTAATCGTGATTAAAAAAATTAATCTCAGTTTTAATCGCACTGTTAAGCAATAGAATACCAAGTGAAATTTATTAGATATTTTTGGATGTTTTTCTACATTTTCAAATATATGTATTTCAATTACAACATAAAATACAAAGTGTACAGTGCTCACTTTATTATTATTATTTTGATGATCATTTTTAGAGTGAAATTAGTAAACAAAAGAAATAGTATTTTTCAATTTACCTCATACAAGTACTGTAGTGCAATCTCTTTATCGTGAAAGTGCAATTTACAAAATAGATTTTTTTTGTTACATAACTGCACTCAAAAACAAAACAATGGAAAACTGTAGAACCTACAAGTCCACTCAGTCCTATTTCTTGTTCAGCCAATCGTGAAGACAAACAAGTTTGTTTACATTTACGGGACATAGTGCTGCCTGCTTATTATTTACAATGTAACCTGAAAGTGAGAACAGGCTTTTGCATGGCACTTTTGTAGCTGGCATTACAAGGTATTTACGTGCCAGATATGCTAAACATTCATATGCCCCTACATGTTTCGGCCATCATTCCAGAAGACATGCTTCCATCCAACGCTCATTAAAAAAAAATGTGTTAATTAAATTTGTGACTGAACTCTTTGGGGGAGAATTGTATGTCTCCTGCTCTGTTTTACCCATGTTCTGCCATATATTTCATGTTATAACAGTCTCAGATGATGACCAGCACATGTTGTTTGTTTTAAGAATACTTTCACTGCAGATTTGACAAAACTCAAAGAAGGTACCAATGTGAGATTTCTAAAGATAGCTATGGCACTCGACCCAAGGTTTAAGAATCTGAAGTGCCTTCCAAAATCTGAGAGGGACGAGGTGTGGAGCATGTTTTCAGAAGCCTTAAAAGAGCAACACTCCAATGCAGAAACTACAGAACCCAAACCATCAAAAAAGAAAATCAACCTTTTGCTGGTGGCATCTATCTCAGATGATGAAAATGAACATGTGTCGGTCTGTCCTGCTTTGGACCATTATTGAGCAGAACCTGTCATCAGCATGGACGCATGTCTTCTGGAATGGTGGTTGAAGCATGAAGAGACATATGAATATTTAGGGCATTTGGCATGTAAATATCTTGTGACGCTGGCTACAACAGTGCCACGGGAATTCCTGTTCTCACTTTCAGGTGACATTGTAAACAAGAAGCAGGCAGCATTATCTCCTGCGAATGTAAACAAACTTGTTTGTCTTCACGATTGGCTGAACAAGAAGTAGGACTGAGTGGACTTGTAGGTTCTAAGTTTTACATTGTTTTGTTTTTGAGTGCCGGTTTTTTTACATAATTCTACATTTGTAAATTCAACTTTCATGATAAAGAGATTGCACTACAGTACTTGCAGTTGGGGAATTGAAAAATACTATTTCTTTTGTTTTTTACAGTGCAAATATTGGTAATAAAAATAAATATAAACTGCACACTGTACACTTTGTGTTCTGTGTTGTAATTGAAATCAATATATTTGAAAATGTAGAAAACATCCAAAAATATTTAAATAAATTATATTCTATTATTGTTTAACAGTGCAATTAATTGCGATTTTTTAAATTGCTTGACAGCCCATGTGTGTATGTGTGTATATATTATATAAATATAACAAACGTTCAAATCTCAAATCTCCATATCTGAGGAGGTAGAAACAAGGCTGGAGAATCTGTTATCTCATAGACTTCAAGGTCAGAAAGGACTATCATGATCATCTAGTCAGACCTCCTGCACATTGCAGGCCCCAGAACCTCACCCAACCATTCCTGTAATAGACCCCTAACTAACCTTTGGCTGAGTTACTGAAGTCCTCCAGTTTGAGGATGATATCATACCGGAACATATTTCTCCAATATGTCTTGCTAGCAGGGGAAATTTATTCTGCAAACTCTGTCAGTGCTTGGAAGTTTTTATTTTTGAAGAACAATGTCTGTGACATAGAGCATATGCCCCTTTCTATGCATTCACACCATAAAATATTTTTCCACCTATCTATAATGGATGCTTTTTTTTCCACAAGGGCATTCTCTGTATAGTCTCTCTCTCGATTTTAACAGTTCCTAACACAAGGTAACTCCAATCCTAATTAGAGCCCCCCACTACGATATAACTATGTTATAAATAATGAATAGTTATTTGATTTTTTAAATATGATCCTCTCATTACAAAACATGCCTAATGTCTATCCGTTTTTTAAAAGCCAACTATATAACAACATTTTCTTATTTCTGAATACTAGGTAAAGAAAAACCCCTACAAAAATACACTATAGCAAATATTTTTATAACCAATTTCATACTACTCAGCTTTCAATATATATAGTTCAGATGTAATTATTTTCGGCGCGCGCACACACACACATACACACTCATTCACTTTGGGTGGCTCCTGTTGAAGTCACTGGCCAAACTCCTGCTGATTTCAAACAGCATATTGGACTTTGTGTGTGTGTGTTTGTGTGTGGGGTTTTTTTTTTCCATTTTCAGTAGCTGAGGAAAATTATCTTATTTTAATGAAATCCCCAATGAAGTCCATAAAATTCCAGGTGAATTCCAAAAGAACCTCAGGTTCTGTAGGAAATGGTGACAGATAATCTTCCCTGGGCAGTAAAGTGCTATTGGAGGAACTGTGTTTCAGAGGGGATGTAACTTTTGTTCAAAGTTCTCATGACCTTTATGAAAAGAATAGGGTTGTTAAGCCTGTGTCCTGCGGAACATTTCAATTTGGCTAATTATATTCTACCTACTAAAAATGCTCTGTGGCTGGATATGGTATTCTTTTTGACTTCCTGAATTGTCCTAAACTGTTGGTGTAGTGTCTCTTTGAGATTTCATTCATTTTATTTATTAGTAGTAAATCAGTTTTTAAAGTGCTTTGGGATTCTTCTGGATGAAAGGTACTATCTAAAACATAGTTTAAACTGGACATCAGTTTAAACTGATTCAAATGTATACATTACATTTACTAAGTATAGTGAGAATAAAGGTTTGTGGAGTAGGGAAGTTACCCTTGTTAAACATTTACCATTCAATTTCAAGTCCTGATTGCATATTATTATTAGTAGTAGTTTCACATTAATACCTAAAAGTCCCCACTGATATCAGTACTGGATTACTGTACTGTACTGTATTATCAGTACTAATTACTATAAAAACAGTAAAAGACAGACCCTGCTCCAAAGAGCTTAGCTAAGTAGACAGACAAAGGGAAGTGAAGTCGCTCATCCAAAGTCACACAGCAAATCAATGGCATGGCTGAGATTAAAACCAAGGTCTCCTGAGTCCCAATCTAGTGCACCATCCACTAGAGCACAGTATCTCACCTTTGAAATACCCTCTCTACAATGGGCCTTCATAAATCATGTTTAAGGAAATTATGGTTAAAAACTATACCAACCAATACAGGAATTTCCACTAAAAGTACAAATCAGAGACTGCTTGCCTTTGATAACAGCTGTATAATCAGTGACAGAGCATATGCTCAACATATCATTGACAGAGTACTAGTCAATTGTGACTAAACATCAAAAATGACATGACCAAATATCTTTTAAAGGCAAAATGTAAAAGCTACTTAATTTTAAACTGTTTAGGGTGGCAAATGCATTTAAAACATAAATGTAAGCCTTTTAAAAAAATTAGGGCCTGATCCTGCATCCTTTAGTCATGCTAGTTATGGGATTTATGTGAGAATTATTTGCATACTTACAGATTGCAGGATTGTGTCCTAGCAGTTTAACATATATCTACAATTTAATGAGTTTACAGTGAAATAAAATCTTGTACTTTAAAAGCTCTCACCCAAACCATCTAAGCTCATGGCTAAATAGGAGGTTGGAGGGGTCAAGGAAAAAAGAAATAACTGCTCCCAAAGGGCATACTTGAGGCTTCATCCTATTTGAGTGTTTAAAGTCAGATGTCTACTCAGATAGTTCATTATACAGCTTATACACTATAGAGCAACAAGTTAGTTGTGTCCAACAATGATGGCCATGTACACTTACAACCTATGTATGTATGACTTATCGGCAAATTCCAATTAACAAATTAATTATCCAAAAGAAACTATGATGAACGACATTGAACTACCATTAGGAAAATTAAACAAAAAAAATACCTCTACATGTTATGTTATGTAAAGCTAAAGTATGCTTTCTCCATAAATAAGAACAGAACCTGAATACACTAAAACAGATGATAAATTACGAAACTTTGTTTTATTTGCATAGTATTATAGATCATGCTTTACAATAGCAGCCCAAACACATGGAACTACCTTTAGTCAGGGCCTCTCTTCTATGTCACCATCCTATTTTCAACTAACAATGCACTCAGATGAGTCAAAAACATGTACTTTGCTCCCACCATTACAATTCCTACTCTCCTTTTCTTTACCCTTTTCAAAAACATGAAAGCATTGGATTGCTAATTACTTTTATCCAGCCTATAGGAAAATTAGTTTATCTTCTTGATCAAAGCAAATTAGGCAGATCATGGCTGATTAGAATGCAACAGTAAAATCTCCATACTTTCTATTCCACCCCCTTTTCTCTCAGAAATAGGGCCTGTGTCAAATATGTAGGTATTTCCCACGGCCAGTCTGGACTCTGTTTCCAACAGGCACTGGGGCTGGGACAATGGTTCTTACACAGACACTAAAGTTCTTTAGTTCAGTCATTGTGCAAGAAAAGAACTGGTAACCCCTTAGCTAGCATTTGATGAAACATCTAGATTTACATATCTTCCTAATTGCATTTTTTGAATGTGAGTGAGATTTATCTGACCAGAGTTAAATGCTTCCTTTATTCCACTATCCAAGGCAAAATACAAGTCCATGCTCTGAAAAAAAAAAAAACGCATGCAGAATTTTATTCAGCCTGATGTCAGCATTACAATTTTGGTTTTCAATAATGTGGGGGAGGGGAGAGGTTAGAGTAGTGAAAGGAGGAAACATATACCTTCACTTCTCAAAGCATAAACATTGATTTCCAAAGAATGACTTGCTAAGCTGCTTCCAAGGTACTCTTTTGATTTTAATGCTGAAAACTGCTCCTTGTCATTAAGTTCTATAACCAACATTTTCTATTACCAAAGTGCTGCAAAATTAGTTCCTTGTCCCTCATAATTCATTTTCCCTAAAATTTGTGTCCTATGGCTATAACAGATTAAAGCTAGGCCGTCCTACTACTTTATTTATAATCAATTACTATAAATTAACAGTAAATCTTACATTTAGCTCCATTTAAACTTCACTATGCAGCTGCCCATTTGAAAATAAAATGGTTGCCTTCTTTCACTTCAGTGGGCACAATACAAAACATCCATTGAGCTTTTCCTTTATTGCAGCTGCCAATGCCCAGCCGACTTTTAACAAACCAACCAAGCGGAATAACAATGCAGCTGCAACATTTTATGGTATTTCTGTTAGTTCTCTTTTGAGACTGAAGGTGTTAATTAGGAATCAAAGAATACAACCCTGCCAGCTTTCTTTCACAAACTATACACTGGCCACTGCAGTTTTCAGAAAAAAAAAAAATCTAATAAAGGGACAAAAATGTTGTTTGTCACACCAGTAACGTGTACTTAAGACCCTTTGATCATGAGCTTTTTATGTAGTCTTGTCAGACAGGCTGAAAATATTTTTTCCTCCCTTTTCTCCTTTCTGCAGGCTTTTCTGAATACTGATTCTAAGGCTGTCTGAAAAGGTAAAAAACCCAATACTAAGTGAATGCTTTACAGGTGAAAAATAGCCTTCCTGAGCAACCCAGTTTTGTTAAAATCATATCAATAGCCATATTTTCCATTAAAACATAAGATATTCTGAAATACTTTGCATGTATCTTTACTATATAATTTAATATTCCAAGTACTTAAACATGTGCAGGTATTTCAATATAAAGTATTATTTAAATTACAAAGCTGCTCGTTATTGTGTGGAATCATATTTTGCATGAATGTAAAAATAATAATGCAGAATGATGTAGGAGTTTACTTTATGTTGTATAATATTAATTACATATTCATAGTTACATGTATACTATCCAATGTATATTTGCTATTTTTAGATATACTTATTAAGCATGACCGTATTAGAGTGTCGTATATTCAAAGGTAACAGCATGAAGTCATTACCTTTAATCTTCAGTCAAAGTTAAAAGCTTAAAATAAGTTTATGAAGTTAGCACTGCTGGGAATTAGTCAAGCTTGCTAGCTTTCCCAGCAAGAGCTTTTACTGCTAGATGCACAAATCATGCCAAAATCCATTAATCCTCCCACAGAAAGGCAGAAAGAAGCTCTGGTTGTTGATTTAATGTTAATGAATTGAATGGCCTTCTAAGGCTACCTGCAGAGTTTTCTAAACTGTAAAACAAATAAAGTCATTTTAAGTAACAGTCCAGAAACATAAATAACTCTATTCATCTTAAAATGTATGAACTATGAAGTTATGAGATATATTGGTAACCACTCCACTTACCATATAATACTTTATAAGTAAAACCTAATCATTATATATTATAAAAAGAAATTATGAAAATAATGGTACTTATAGCGGGGTTCAGTTATTTGGGAGCCCAGGTGCAGTAGACTTGATATTCAAGAGAATGTTAAAACACAGATCTTTGTGATGAGACTAGATTTTAATCAGCATTGACATTACGCACAGCACTATGTCTCATGAACAGTGAAATCTATCATTGGCTTTTATAGCAGATATAAGCACAACGAAAGGCTTCTATTTATACTTCTAACAACACCATGATTTTTTCCCCTGAATGCCTTAAGCCTATTATTAGCATAAATTCATACACTACTAAAAATCAGTAAGCATGATGGAGAAATGCTTAAAATTAAAAATCGCATCCAACATTTATGCACAGTGTTAAATTCTCATAAAGTATTTTCTGGAGCCCTGGGACTCAGGGCTTCTGCACTGCGGTGGTGGTGGTGGGGGGGGGTGCCGGGACTCAGGACTTCTGCCCCGCAGGTTTGAAAATATTCACCAGAACTCTGCTCCGGACAGCTCAGCTCTGTTTATGCATAATTGTTATTTTTAGTGAAGTTTAAATGGTTTATTATTATAAAGCTACTAAAGTATATTTTGGCCCGTTTCCCTTTTTATGGTTATCTCCTAAAAGAAATCTTAGGACCAAACTCTAGCTTTTAATACATTTGCATGGTTCCCTGTGACTTCACTGTGAGCTGGGCATACATGTTAAACTTATCAAACTTCTTTTGCAGAACTAGTTTCCATATGAAGCTACACTCCAAGGTGTTTGCTATTTGTCTCTCTTCCTTCTCAAAGAGGAATCAACATCTTACCCATGCACTTATTTACAGAAGACTAATGTGACTATCATCTTAATGGTAAAGTATGCATGTATAGTTCCAAAATATATTGTTCTTTTCAACAAAATGTTAAAGATGAACATTTGACCTAAAAAAGGTGAGCATATTTAAAATCTATATAGTTTCTTGAACAATGATCTTATTACAATAAAATTATTATTGGAAACAAAGCAGGTAAGATATTTCTCATTTTCACTGTATACATGAAACCCATCTCATATATATTACAGGTAATTAGTTCAATAAAATTTACAACCATTCATTGAGACTTTTGGGAGGCTCGCTAATAACTGCCAACCTCTTTAGATCTGATGACGCTTAGAAGGTCTGGTAATTTAAGAGTAGCAACAGGAGTACAACCATTTTCAGGACTACCTGTATCCATTAAATTCTGCTCTCAGTTACCCTGGTAGTAAATCTATTGCTCTGAATTCATGCCTCTGTAAAGGAGAACAGAATTTGGCCCTGTAAATTTCCTGAAACAAAATTAGTTTCCAGTTACATGGCTGCTTTAACATCATTAGTTCCAAATGGCTATTGTGTATTAACCTGATAGTTTGTCTCACAGATTCTGGAATTCTTAGCTTCTCTGGGCAACCCATCTCTAAAAAGATACACCAGAAATAAAAAGGGCCCATAAAAGGGCTACAAAAATGGAATAGAAAGGCTACCATGTAAGAAGAGACTAAAAAGATCAGGACTGTTAAATTTAGAGACATGATGAATAGAAGGAGGTGTGCCAGAGGTATATAAAACAATGCTACAGAGAATCTCAGTTGGGCATGTTTACTCCCTTCTCAGATTACTGGAACAAGGGGACACCCCTTGAAATTAAAATCAACAATTTAAAAACTGATAATTTACACTATGCATAATTAAGCTGTGGAACTCAATGTCACAAGATATTATTTGAGGTCAGTACCTTAGCAGGATTTAAAAAAAGGTTTGGACATATATGAGTAATAATAATTTCCACAGTTGCATTAAATATAGCATGATACAAATTTCTGCTTTAGTGCATAAACCTACAATTGGGGGGGAGGGATAGCTCGGTGGTTTGAGCATTAGCCTGCTAAACCCAGGGTTGTGAGTTCAATCCTTGAGGGGGCCACTTAGGGATCTGGGGCAAAATTGGTCCTGCTAGTGAAGGCAGGGGGGTGGACTCAATGACCCTTCAGGGTCCCTTCCAGCTCTATGAGATAGGTATATCTCCATATATTATTATTATATTATTAATTAAATATCCAAGTTTAGGAATAAACTTCCCCTGAAGCATTTGGTACTGGCAAATATTGGAATGGTATATTGGATTAAATGAACCATTGGTCTGATCCAATGTGACAACTCCTATATTCCCAGGCACAGCAGACTGCACCTGACAACTTAATTTTGATTTATTAAAAAATCACTACTTTTTTATATTCCTCTGGACCTTTTAAAAGATTGACCACAGTTGACCAGAGCTCAGATAGTGAATTGCAGTAGACTGGACAGCCCAATCTCCACTGCAGTCTTCTTTGAATTTACCAAGTTCTAAGAGTTTTTGGAATAGTGTTGAATTAGGAACACTAGTGTAGAACCAGTCAGTATTTTGAAGTAGATGTTAAGAAATGTAGTCAGTCAGCTGGTATCACCAGATATTACCAGGTCTTTGCACCATCTGGGGACTGCATACTTGCAGTCTTAACCCCTGTCTTTCAATCTTTGCGAACAGGGGCTGCTAACAGGGAGTTTCGCAAGGGAGTTTAGAAGAGGAGTGGGANGCTTTGGAGGCCAGGGTGGCAGAACTGGAGGAGCTAAGGGAGGCAGAGAGGTATGTTGAAGAGGCTTTCCGGTACACTGTAGAATTGTCCCACCTCCGGTCAGACATCCCCTGCGCTGTTGAGGAGGATGAAAGGCCGAGGGAAGCAGAGCAGTCAACGGGAGCAGAGGAAAACCTTCCCATAGTTGGGACCCTCCTTCCAGATGGTGCTGGGGTTGCCTCTCACACTGAGGTTACCTCTCCGGGGGAGGGAACTCCAGTTGCTAGGAAAAGGCAGGTGTTAGTAATGGGAGATTCGATCATTAGAAACATAGATAGCTGGGTTTGTGATGACCGGGAGAACCGTATGGTGACTTGCCTGCCTGGTGCGAAGGTTGCGGATCTCTCGAGGCATCTAGACAGACTTATGTGTAGTGCTGGGGAGGAGCCGGTGATCGTGGTACATGTAGGTACCAATGACATAGGGAAGGATAGGAGAGATGTCCTGGAGGCCAAATTTAGGCTGCTAGGGAAGAGACTGAAATCCAGGACCTCTATGGTGGCATTCTCAGAAATGCTCCCAGTTCCACGTGCAGGGCCAGGTAGGCAGGCGGAGCTTCAGAGTCTCAATGCGTGGATGAGACGATGGTGTAGAGAGGAGGGGTTTACATTCATTAGGAACTGGGGAAACTTTTGGGATGGGGGGAGCCTATACAGGAGAGATGGGCTCCACCTAAACCAAAGTGGAACCAGACTGCTGACACTAAACATTAAAAAGGTTGTAGAGCAGTTTTTAAACTAGGAGATGGGGGAAAGCCGACTGCTGCAGAGGAGCATGTGGATCGGACAGAGACTTCTCTTAGGGGAGAGTCTAATGGTAGAGAATCTCCAGGTTATAGTCAGGAGCAGAGGATGGAAGAGGATAATGTAAGGGCCAGATCAGATGATAAACATTCACATAAAAAAGAATCTGACACATCAGAAAAGGGCAGACAAATAAACAGTGACAAGTTTTTAAAGTGCTTGTACACAAATGCTAGAAGTCTAAATAATAAGATGGGTGAACTAGAGTGCCTTGTGATAAAGGAGGATATTGATATAATAGGCATCACAGAAACCTGGTGGACTGAGAGCAATCAATGGGACACAATCATTCCGGGGTACAAAATATATCGGAAGGACAGAACAGGTCGTGCGGGGGGGGGGGGGAGTGGCAGTATATGTGAAAGAAAATGTAGAATCAAATGAAGTAAAAATCTTAAGTGAATCCACATGTTCCATAGAATCTCTATGGATAGAAATTTCATGCTCTAATAAGAATATAACATTAGGGATCTATTATCGACCACCTGACCAGGACAGTGATAGTGATGATGAAATGCTAAGGGAAATTAGAGAGGCTATCAAAATTAAGAACTCAATAATAGTGGGGGATTTCAATTATCCCCATATTGACTGGGAACATTTCACTTCAGGACGAAATGCAGAGATAAAATTTCTCGATACTTTAAATGACTGCTTCATGGAGCAGCTGGTACGGGAACCCACAAGGGGAGAGGCAACTCTAGATTTAATCCTGAGTGGAGCGCAGGAGCTGGTCCAAGAGGTAACTATAGCAGGACCGCTTGGAAATAGTGACCATAATACAATAGCATTCAACATCCCTGTGGTGGGAAGAACACCTCAACTGCCCAACACTGTGGCATTTAATTTCAAAAGGGGGAACTATACAAAAATGAGGGGGTTAGTTAGACAAAAGTTAAAAGGTACAGTGACTAAAGTGAAATCCCTGCAAGTTGCATGGGCCCTTTTTAAAGACACCATAATAGAGGCCCAACTTCAATGTATACCCCAAATTAAGAAACACAGTAAAAGAACTAAAAAAGAGCCACCGTGGCTTAACAACCATGTAAAAGAAGCAGTGAGAGATAAAAAGACTTCCTTTAAAAAGTGGAAGTCAAATCCTAGTGAGGCAAATAGAAAGGAGCATAAACACTGCCAAATTAAGTGCAAGAATGTAATAAGAAAAGCCAAAGAGGAGTTTGAAGAACGGCTAGCCAAAAACTCCAAAGGTAATAACAAAATGTTTTTTAAGTACATCAGAAGCAGGAAGCCTGCTAAACAACCAGTGGGGCCCCTTGATGATCGAGATACAAAAGGAGCGCTTAAAGACGATAAAGTCATTGCGGAGAAACTAAATGGATTCTTTGCTTCAGTCTTCACAGCTGAGGATGTTAGGGAGATTCCCAAACCTGAGCCGGCTTTTGTAGGTGACAAATCTGAGGAACTATCACAGATTGAAGTGTCACTAGAGGAGGTTTTGGAATTAATTGATAAACTTAACATTAACAAGTCACCGGGACCAGATGGCATTCACCCAAGAGTTCTGAAAGAACTCAAATGTGAAGTTGTGGAACTATTAACTAAGGTTTGTAACCTGTCCTTAGCTAACCAAACTACATAATGATTTTGGAATAGGGCATTAGAGCATAGTGGAAGAGTCTTCTAATTCAGATTTGAGGTCTCGAAAAGTCTTCTGAAAGACACATAGCCAAATAAATTTAGCACCTTGTCTTGTCAATGCCTGTAAAGGTTTACTTAAACTTGAAAACTCCTTTCTAAGTCTGGAATGATAACTTGCCATGCCTAGAAAACTTTTCAGTTTCCCAACATAACTTTTCTACTGACGGGCCAAATTTGTAAAGGTATTTAGGTGCCCAAAGATGCAGATAGGTGCCTACTAGGCACTGCATAGTGGGATTTTCAAAAGCACCTAGACGTCTAACTCCCCTTGAATGCAGACATCTAAATAGATTTTAAAATCTGGCTTGAACAGCTTCTGAAGAAAAAAAATATATCCATAAACTTACTTAAAAATTTACTTTTATAAAGTCATATTGAAAAATTCAGACACTAAAAAAAAAATCCTTCAGGACTTTTGCTCTTTTCTATTTCATAATTTTAATAATTATAACTACAATATAAATAATATATATAACCATCACTGCAGTTGAAATAATTAGCTCTTGTCTGTTCTTACATTGAAAGACCTCAGCTGTTGAGATTTCAAGAGTCTTTTATGTCTTAGGCTGTCATGTGGAGGAGATCTCACCATGCATCTGGAGGCTTCATCTAGTTCAAGTTGATGGTTGTTTAAATCCTACTTTGAAACTGACCTTTAAGAAGGAGCAGGGCCAGTGTACTTGTGCCATATCAGCTGTCCCTAATGAGCTTTAAAAGAGGGTACCTGGGCCTAGAGAAGGAGAGACCCAGAGTCCCCTTAAAGGGGAGTCAGTGAGAGTCTGAGAAGTGAAGGTGTAAAATCCCCTGGGGATTATAGTTCAGGGTGAGCTGAAGAACTGTTTGTTTGTTTTACCTCTGCTGAGAAATAAAAGTGCCTAAAAGAATTTGTGGGCATGACAGAGAGGCTTGTGCAGGCTGGGGAGAAGCCCTGCCATGTTACATTGTTTTTATCAGATATATCATGCCATCTATGGTCAAGGCTGCTTTGGTGCTGCAGCAGACTAGAAATTCTCTGCAGTAGCTTCAGGTATATTCAACAACTGAGGTTTTTACTGAATATGAAAATAAATATTGTCATATTAAATTCATTTTACTCTGCCCCTGAATTTTTGTACTACTCAAGCCAGCATGGTGTGACACTCTGTCTCCATCTGGTGGTGGCTAGGCCACATAGAGGTTGATGAACCTGCTACAGCAGGGGTCGGCAACCTTTCAGGAGTGGTGTGCCGAGTCTTCATTTATTCACTCTAATTTAAGGTTTCGCGTGCCAGTCATACATTTTAACCTTTTTAGAAGGTCTCTTTCTAGAAGTCTATAATACATAACTAAACTATTGTTGTATGTAAAGTAAATAAGATTTCAAAATGTTTAAGAAGCTTCATTTAAAATTAAATTAAAATGCAGAGCCCCCCGGACCGGTGGCCAGGACCCGGGCAGTGTGAGTGCCACTGAAAATCAGCTCGTGTGCCGCCTTCGGCACCTGTGCCATAGGTTGCCTACCCCTGTGCTACAGCCTTGGGTGAAAGAGCTAGGTCTTTTTGCTCAGGAAGTAGAGGTTCATGCATTACAATCCATTGGTACATAGATATATATACACACACCATATGTATCATATATATATATATATATATATTTATTTTGGACTGACAATATAAAACTGCATCAGGAAAGTTAACAGGGGAAGCTGGAGTTTTGGCAGCTGGGCAGAAAACATTTGGGACTTTCATCAGTTGGAAAGGCTTTGGACACATTTTGGAATTGTGGGATAAACATATTAACTGGATGGTTCTGTTCAAAAGATAAATGTACACTGCCAGGTCTGTAGTAGGAGGAGGACTGGCTGCACCTGGTTAACAGGTACAGTACTTTTATGGGGATGGGTGCGGCAGAAACCCAAAGATAAATAACAGTGTATGGAGACCCCAGTTTAACAAGCTTTCCTCAGAGTTTCTGGTGGCATTATGTCTTGCAAAAGCCTCCAAGGAATGAGTGGTTCTCCACCGCCCTTTGAACAGTGTACCCTCTCCTCCCCAGGGCTGCTAAGCCTACACGAGGGCACAGCTGATACTTTGGCCCAGATTCTGGCTCCTGTGTGCCACTCCTGTGGTATAAAGGGGTCATAAAGAGGTTGGAATGACGTTCCCTCCCTCCTGAATGGCTAGAGTGTGCTCTGCTTGATGGTTCTGAGCAGTGGAACAGGCCAGAGGCAGCCATGGGGAGGTCCACTGGCTGCTCTGACTTACTCAGGAGCTGTGCTGGCTTGTGAAGCAGCCCAGAATCTGGGAGTTTCAAATGGCTAAAAGCCACCTTTGCCCTCCTGATGCCCTAGCTCGCACATTAGGCACTGCACAGAATCTGGCCCCATGTTCCTTAGGGAATAGTTGGTTTTGATTGTGTATCTTTTAACTTACTTGCACATATGTTTTTTTCATGCCAATTTGCTTTCCTCCAAAGTGTTCAGTTTCATCTAAGACCTCACAGATGGTCATCTCAAAATCAGTGCATACAGTGGATGAGTTTTGTTTCATCATCATTCTTGTGAAAATTAAGTCCATGTCACTCAGCCTTTTCAGACATTATGCTGTGTTCTCACTGATGCTTTGTCTATCCTGAATTAAATTCTGTTATTTTTCAGTTTCAAACTAAAATATTATGTCACTGCAGCTTGGTGCATCCCTGGTCCTTACAGTTTTTGACAACATAATTCAGTACTATCAGATCCATATTCCATTTACCTGGTTTGATAATTAGATGCTACAGTTTTCAGATCTTGCAAGAACAAAGTTATGCACCATTACTAGATTTAGTGCAGTCTGAAACAGGTGCAGACTGCTACCTATATAGTTTATTAGTATCAGAAATAAAAATCCTGATTTTATTTGTGTTGTTGCATTAACTAATCTGATGCATTTTATGTTGACCACCAAGGCAAGACTGGAAAAAGTATTTAGTGAATGTTGTATTTTTTTCTCCAATGTTTGCATCTCCATGCTGAGATCAATCTTGGAATATAATCAAAAAATTAATTGGTGCCTTCCTTAGTATATGAATGGCTATGCTATAAAACTGAAATTTACAACCTTTTTTAACTAAAAGAGAAAAAGCACGTTTATTATATTACACAGTTAAAACATTTATTCAAGAATATCATGGTCTGATCAATACTGCAAAACCATTTTAGCAGTGTGAAACTTCAAAGTCTCTCTCTGTAACTCTCTTGAGAAACTCCACCTGACATTTCATCTTCATCAATAACGATGCCATGTAGCATAAATGAGAATTTCCTGGACCCTTTGTTCCACGTCATCCTCCACACCTGGTTCTGTCTTGAGTTGTTTCTTTCAGGTCAGCTTACAAGATCTTGAGCCATGTATTCCTGGGGTGCACTCCAGGTAATTTCCAGCCAGTGGACAGTAGCAACATGTCTGTTCTAATTGCATGTGAGTGGATGGATTCAGGAGTTTGGCTGTCATACTGTTTGAAGGACTTAGTTTGACTAATAGGCTGGCAGCTGCTCACTGAGTTAGACAATATACAAGTATATGAGTTACTTTGTCAGACCATTCTGTTCTAAGGATTCATACTAAACAGCGTTGGTAGAAGGCATGTAGGCATCTATTGTTATCATTCCCTGTGATGGTCTTGCTGGCATAGAGGAGCACTAAGGTCAGCAGTTTGGCCTGGAAATAAATGTTAATTTGACAAATGCAGCTACTGGAATCCCACACAATACCACATTATGCTACCCTTAAAAGAGGGGTAGATGGATGAGGCATACTCTATACATAATTTTAACTTGGTTTCACTCTGTTATAGCTAAGAGATATATTCCATGTAACTGATGTAAAGAGTGCCCTTATAAGATGAAGGAATGGAGACATGATGCTTTGCTGGGAAAGAGTTTTTTTCCTCTATGAGCCGTCGTTATTATTCTCTTGTGTTTTCCACATATAACAGATACCTCATTTATCAAAATACTGTTGTCACATGACAATGCAAAGAATGTTTACTTTAATTGGTTTAATCTATATTAACTTATGTTTTGTACACACATGCCTTAATTCTGTCTTTTAAAAACTCTGAACACTTTTAATGCAGGAGCTGTGTATTCTGAGATAATCAAAACTGTTAATGAATATTATTTATAATTACTGTCATCATGTACTTAAGCAATTACTCATTCACCAGATCTGTTTGTGTACTCAGCAGATGGTGTTGTTTGGATAAAGAATGAATCATTTCCCCTAGAATAGGCACACAATGGCCCAACAACAAGCTTTGCAATAAAACTAATTGTGATGTATCAAGAGTCTGACCTTCCATGAATAAAGTCAATGGAGTTTTGTTCTTCATTTCACTGGAAGCTAAATTGGCTCTTAATCAGTTATCATACTTTTATCAGAACAGATTAAACTAACAGTATGTTGAGGACATGAAGGGTTTTACTATCTGTTATGTTTCTCATATAGAGATATGACATTGTGTATAATACCATCCAGTGAATCTCAATATTACAAAATCCTTGTGAAATCTGATGCTTTTGTAGGAGTACCCTATGGCCAGACATGCAGGAACATAGAACAACATACCCATAAGATGCTATATTATCGATCAACAATAAATGGAGAAAACAGATTACATCTAACTCCAAGTTCAAATGATTTGACACAGATTGTCTATAGGCTGCCATGGAAGGCAAGACAGCTGAGCCACTAATATGAGAAGAAATGTGACTCTGATAATTCTATTGGGCTCAGTACATCAGTTTATGATGCTATGTATAGTGCACCTATCACAATGGCATTTAAGTGTCATCCATAAAAACCTGTTGAATTTTTCATTAACGCCACCAAGAAAAAGTCACCATCAAATACAAAACAAAGTCCCACCTGCCTCCACTTAACTGATAATCTGCATAGATGGCCACAAACATTTGTGTTGATACAGCACAACAGTTTTATGGCAGAAGCCTGCATCCTGACACAAATAGCTTGAGGACAGAAGACTGATACTTGGCTGTATGTTTAAGATCTTCTCAAGAACGAATTTGACTTTTGGATTGCCTCAGAAAAACATACACTCTGCACAGGAATAACAGTCTCTTTAATGGCACATTTTACTCTATAAAGTAGCAAAAGTTACTTACTTCATTTTTTAATATTGTGTTTTAAAGCTTTTCTGTCATTCAATATTCCAGGGCTGTACATAGACTGTACTAATTGTTGTGAGCTTTTTTTGTCTTTGTGTTTTAGCAATACCAATTGTGCACAACAAAGTTAGTTCCTTTAGTATAAGCATAGAACAAAGGAACAAAGTCTGACCTGGTGTAACTCCACTGAATTCCATGGAATTACACACAGGAATGAATCTGGCTCTAGGAAAGATAGGAATAATAGTAAGAGGCTAATATGGCTCCCCTGGGAGCTCTTTAATAACCTGAAAATCAAAAAAGAATCCTACACAAAATGGAAGCATGGAGAATCCTACAAAAAATGGAAGCATGGAGCACAAAAGAATAGCATAAGCATGTAGGAACAAAAATCAGACAGACTAAGGTGCAAAATCAGTTACACCTAGCGAGGAACATAAAAGGCAATAAGAAGAGGTTCTTTAAATGCATTAGGAGCAAAAGAAAGATGAAGGAAAGTGTAGGTCCTGTACTTAGCAGGGGGCAAAAGCTAATAACTGATGACATCAAGAAAGCTGAGGTGTTTAATGCTTCTTTTGCTTCAGTTTTTACTAAAATGGTTAATGCCAACCAGATACTCAGCAAAATCAATATTAACAAGAAGGGGGAAGGAATGCAAACCAAAATAGGGAAAGTACAAGTTAAAGAATATTTAGACAAGTTAGATGTATTCAAGTTGGCAGGGCCTGATGAAATTCATCCTAGGGTACTTAAGGAACAAGCTGAAGCAATCTTGGAACCGTTAGCAATTATCTTTGAGAACTCTTGGAGGATGGGTGAGGTCCCAGAAGACAGAAGAAGGGCAAACATGGCATTTATCTTTAAAAAGGGGAACAAATAAGACATGGGGAATTATAGACCAGTCAGCTTTACCTGGAAAGATATGGAACATAATCAATATGTAAGCATCCAGAAGATAACGGGGTTATAAGGAAGAGTCAGCACGGATTTGTCAAAAGTCTAACCTCATTCTGGGGTGTAGTGACAGGAATGTTGTATGTAAGACATGGGGTGGGGGTAATTGTCCCATTCTACTCAGCACTGGTGAGGCCTCAGCTGGAGTTCTGTGTCCAATTCTGGGCACCACATTTTAGGAAAGATGTGGACAAACTGGATACAGTCCAGAGGAGAGCAAAAAAATTATAAAAGATTTAGAAAACATGACTTATAAGGAAAGGTTAAAAACTCTGGGCATGTTTAGTCTTGAGAAAAGAAGACTGAGGGGGTTACCTGATATGTCTTCAGATATGTTAAAGCATGGGTTCTCAAACTGGGGGTCAGGACCCCTCAGGGGGTCATGAGGTTATTACATGGGGGGTCGCGAGCTGTCAACCTCCACCCCAAATCCCGCTTTGCCTCCAGCATTTATAATGGTGTTAAATATATTTAAAAGTGTTTTTAATTTATAAGGGGGGTCGCACTCGGAGGCTTGCTATATGAAAGGGGTCACCAGTACAAAAGTTTGAGAGCCACTGTGTTAAGGGCTGTTATAAAGAGGATGGTGATCAATTGTTCTCCATGTCCACTGAAGGTAGGACAAGCAGTAATAGGCTCAATCTGCAGCAAGGGAAATTTAGGTTAGATATTAGGTAAAACTTTCTAACTATAAGGGTAGTTAAGCACTGGAACTGGCTTCCAAGGGAGGTTGTGGTATCCCCATCACTGGAGGTTTTTAAGAACAGGCTCGACAAACACATATCAGGGATCACCTAGGTTTATTTTGTCCTGCCACAGTGCAGAGGACTGGACTTGATGACTTCTCAAGGTCCCTTTCAGCTTTACATTTCTAAGGGCTTGTCTACACTACCCGCCGGATTGGTGGACAGCGATCGATCCAGCGGGGCTCAATTTTCATGACCGCTGAGCACTCTCCCGTCGACTCTGCTTGCTCTTCTCGTTCTGGTGAAGTACCAGAGTCGACGGGAGAGCATCAGCTGTTGACTTACCACAGTGAAGACACTGCGGTAAGTAGATCTAAGTACGTTGACTTCAGCTACGCTATTCACGTAACTACGCTATTACTCAACTTTTGAATTCAGACAAGTTTTAATCTTGTTCTAAAAATTACTATGCTTGCCCCTGTTGTTCTTTACCAGAAATGTTTTACGTTTCTTCAAGAATTTATTCAGTTAGGGTCCAGTTTTTCCTCTGGCTTGTGCACAGGATGGAGGGTGCAAGTACATCCCGTGCACTGATCAGAGACAACAGAAATCCTTGCATTCAGGGATGCACATTACCCCCAAAAGGGCAGGGATGAGGTAAGGCCATGCACCCTGAGGTGCTCACAATCCCTTCACATACTACTCTTGAGGTGATGTGGTTTTGCATTAGCCTCTATTCAGGGCTAGGCCTAAAATGACACAATTTGAGCCCTGTGTATTGATCAAAATTTCCCTTTTCATAGTCCTTCCTGCCTCATTTATAAACAACCAACAGCAATGCTGCAAATGTCCACTCTTCCCTCTTCCACAAAACGCAGGCCTTGTCTACACTGGGGCCTACCAGCCACCGAGGGAGCTATACTGATGTTACTGTTGAGACTACACCAACATAACTGATTGCCAACACCACCTACTGTAGACACACAGCACTAATGTAAACTATGATTTGCACCACTGCTTACCCTAAGAATTTGAAACTAGGGTAAGCTGCCCCACTGCAAGCCAGTTTACTCCAGTGCAGCACCATGTAGTCCTGCTTCCAAGCTACATGTCTTTTCTCTCCCCATAACACACTTGATTTCTCTGTTGACCTTTGTGTAACCACATATGCTTATTCTAGGTGAAATTCAGAGTAATTGGGCTGTATGTGGGGAACTCTCCAGGGGTCAGAATTCACAAATTCCTTGGTCTTAATGCTGGAACTGAGGCCACATCCCTCAGTGCCCCCTACAAAGGCATTTCCAGCCACTGGATCTGCACCCCTCCATTAGTCTGCTCCCAAATCCTCCTTCTGCTGCAACTGTTTCAGGGCTAGTGCAATAGGTGCCTCCACGATGCACTAGGGGTGTGGTGTCACAACCAGGACGACGGTGGTCAGACCTAGTGGTCAGAGCAGGAGTTGGGAGTCAGGCCGAGTCTAAGGCAGGCCAGAGAGTGAACTGAGAGTCAGGTGTCAATCAGGTTACCAGGAGATGAAGGTTGTGCACCAGGTTACAGACAGCAATTGAATAGCAAAGTCAAGGATAAACCAGGGTCAGAAGCCAGAGTCTAGGATCTCTCACAAGTAGGATCTGAAGCAGAGGAAGGCAGGCCGGGTTATTGCTCAGACAGCGTCCCTTCATGGCTTCCTGGTTTAAGGACTGGTATTGGCCAATCAGCGGGTTGTGAGGTGCTGCCACGCAGGTACTGCTGGGTGATACTTCTGGCCTATCTCCATGCCCCTTCCACTCCTGAAATGCTCCCTGCGCCAGGGGCTGCAGGGATGGAGGTGTAAGAGCTAGCTATGCTGATTCTAAATCCACTGGCTACTTGCGGATGGTTTCAAACTCCTTTGCAGTGCCTGAATAGCACAAAGGGAACAGAGACAGGTGGGGTCTCAGACTGCTCCAATACTTGTTAAGGGATTAAATAGTAGGGGGCCAAAGTTTAGACCCCGATTCCTCCATAATGTGGAACCATTTCATTGCCCACTTGCTTGCAGAAGTTATACAAATCCTGATAAAGAAAGTTCCCTTCTGAGGTGGCTTTATAATGGATGTAAGTGGAAGCCAGGCCCTAGGGGTGACATTCAGAGAGGTGCTACAGATGCTCAGTGTCCCCTTACTGCTTTCTCCTCCAGTCCAGTGCCAGTGTTCCTCTCTGACAATCAGCCAGGTGGGATTTCAGAGGGGTCATCAGGCCAAGAAAGGATCTCTTGGTTAACAGCTTACAGCAGAACTAAGAGTGGTCCTCCCAGGCAAACATGGGAGGAGGGCGAGAGAGAGAGAAGGAGGGTGGGGGAAAGCAATAGGGAGATTTGGAGGCAATTATACTCACCCACTGATACAGAGTGTTTGCCTGCCATTTGTTACTCAGAGTTGCAATTTAAGAGCGGTGAGACTACTAGCTTTCAGTATGACCTTTTTATTTTCAAGTGGTGTATAGCCAGGAGATTGAAAATTTTTCTTTCCAATATGGAATACAGTGCTGTGATATTTGCCTTTGTCATCTCACGATTAGATTACCACAACATACTATATCAGGGGCTTCTTCTTAAATTCATTTGGAAGCTGATGCAGGTGGCAAGTCACTTCTTAAATGGGTATCTAACTGCATGCATATTATACCAATACTCTGTGATCTGTATTGGCTGCCTGTTCATCTCTGGGTGGAGTTCCAGGTGTTAGTTTTGACCTACAAAGCTCTAGCTGGCCTGGGACCTGACTGCTTGAGAGATTGCCCCTCTCTCTGTGCCAGACGGTTACTGCTACAATCAGTGGATGTGCTCAAGCTGAAACTTTCTTAATATAAAAGGAAAGGGGGTTGTGGCAGGGCATTCTCCATGAGAGCCCCATTGCTTTGGAACTCGCTCCCTGCTCTCTGGTCCACAATCGTCCAGGTTTGTTGCCCTTCTTTTTATTGGGCTTTCGGGAAGGGAGGTGTCACTTGAGGGTGGTATTTAGGGAATGTGGGGTATTTTTCTGTATTTTTCTTCTTTGCTGGGAGAGCTAATTAGCTACTGTCACATATGTGGAAGTTGCTGCTGGTTTGTCTCTCTTTGGTTGAGTTTAAAAATAATTGTCAAGTAAAAACAGAGACTAGGATAGTCTTGTCTGTGGTTATCATCCCGATTCATAAATAAATAATGTTAGGCCCCTTTGACAAAGGGGGCATTTATTTCTGTTCTAAACCCTACGGGCCTTATCCTCCTACTGCCTGCTTAGTGGAATTGCACACAGGTTACTCCTGCCTTGTATGTAAACTGGACAGAACATTTAATGTAAGGCTTTGTCCAGTGAGATGTTAATCCTCTAAGAGGGGATAAGAATGTTTTGAAGATGTCCCTTCATTCTGAAGGAGCTAGAGTATTTCTTCTATAGCTGAAGGCTATGATTAATCAATTTGATATACCAAAAACATTGCACCAAATTCTGGTCTCAGTTACATTAGTCAGAGCCAAAGGAGCAACTCCATATTTGCAATAATGTAACTGAGAAGAATCTGACCCACTGGAAGGAAACAACCAACCTTAAATTGTATGTAAATGATCTGTAAAGAATTCAGAAAGCAGTGCATGTGAATGAAGAATTCTTTTTGGCGAATAGACAAGTAAAAAAGAAAGCATTTTGGCTGCAAAATTGGGTAGCGGTTTTAAGCATTTGAAAGACAAATGACATTGGAGAACAGACTGGGTTAACAAGGGAACACTTGAAGAAAGTCTAATCTTAGCTGGCGTGCTGACTAGGAAGGTCAGCCCAGTGCACGCGTTCTCAGCTGGAGTTGGGCTCCCTCTGCCAGGCCAATTGTCCTCTGCACTTCAGATACCAAACTAAACTGAAGGTGCCTTCACCCTGCCAGCTCCTTATATTCTAGCAGCTTAAAGAGAGTTTCCTTTTTCCTGTCAACTTATGTATAATTTCCTTACGCTACAAAGAAGGGAGGCTGTGTGTGTGAGTGCCTTTCCCCCCCCCTCTGAATAGCACAAGGCTCTTTAGAAAGCAGTGTAAAGACTCATTCTTTAATACTGTGTTCCCAGCCAGTAAGAGTGACAGTCAGTCACTTTTTAAAAGAAGCTTTAATTTTTATTTTATTGATTTTCATACTCATCCTTCTGTAAACATGAAGAATGCAATTATGATCTACCTGTTTATATTTTAAAACTAAAAATATTCCTATTAAGACATATAAAACATTTGTGATTTAAAATACACCGTGAAAAATTCCAATTTGTACACACTTCTAATTTATAGATGTACATATAAATGTCATGAGCAAAATTTACATGGGGGGAAAGAATTTGAACAATTTTCTTTTCAGAGTAGGTATTTAGGGCTAGATTCTAATCCTGATTTCACTGCTGTAAATCCAGAGTAACTCCAGAATCTGGTCCTCAGTCTATTGAAACAGTGAAATTATATTAGCCACCTTTCTGGGCCAACTTTCCAATTATCAGTTTAAATCATATAGTAGCCATTTATTTTATTTCAGCTAGAGGACAGCAAGAATTGTTTAGAATGTTTAAAATCTGTAAACAAGTATTTCCTAAAGATAAGGCAGGTATTTTACTAGCCATGCCACACCTGCACATTGTCAATTGATCTGGAGGTTGCAAGAAGACTTATAAAGGCTTGCTCTTGCCTGAGACACTACTCTGCTATTTGATCTCCTTGATAAACTGAAATCACTTCCAGGATATCTCAGACCATGAGGCACACAGGACTGAGTTTGTATCATAGGGTGGGGAAAAGATAAACAGAAAAATGTGTAAGCTTATTCAAAGATTGTAGTGGGAGGAGGGGTTTTTAGGTTTTGTGTATTCTTGTAATAAATATTACCGTAGCTCTTTTCCTGTAAATGTCTCAGCAGTTCACTTTGTTTCTGGGAACAGAATTCTACTACTTTTTAAAAATAGTGAAATCTTTAACTTTCAAATATTCTAATTCAGTCCTTGAAAATTTTCCATGTGCTTAATAGCACATATTAAATATATTGTTGTGGAAAATGAAAGAAGGAGATCAGAATTTGTTTAAATGAGAATATGTTGTAACCATTGAAAAGATTTTGTGATCTGTTTTTCATATATTTTACCAGCACAAATAAATTTTATCTTAATTTCAAAACTAGTTTGCCATAATATCAGACGGCACTTCTGTGAAATGCTATGCAAATCAAACTTCTAATTGACATATGCCTAAACAAATTTATAATTTACTCAAAGTTAAATCTTTATTTATGCAAATAAAACTTAACATAAATGAATTTATGAAGCAAATCATAAAGGAACAAAACAAATTATCATACTATCTATATCTAAAATACAAAATTATGAAAACAGTAAAAGGCCTGTGTCTGCATTTCTCTTGCACTCACACCTCTCCACTGAATTAACTGACAGTTCAGGTGTGCAAGAAATGCAGGATTTGTGCTGGTTGGGTAGAATTGCTATTTGTAATAATTTAATCTCTCTCCACAGTGGAGATACATGTTCTTGGTAATCTAACTTCTTATAATTTAAAATTGCATCACATAAGTTTAAAAAACAGCTCTTCAGTTAGCGTGTTAATAAAACAATTCTTAAACTTTGAAGTTGGCCAGATTTTATTTTTTAGAATATCAGTTATTTTGGAGATGATGGGTGGTTGCATGATTGAAACACAGAACTGGGAATCAGGAGTTCTGGCTTCAGTTCCTAGCTCTTTCACAAACTTTCACCGTGACGTTGGGCAAACCACTTTTTGCCTTGGTTTTCCTTTTCATTGTAAAAATTCAGGATAATACTTCACTAGCTCACAGTATTGGAATGAGGCTTAATGGCAGTTCCACGTGTGAAGGATTTACAGATCCTGGCTCTTAGTGTTCGCTGTAGTACATTGATAAGAAAGTGACATACTGTATTCTTAACTTGCAACTCAAGTCCCTATGCTGCCCTCTATCAACACATGGAATTCACATTAATGTCAATAGGAATTGTGTACATGCGTTTAGCAGATTAGGTGGGTTTAAGTAAGAAAAATATAAATTGAACTTAAAAAAAAATCAAATAGCATGTGATAGCAAATATACAACTTTGAACAACAATTCTTTTTATAAGGGAGGGGAGAATTGCTATGTAAGTGGGAAATGCTGAATTCTGTAGCTGGGTCCTTCCGTAGACTTCATTAGCTATACAGCAATAGCACCATAGCACAGTGTGCCCTGATTTCAGCCACTACAATAGATCATGATAAACTAACTCATCTCCTGTATCTCATAATACAAAGCTCAGGATACCTGAACAACCTTTTTCTGTCCATTTTTAATTTCCATTTTCCAATTTCTGATTCTCATCAGGAAGCCACTATCTCTTTTCTCTTCTTCTCCATCAGGCAAACTATTCAGATAAGATATGAGAGGGTGGAAATATGACAAAATAAAAACTTACAGTAGATAGTATTCCTGCTTATGTCTATTACCAGGTCAAAGAGGTACAGGAAAGGGTCTAATAATAACACAGGTTTCATAGGAGGGGGAGTTAGTGTAAGGGTTTGGACTCAAGCACTCAGCCTGTTTTGGGAGAAGAATTATTGTAATTAGTGAGAGTAAACATCTTTGTTTTTCAGCAAAAGAACTATGAAACATAAAATCTGGCTGGCAACTACCAAATGAAAAAAACTTTTGTAGCAAATACACACGTTTTAAAATTTGTCATTGCTTATCCACCTAAAGAAAATGAGACATGACAGTTCTTTGTTTACACAGAGCCGGAGGTACTCCACTGCATAATTAGACAATGTTTTATCAATCAAATGATGATAGTCCTGAACAAATGATAAGGAATAGTGTCACACTTTTTAAATATTCTCATTAATGACTTTCTACAGGACAACTGGAATAATGCATATAGATTGTCTTGGTCCTTTAAAATTCCTCCTTTCCTGCAGTGGATTTTCTACCCTTCAGGATGTATTCCATTAAATAACAGTGAATTCATGAAAAAATCTTAAGAGACCCTTTCTGCAAGACATGAGGAATTTTAGAGGGCCAGAACTGCATAAGGAGTAGCACCATTCTTCAAGAAACAGATCAGTAGAAGGATATTTCTTTTAAACAGCAGCAGTCCACAGTACCAGCATTATCATCATCATGCTCAGCTATACTTTCCCTTTTCACAAATTAGTTAAGAAACAGGCCCTCAAGAAATGGGACACTTTCCAGTTTTAGCATTTATCCCATCAAGTTAAGTATTTTATTTCTGTCTTTACTACATTCAGAATAGTTACTCCAATTATGACTCTTCAAAGCACATAGTAAGCATCAAAAGCTGTTTCTCTCTTATACTTCGAGCCCCAGCCTGCTTCTTTTGAAGTCAATGGCAAAATTCCCATTTGGCTTCAAGACTATACCCTTATTCAATATTTTATTGTGTATGTGAAAAGTTCTGTTTTATTATAGAGTATAAACTATCATTCATTAACAACTATCCTTGTTTCTTAAAATATGGCAATTCACTCTGAAAAGTCTAAACGTACGCTAAGTAGTATAATAAACTAAAATGAAATGATCATAATAAGTAATGATCTTAATAAATAAGAATCTTAATATGAGGCAACTTAACTGATGTAGTGAGCAACACTCTAATAGGCTAGCAAGCCTCAGCTGGTAGAAAATAGTAATATTCACATTTTCTAATTATTTCAATGTCAGAGCAATTTTTAAAACTTGTGTATTCCTGTCAAGTTAAATTTAGGAAACACAATAATTGAACAAAATCTGTTTTACCATTACTTGAGAATATATTCACCAAATTTAAATTATAGCCAGAGCTCTGAACAACATACATTTAATATGCATATTCTTCTTTTCAAATAAACAATTTTGTTTCTTTTATCAAAGCTATTTTCATTCAATTTAGCTCCTTCTCAATATATGTTTAGTACTTAGAGTTTATTATTCACACAGCAGCTCTACCTTTTTTGTGTTACCAAGTTTCAGGACCATAGGTGAAGGGGAAAATGAATTCAGAATGGGTTTTTTCCCCACTTGAAATTTGGATTGGTAATCCCATCAAAGCATCTTTATGGTAACTGTTGCAACAAGTATGTCAACAGAAAAAAAAAGCATGGATAAACACATTCAGCATCAGATATACTGTATCTAGATGCAGAGAACTTGGACTCGTCTGCAAAAGTGTACGTAATCAGAAATGAAGAAAATTTATAGTGTCAGTAAAATTAGTGCCTTGTACTAATAGTTTCAAAACAAAAACCAAGACAAGCAAATCAGTGACACCGCCCCTCCCCCCAAAATCAGGTTTTTTCTTTCAGAATTTTCCCTTGTACCAACTCCTATCCTCAAGCCCAACACAACTCAACACATACAACAGAAAGTGTACAGTCTTTGATTTAACTGCAAGCAATTCAATAGAGACTCTGCTGAAATGTTCAAATCACGCGAGTATCTCGGTCATAAGAAAGACCAGGGCTAGAAGGTCTCACATAAAGTAACAATTATCTGACATATGAACAGCTCTTGTACTTCCAACCACCTGTTTCAGCACGGGGCTAGTTTGATCAGGAACACGTTTAAACTACTATTTTTTCCGCATGTTCTGGGTGACGGATTCACTTGTTCTGAATAACAAAAAGCAGCAGCGCTGTATTTGAATGTTAGCGCTGCATTTTACCCGCTCTCGCTTCTTTATTCTATTAACTTTCAAACCCTAGACAGATCAGTTAAAGATTAAATCAGCAGCAGTTCAAAGCCTTGTCCCGGGAAGCAAAGGTAAAGATAACGTACGTGTAGCTCTAATCCAGGTTTTGCTGTTGCCTCACTTTTAATTACCCAATAAATGGCTCATCATACAGCAATCCTGTAAGTATATCAGCCCGTCTGGTTTGGGTAACGCTAGGGCAGACCGATGTCTCTAAACGCTTTATAACCAATTTATTGATTAAAAGGCGATTAGGAACTTACTGAAGTGGTGGATGTGGAAATGGATTCAAACTATCCAGCCCTTGAGCAAGATAGTGATCGGGAGCATTTCCTATGGAGGCGGCTGTCATCTCGGGTTAGCGCAGAGAGAGCGGCACATCTGGGCTTTCACGGCGCTCTCCTTTCGGCGCAGCTGGAGCGGAGCCCGCTCCCTGCCGTCTCCCCAGGTGCACGATCGGCCTCCGCGAGGCTGAGCGCCCACCTCGCAGGCAACTCCCTGGTGGTGCCTCGCTCCCCACCCTTGCAGCCAGGGGCCTAGCACCAGCTGCCGGTCCCCACCCCCCACTCCCCGCGGCCCCGTAAGGGGGGGCGGCCACTTACAGGTAGGAGGTGAAGAGGCTGAGGTTGGTGGGCACCGCTGTAAGCCCCCGGTCGGAGCAGTCCGCCCTGAGGAGCATCCCGTCCTGCTCACACTGGCACAGGGCCGGGCAGCCCCTCTGCCGCCTCCCGGCGGGGCTCGCCAAGCCCCCGCTGCTAGCCCCAGGCAGCCCGAGGAAGCAGAGCAGGAGCAGCGCGCTGGCCGGGCAGGAGGTGTCCATGGTGCCAGCGGGCGCTGGTAGCCGCTGGGCTCTGCACCGCTGTCCTGTAGGGCGCTGTTTTCACCACCACCCCGGATCAGCCGGAGCCTGGGAAAGAAGCTGCCGCAGCCCCAGCTGCTGATGCTGCAAGGAAGCTGCCCGCCCTGGCGCGGGGAGCTGCTGCTGCTCTTGCAGCCGGAGCCTGGCCTGGAGCGCGAGCTGCTGGAGCCGGAGCGGGAGCCCGAGCTGCCGCCGGCGCGCTGCGCTCTGGAGCAGCATCTCAGTTTACACGCTGTTTTAAAGAGCCGCAGCCTGCCCCGCGCGCCCACTGACGCCGCCCAAGCTTTGCCCGCGGCCGCGCTCCTGGGTCCTGCCAGCGCCTCTGGGAGTTCCAGGAGCGGGAGGGGGGAGGCCGTGAGGGGGGCGTTCTTGGCCTCTACCTGCCGCGCGTGCTGCCTGTGGAGCGCGGCGGGCGGTGCACAGAGCAGGGCCAGCCCTGGGGAGAGGCGGCGGAGGCGGGCTGGAGCTTGGAGCGCCAAGGGGCACGGGGCAGGCCCTGCCGGCTCAGCCCAAAGGCGAGAAAACGGAGTAGGGCAGGGAGCTGCTTGCAAACCAGGCAGTGCCGCCAGGTTCCTCCTGGGTGCCATGTGCCGCCCGTGCAGCAAGCTCCCCCAGCCTCAGCTGGAAGACACTGACTGAGAGCAAAGGGGTAGCATTGGGACGGGAGACCATGTTCCCAAAGTGACTAAGCCGTTTTGGCTCCTTTGAAGTTTTTACCCTTAGGTTTTATCCAGTATTTAGATGAGATCACACAAGGGAGGCTTCTTGGGAAGTTTCATTTCACATGTAGTTGGCCTTGTAGTAAAAAGCATATTTGAGGACAGTTTGGCCTCTGAAATGTTTTCAAGTCAAATGTCACCACGTGGCTCCAGCTTCTGGCAGCACATGGGACCCTCCTGGTTAGAAGTCAGACAATCCTACACAACTGGGGACAAGTTGTGTCCTTAGGCGACAAGCAGCCTGTATCATGTATTATTATTATTGACTGATACCATTATACCTCTGCTTCATGGGTTAGCACTGCAGAGATAAGTAATTTTCAAACATAAAAATGATATAGTGTCTGGGCTGTGTAGAAATGTGGCACATATTGGGCTTGAAATGAAAGACATTTCTCATTCTGGGGGAGAGTTTAGTGGCATGTCTGACCTGATCAGACCAGCTGAAGTAACACTATACTTACAGACAGAACAGGCAGTTGGCTAGGGCACTTTAGTATCTGATTAATTTGAGTGGCTACAGGCTTTGAGGGGTGTCCATTTTCCAGTTATCATAGGACAGGAAAGCTTGTTGCATCAGCCTGTAAACCAGCATCACCTTTACTCCGGTAAAATGCAACACCAAAGCTCATTCTTTGCAAGAGTAGAACATTCCTGTAACATTTGCTGCTTTCACATTTTGAAAAACAAGCTCTAACATGATATGCATAGTGATTTTGTCCTGATCTCACAGCTATACAGTATTTATTTTATTTATTTAGGGTTAGAGCAAAATAAAAATACATTTCAAAAGCTAAAAGGAAATTAGGGGTAAACTTCTGTTGACTTTCTATGAGAGCTGGGTGTGTGACTCCCATTTGTGCCTTTGGAAATCTCCACCTATTTGCAGCTGGTGCAAATTGGTGTAGTTCCATTGACTTCAGTGAGGTGGTGCCAATTTATACCAGCTATGAATCTGTTCCTAAATTTCTGTTCATCTTAATAGATCTTTAGGGGTGAGACTTATTTCTCAAACTCAATTAGACATGAGTTTAGGTAGTAAATGTGTCCTTATGGTACATTAGGCCGTATCTATCAGCATAAAGCAATTCAAAATTACATTTTCAGTTTTATGGGGCCAATCCTAAATTTTGATGGATGGTCAGGGATTCCTGTCATGAACAAGGAGAACCTTGCCCATGGTAGCAATCCCCAACCTTTTTCTGCACCTTAGATGGAACAAAAGATGGATTTTGGCTGTGGGAGGCGTACAGGCAACCTTGTAAGACAGATGATGAAGTTCATCCCTCATGCATCATAATGCATTTTGCACTAGTCACGAGCCCCAGATTTGTGTCTGGTTACCAGTTTACTAATCCAAGTCCTACTCCTGTCCCCACTGAAGTCAGTAGCAAAACTTGCATTCACTACAATGGGAGTAGGATTGTGCTGTTTGTGACTAACTGGTAGATCAGACTACCTGGGTATTGGAGAGCATTCATGAAAGGGTTATGGGCCTGATGAATCCAGAGGATAGTCCAAAATAATGGCCTAATGAGAAGTCCAGAAAGATAGCATATAAATGGATATATCTAGTTTGTAATTATTGTTCCCCACCTCTGCACCATCATTTGATGTAATATGAGCTGCATAGTTGGCCTTACACTGGAGCAGAAATGCTTTATTTAAAATAAATAAAAATAGCTTCTACTTTCCTGTCGTGTAAATCCATGTCCACCAGAGCACTGAGAGACTCTCCTCTGCAAACACCCTTTCATGTGCTCATGATAACAATGTCTGGAAGTACAAGGGACACGTAAGGCATGAATGGATGGGGAGAAAAACTGTGCAGGATACAGTGTTTACTCTGTGCAACCACTGAGACACCTTGGCACCTGCCCTAGAGAACAGTTTCCCTATTTGACCGCTTTGAGTACTGCTTACCCCTGTGCAGGATCAATACCTTTGTTTCTGAATTATGTGATTTCAGAGTAATCCCTCACTGAATACCATTGAATAGGTTCATGCTTGTGGGCTTGTTAAATGACAGATATCTGAATACTTTACTTTCATCTATATCAAAATGGCCACTTCAAAAACATGCATTGCATGCCACTAGAATGTTTAATATACTTTGCCAAAAGATGCCAGAATAACTTTAGTTAATAAGTAAATATTTTTTCGTAAGAATAGTGAAATCATATTTACACAACTTGGTGGGCTATTATAGTTATATAATTTGTTCTAAAAGGTAGAGTCCATTGTTTACCCTGCTCATTTCATGTTGAGGATATAATCAGTATTATGCTAGATATCTACTTCCTTCAGATAAACATAGTTTAATTAATTAGGAGGGGTAGAGAAGGGTTTAACTATATATTTAATTTAGGTATTATTTATTTTGCATGAATACTTTTATTCAGCTAATACATGACTTTGAAATATTAAAAAATAAAACATACCTTTATTTAATTATACCTAATATAAACATGAACTTTTAAGAGAAGACTGTTTTAAAAAACTCATTAAAAGCAGGATGTGGTGGGACGGGGGCACTCTGTATGACTGAATTTAAGTCAGACCATTACAGTTATTTTGTTTTAGTATTTCTTATATGTAAAGTCCCTTGTTTCCCCATAAGGAAGAAAGAAAAACAAAATTTGTCATTGGAGATAATGCATGAGTAAGGCCCTACCAAATTCATGGCCATGAAAAACGCGTCACAGACCATGAAATCTGGTCTTTTGTGTGCTTTTTACCCTATACTATACAGATTTCACGGGGGAGACTAGCGTTTCTTAAATTGGGGATCCTGACCCAAAAGAGAGTTGCAGGGGAGTCGCAAGGTTACTTCTGCATTGCCTTCAGAGCTGGGCGGCTGGAGAGCGATGGCTGTTGGCCGGGCACACAGCTCTGAAGGCAGCGCCCCGCCAGAAGCAACGCAGAAATAAGGGTGGCAATACCATACCATACCACCCTTACTTCTGCGCTGCTGCTTTCAGATCTGGGCAGCTGGAGAGTGGTGGCTGCTGACTGAGGGCCCAGCTCTGCAGGCAGCAGCTCTGCCTTCAGAGCTGGGCTCCCAGCCAGCAGCCGCTGCTCTCCAGCTACCCAGCTCCGAAGGCAGCACCGCCGCCAGCAGCAGCATAGAAATAAGGGGAGTAGTACCGCAACCCCCACCTACAATAACCTTGCGACCACCACCCCAGCTCCTTTTTGGGTCAGGACCCCTACAATTACAACACTGTGAAATTTCAGATTTAAGTAGGTGAAATCATGAAATTTATGATTTTTAAAATCCCATGACCATGAAATTGACCAAAATGGACCGTGAATTTGGTAGGGCCCTATGCATGAGTTGCTGTTATTGGTCCAAAGGGATATAAGTGGTACACTTACAGTTCCTCAGAGGAGATTACAATTTCTTTGGGAATGATCCTTCAGAGCAAATGTGTTTCTAACATCTAAGCATATTCTACTGTCACTACAATCCTGGCCCCATTGATATCAATGGCAAAGTTCCTCTTGACTCCAGTGGAGCCAGAAATACACCTTTGTTTCACAGATGATAAACACAACTGATAATTGCAGCTGATAAACAGCACTATCTGTTAGGTATTTTAATACATTGGGGAGTCTTTAATGTGATTTGCAAGTATAAAAGACTTCCAGCTCATTTAAAAATGATACATAAAATGATGTACCTATATTTATGGTTTATTGGTACAGTGCACCATGTTGATGGAATTTTGTGTATTTACAGTATTAAATGCTATATTATATACATGTTATCAGTGCACAGAAAAATATAACAATTCTTAATGTATTAATTTAAGTAATTTATTAAACCTGGATATTTCAGACATATCATGGATTAACAGCCTGCAAAATTACAGGTTTACACAGAATATATAAAATCATGAGTGGTGTGGAGAAAGTGAATAAGGAAATGTTATTNTTTAGATGAGATCACACAAGGGAGGCTTCTTGGGAAGTTTCATTTCACATGTAGTTGGCCTTGTAGTAAAAAGCATATTTGAGGACAGTTTGGCCTCTGAAATGTTTTCAAGTCAAATGTCACCACGTGGCTCCAGCTTCTGGCAGCACATGGGACCCTCCTGGTTAGAAGTCAGACAATCCTACACAACTGGGGACAAGTTGTGTCCTTAGGCGACAAGCAGCCTGTATCATGTATTATTATTATTGACTGATACCATTATACCTCTGCTTCATGGGTTAGCACTGCAGAGATAAGTAATTTTCAAACATAAAAATGATATAGTGTCTGGGCTGTGTAGAAATGTGGCACATATTGGGCTTGAAATGAAAGACATTTCTCATTCTGGGGGAGAGTTTAGTGGCATGTCTGACCTGATCAGACCAGCTGAAGTAACACTATACTTACAGACAGAACAGGCAGTTGGCTAGGGCACTTTAGTATCTGATTAATTTGAGTGGCTACAGGCTTTGAGGGGTGTCCATTTTCCAGTTATCATAGGACAGGAAAGCTTGTTGCATCAGCCTGTAAACCAGCATCACCTTTACTCCGGTAAAATGCAACACCAAAGCTCATTCTTTGCAAGAGTAGAACATTCCTGTAACATTTGCTGCTTTCACATTTTGAAAAACAAGCTCTAACATGATATGCATAGTGATTTTGTCCTGATCTCACAGCTATACAGTATTTATTTTATTTATTTAGGGTTAGAGCAAAATAAAAATACATTTCAAAAGCTAAAAGGAAATTAGGGGTAAACTTCTGTTGACTTTCTATGAGAGCTGGGTGTGTGACTCCCATTTGTGCCTTTGGAAATCTCCACCTATTTGCAGCTGGTGCAAATTGGTGTAGTTCCATTGACTTCAGTGAGGTGGTGCCAATTTATACCAGCTATGAATCTGTTCCTAAATTTCTGTTCATCTTAATAGATCTTTAGGGGTGAGACTTATTTCTCAAACTCAATTAGACATGAGTTTAGGTAGTAAATGTGTCCTTATGGTACATTAGGCCGTATCTATCAGCATAAAGCAATTCAAAATTACATTTTCAGTTTTATGGGGCCAATCCTAAATTTTGATGGATGGTCAGGGATTCCTGTCATGAACAAGGAGAACCTTGCCCATGGTAGCAATCCCCAACCTTTTTCTGCACCTTAGATGGAACAAAAGATGGATTTTGGCTGTGGGAGGCGTACAGGCAACCTTGTAAGACAGATGATGAAGTTCATCCCTCATGCATCATAATGCATTTTGCACTAGTCACGAGCCCCAGATTTGTGTCTGGTTACCAGTTTACTAATCCAAGTCCTACTCCTGTCCCCACTGAAGTCAGTAGCAAAACTTGCATTCACTACAATGGGAGTAGGATTGTGCTGTTTGTGACTAACTGGTAGATCAGACTACCTGGGTATTGGAGAGCATTCATGAAAGGGTTATGGGCCTGATGAATCCAGAGGATAGTCCAAAATAATGGCCTAATGAGAAGTCCAGAAAGATAGCATATAAATGGATATATCTAGTTTGTAATTATTGTTCCCCACCTCTGCACCATCATTTGATGTAATATGAGCTGCATAGTTGGCCTTACACTGGAGCAGAAATGCTTTATTTAAAATAAATAAAAATAGCTTCTACTTTCCTGTCGTGTAAATCCATGTCCACCAGAGCACTGAGAGACTCTCCTCTGCAAACACCCTTTCATGTGCTCATGATAACAATGTCTGGAAGTACAAGGGACACGTAAGGCATGAATGGATGGGGAGAAAAACTGTGCAGGATACAGTGTTTACTCTGTGCAACCACTGAGACACCTTGGCACCTGCCCTAGAGAACAGTTTCCCTATTTGACCGCTTTGAGTACTGCTTACCCCTGTGCAGGATCAATACCTTTGTTTCTGAATTATGTGATTTCAGAGTAATCCCTCACTGAATACCATTGAATAGGTTCATGCTTGTGGGCTTGTTAAATGACAGATATCTGAATACTTTACTTTCATCTATATCAAAATGGCCACTTCAAAAACATGCATTGCATGCCACTAGAATGTTTAATATACTTTGCCAAAAGATGCCAGAATAACTTTAGTTAATAAGTAAATATTTTTTCGTAAGAATAGTGAAATCATATTTACACAACTTGGTGGGCTATTATAGTTATATAATTTGTTCTAAAAGGTAGAGTCCATTGTTTACCCTGCTCATTTCATGTTGAGGATATAATCAGTATTATGCTAGATATCTACTTCCTTCAGATAAACATAGTTTAATTAATTAGGAGGGGTAGAGAAGGGTTTAACTATATATTTAATTTAGGTATTATTTATTTTGCATGAATACTTTTATTCAGCTAATACATGACTTTGAAATATTAAAAAATAAAACATACCTTTATTTAATTATACCTAATATAAACATGAACTTTTAAGAGAAGACTGTTTTAAAAAACTCATTAAAAGCAGGATGTGGTGGGACGGGGGCACTCTGTATGACTGAATTTAAGTCAGACCATTACAGTTATTTTGTTTTAGTATTTCTTATATGTAAAGTCCCTTGTTTCCCCATAAGGAAGAAAGAAAAACAAAATTTGTCATTGGAGATAATGCATGAGTAAGGCCCTACCAAATTCATGGCCATGAAAAACGCGTCACAGACCATGAAATCTGGTCTTTTGTGTGCTTTTTACCCTATACTATACAGATTTCACGGGGGAGACTAGCGTTTCTTAAATTGGGGATCCTGACCCAAAAGAGAGTTGCAGGGGAGTCGCAAGGTTACTTCTGCATTGCCTTCAGAGCTGGGCGGCTGGAGAGCGATGGCTGTTGGCCGGGCACACAGCTCTGAAGGCAGCGCCCCGCCAGAAGCAACGCAGAAATAAGGGTGGCAATACCATACCATACCACCCTTACTTCTGCGCTGCTGCTTTCAGATCTGGGCAGCTGGAGAGTGGTGGCTGCTGACTGAGGGCCCAGCTCTGCAGGCAGCAGCTCTGCCTTCAGAGCTGGGCTCCCAGCCAGCAGCCGCTGCTCTCCAGCTACCCAGCTCCGAAGGCAGCACCGCCGCCAGCAGCAGCATAGAAATAAGGGGAGTAGTACCGCAACCCCCACCTACAATAACCTTGCGACCACCACCCCAGCTCCTTTTTGGGTCAGGACCCCTACAATTACAACACTGTGAAATTTCAGATTTAAGTAGGTGAAATCATGAAATTTATGATTTTTAAAATCCCATGACCATGAAATTGACCAAAATGGACCGTGAATTTGGTAGGGCCCTATGCATGAGTTGCTGTTATTGGTCCAAAGGGATATAAGTGGTACACTTACAGTTCCTCAGAGGAGATTACAATTTCTTTGGGAATGATCCTTCAGAGCAAATGTGTTTCTAACATCTAAGCATATTCTACTGTCACTACAATCCTGGCCCCATTGATATCAATGGCAAAGTTCCTCTTGACTCCAGTGGAGCCAGAAATACACCTTTGTTTCACAGATGATAAACACAACTGATAATTGCAGCTGATAAACAGCACTATCTGTTAGGTATTTTAATACATTGGGGAGTCTTTAATGTGATTTGCAAGTATAAAAGACTTCCAGCTCATTTAAAAATGATACATAAAATGATGTACCTATATTTATGGTTTATTGGTACAGTGCACCATGTTGATGGAATTTTGTGTATTTACAGTATTAAATGCTATATTATATACATGTTATCAGTGCACAGAAAAATATAACAATTCTTAATGTATTAATTTAAGTAATTTATTAAACCTGGATATTTCAGACATATCATGGATTAACAGCCTGCAAAATTACAGGTTTACACAGAATATATAAAATCATGAGTGGTGTGGAGAAAGTGAATAAGGAAATGTTATTTACTTGTTCCCATAATATAAGAACTAGGGGCCACCAAATGAAATTAATGGGCAGCAGGTTTAAAACAAATAAAAGGAAGTTCTTATTCACACAGCGCACAGTCAACCTGTGGAACTCCTTGCCTGAGGAGGTTGTGAAGGCTAGGACTATAACAGGGTTTAAAAGAGAACTAGATAAATTCATGGAGGTTAAGTCCATTAATGGCTACTAGCCAGGATGAGTAAGGAATGGTGTCCCTAGCCTCTGTTTGTCAGAGGGTGGAGATGGATGGCAGGAGAGAGATCACTTGATCATTGCCTGTTAGGTTCACTCCCTCTGGGGCACCTGGCATTGGCCACTGTCGGCAGACAGGATACTGGGCTGGATGAACGTTTGGTCTGACCCAGTATGGCCATTCTTATGTTCTTATGTAGAAGCTGCTTTCTAAAATACAGGAGTATAAAAGAACATTGGGGACCACCAAACTTCTAATATTATTTCTCTTCTACAGCTTAGAATGATTGAAAAGATTTTAAAAATTGTGTCTAAAAACAGCTCCCAGGATGAGAATATAAGTTTCAGCCATATAAAATTCTAACACCACCATCTCACAACGGTTGCCACAGCCAAACTAGGGTTTAAAACAGAAGTGTCAACAGAGTACAGCAGCCACTGCTTAAATATTAAAGAATTTTCAATTCAGTGACAAACTAAAAAAATATGATAGCAAAGGAGGAGGTGGAATTTCAGATACTTGGTGTACAGGAGGGTTGCCAACCCTCCAGGATTGTCCTGGAGTCTCCAGGAATTAAAGATTAATCTTTAATTAAAGAATATGTCATGTGATGAAACCTCCAGGAATTCATCCAATCATAATTGGCGACCCTAGTGTGCAGTTTAATTATTTTAAGAGAAAACCTTACTTCTTCCCTCCTCGCCCAGACGTGTTGAGCACCCTGAATGCAACGAAACTGTGTGGTTAAACTGCAGGTGGCCTGCATCCTTTGCCCACCATGGAGCTGAGCTCTGCATGCTTCTTCCAAGTTATCACATGGTTTAATTAGAGAGAGGATTCAATGAGACTGTGCAGTTCCATTAATACTTGGGCTGCCTAGTGGCTGCAGAGCAATACTGCTACTGTCCTGTGACCCGAGCAGGAAGATTTCTTTCCCTCTGATCCCTGCAGAACAACTCTACCCTGCCAGTGCTCTCTGAGATGGCCTCAGCACCAGTATTTGCCTTTTATTTTTATCTTGATTTAGGAGTTTTGTCTATACCTGAGAAAGTCACATATGTATAACACAAATCTCTCTCTCTCCACCCACTAGCTGTATATAGCATCTTTCATCCCAGGATCTCAAACCATTGTACAAACATCAATTTATTTAGCTACACAACACACTCATGACTTAGGTAAGTAACATTGTGTCCATATTACATGTAAGCCCTGTTGCCTGAAGTCTTAGAGAGAAGAGAGCTCAGTGCTGTCTCCTGTTGGGTAAGAGAGCTTGGATCAAGCTAAAAAAGGGAAAGAAATAGGGAAAAACTCTTCTGTTTATTGCAGACAGTGTGTTTTTCTGTGTGTGTGTGTGTGTGTGTGAGGAATATCAAGGGTTCTCGATACTACTGATCTCTTTCCAAAACTGAGCTGAGATTGCTGAACGGGGCAGTACTGAGTGATGGCAGATGGTACAGAGAAGCAGCAGCTTCAAGGTGATGGATGGCACAGAGTGGGGGCTGTAGCAGCTGCAGGTTCTCTACAATTACGGATGGCACAGTGGTGGTGGCACCTTGAAGATGATGGACAGCGCAGAGTGGTAGCAGATCAAGGCAGCTTGAGCTGAAGCCATGGAGAGAGTGGCAGCTTAACCAAGGCATTCTGGTACAGGCCTGCTTACCCAGCAATTAAAGCTGAAATCACTCTAGCTGGGTTAGGTAGGAGAGTCCCTAAAGCAGCACAGGTGGCATCAACCTGCTAGAATCCTTGGACCTTTCCAGCCCAGCCCACCTATCTGTGAGTGGGGAACTGGGGAGGAGGGAAGTGGCCAGAACACATCAGCCACTCACAACAGCCAAAGGAGGACTGAGGTTGGGACTACTGTTGGGACACTGTGGGGGAAGAGAGTCTGACATCATAGAATTTGTTAATTGCTGGTCTTCCCAAATTCATGCTGTTGTCTTCATCCCCTCTTCCCCCTAGTAAAGTTTTCTTTGTTGCAACCCCTGGACTCAGTGCTTGTGAGTGGGGAAGAATTGCCCAGCATGGCAGGTGCCCAGGGTCCCAGGTTTCTGGGTGGGGTTTTGGGCTGGTGTTATTTATATCTTTAAGGACACCCTTAGAAAATTGAACCGGGCTGTTTTGCTGCCATCAACACCTGGCAAAAGGCTTACACACATATACATAAATGTAAGCACAGAAACATTAAGTGATCCAGGTCCAAATCTTCAAAGTTATTTAGGCACCTAACTCCCATTGAAACTGTATGCTGTTTAAATAGCTATCCACTTTTCTCATATATTGTTTTTTTATATTAATCCCTTTAGTCCTGGTTTACCATCTGTGATAGGGTATTCTGTCCCTTTAAGGGAAGTGGGGTCTAGGGATCAGCCCATGCATCTAGCATGGCCCTTTAAGATTCTGGGAGGTCTGGTGTATGCAAGGACCTAGAAAATAGGAGATATTGGAAGAGAGGAAGCCATCCCAGGGAATAAGTAGGGTTTGGGGGGAGGGGGAACTGTTACTATTTCTTTAAGGGCATGGGACAAGGAGCCTGGCACAGTGGGCAGGGCAAGGCTCCCTTCTCTTCCAGCCAATTGGGTTTGGGAAATGGACCAGCATAAATACTGCCTCCTCCCTCACAGCAGGGGGTTTGCTTGCTGTGCCTTCCAAGCTAAAGGCTGATGGAAGTGAGGGGGGAAGGTCTAGCTGGAGGACAAGCTGGCTGAGGCCCTGCAGCTGGCTTGAATTACAACCAACTCCAGGAGGAGGACTTGGGATTCCTGTCTTAAAGAGAGCATTAATGATGGAAAATACATCTCAACTCCACAAGGAGAGCTGGGGGGCTCCTTCCTTAAGGAGAGAGAAAGTAAGTCTCTGAAGTATAACCCAGCGCTAGGAGGTGGTCTGGGGACTCCTAAATGTAAGGAAAAGAAAATCTAGCTGGATTCTTATATGGACCCAGAGTGGGTGTGAACTAGAGAGACTAGAAATAGTTTGTACTCGGTAAAAAGAGTTAATAAAGCAGACCTCATGAAGGGAGTATTTCTCTGAAATAATTTGGTTTGGGCAATTGACTGAAAGAACCTGAGTGGGTGCTGAAGGCAATGCACCTGCTGGGCCACAAGGAACATGCTTGAGAGCAGCATGGGGTCACATCACCACTTAGCTGCTGTCTTCCCTGACCGTTCTCTTATAATCAGTGTGATAGGACACAGCTGGAGCATTTGACAAGTGAGTTTTCCTGCATTTACCTGGAATGATCAGCTGCCATCAAGTGGTTTATATATGTAAGCAAGACCAAATGAAGGAAAAGTATCCTTGTTTTAAATCAATGCAAAAAAAACCCCTATTGATTTTCCGTTATTTCTCCTACAGAAAATTATGTCCTAACACTGATGTTGACTCCAATGTAAAAAACACATAGTAGAAGTGGATGAGAGATTTGGTGGAAAAAGTCAGGTTTACACATGCCTGTTCTAATAGTTAGTAATGGGGGGGGAAGGCAGGGAGAGCCAGGAATATTGAAAATATATACAATACGGTTTTACTGCACATTATTTATTTGTGAGAGAAGGTAGGTCCTGTGAGAGAATGTATGTGGAGAAGCTAATCTCCACAACAGTTGGTCTGTTTCTAATAGACACTCTGTATTAGAGTGAATACAGTCTATTTAAGCATGAAGATGTAGAAACAAGCAATTCAGGAAGAACTCCCTAATACAGTAAAAGCTTTGTTGTCTGGCATGTTATCTGGCATGTTGGATGATTCAGAAGGCACTTCAGGATCTTGCAGTGCCTGAGGGTCATCATTATTAACATCAATTATCATTGTAGATGTAGAAGGTGTAGGAGATTGGGCTGACTCTGTAATGACCCTATGACACACCCTGTAAGCTGCTTTTTTGAATAAATCCCTGATATCAACTTGCTTACTTGTCTTCTGCCTCTTTTGCATAAAAGTAGAGTGCAGAATGTGCAATTGCATAACCTCCTGGGCAGTATACTCGTCCCAGTTACTAGATTGAAGATTTGTATTGGGAGATATCAGAAATGCTGGTTAATAGAGCTTTCCAGTTGATAAAGTGCCAGATAACACAGCTTTTACTGTAGTAAATTGTAGTGAAAGTGACATCACTTAGGATATTTAAAACTAGACTAGACAAAGCTCTAGTAAAATTACAATATGCCTTGGAGTAGCATAGAGATGAACTATGTGTTTTTAATTAGTCTTTTCTATCTTTAGCTCTTACTATTCTCTGATCCATCTTAGATCTATACACCCATCATCATCTGCTCTAATGCACAAAGGACCGGGAACAAGAACAAGAATATGGATAGGGAAGCAGTGTGCAAAGGTGTACAAAGGACAATGAGGTAGATCAAAATGCTTTGATATCACACTATCTGAATGTCTTTGTCTAGGTATTTATGTTATGCTTTTCATTGTATTTTGTCAACACAGAATGACGGTGACAAAATTAGGGCTGGGTGAGCTAATTTTGCCAGTTTTGAAATATACATAAACATCCTGGGTTCATAGATTCCAAGGCCAGAAAGAATCATCATGAACATCTAGTGTGACCTTCTGTGTAATGCAGGCCTTCAATAGCTCTTTTGGCCATAGCATTGACTGGGAGCTCATGTGCAGACGATTATCCACCATGACCCCCAAATCTTTGGTTTGATAGTTTTCTTGAACTCAGTTGTTACTTGGTTCAAATTCTGCTTAGAGGTGACTGAAAAATGGACCCGAGAAGGGTCTGAATTTTGGAGCCTTCATGATGCTGAGCTCTGTGGTGTATAGGGGGCATGACCTTAGGGAGGCTCTCAAAATATTGTTCACCTCACGCTGCAGAAGTGCTAACAGGTCCACTAAAAGCAGAGCCCTGCACTTCTGTGATGGAATTTGCTCCAGAGTCCCCAGAAGGCTCATATATTGCATAGCCCCTTTTAAGCCTTCTATTAATGTCTTGAGAAGAATAGAGGGGCTTTGTGTGGGCCCTCTGTGCTATGATGAATTTCACCCTTTCTGAGATGGGGAGAGGATTTGAGACAGGGCAGGTATGAATAAAAGCACTACTACTTTTAGCAGCCTGTTAGGAATTCATTGGGGTTATTGTAGTTTGTGATGTGTTTGCATGGCCTTTTATAATTGCTTGAAGCATGTGCTGTAGTACTGAGGTGGTTCTGAGGGGGCTTAGTAGTAGCTCTTTTTTTAGTGCAGATGTAATAGGAGAAGATCTTGTTTTAGCAATTTTGGAATCAGTTAGTGTATGAGAGGACGAGGTGTATGATAAGCTAGCAGAAGAAAAGAAAATAATTGTGACAGGCATCATAGTTTAAATAATGTAACATCAGTTTTCCTTTAAACCCCATTATATATAATAAAACTTCTGTTGTGCTAGCACCAAAAAATTGATTTCTGTTGTCTTACAAAGTATGGAAGTCAAGAGCATTTCTTGGTTGAATTGGGCCTTAAAAAGTTGCGAACATCTCTAACATAGTGGGGATATTATTTTTCTATTATGAATCCTTTTGCTCTTCCTGACCAGGATGTTAGAACAATCAAAGAAGAGAATGCCTCATGGTGACACAGTAGGTTTTACACTGAACCTAGTGTGTATGGGACTTTGGGAGCTTATTTGCGGGTTTTGGGATACCCATACCGGGTAAGTGTGATCAATTTAGTTCATAGTTAGCTACCTAACTATTGTCTCTCAGAAATTGGTGCAGTGTCTTCTGTCTCTGTGGCTCATCTATTAGGACTGGTAACGCATACTTTGTCCTCAGCGTGTGCTGTTGCACTGTGCTTTCAGTTGGCACCCTTTACTGTTGCTGCCTCTCATCTGAATGCCTGTAGAATCAAATCCACGTGTACTTCTGCAAGACACCCCAAGTGGATGGAGAGGAAAAGGCATGGCCATGGACTTCAACCAACACACACACACATATACTGGTCATTGGAGCTACCTGGAGCACAGTAGGAATGTGCAGAACCCTCTGAATGGATGCAGAAGCACACATATTTCTCTTGCATGCTGGAGAATTCCAGGAGGAAATTGTCTTCTGATGCTTCCTTGGAACAGTGCAGATCCACATTACCTCTAGTGTGGGACTGTGCTTTAATGACACCATTGAGCTGTACTGAATTTGCATGCTTTCAAAGGGCATGATACCCTCCTCCCCCTCTTCTATATCCTTTTCATGTGGTGTTTACTATTGTGCACTTTTTTGTGCAACTGGGGATAATGAAGCCCTTTGGCTTTAACTTTCTCCCCTAGAGCCACATGCTTATGAGAACTTTCAGTTCACCTACAAGCATATTTTCAAAATCTAGCAATGTACTGCACTGTGCAGTATTAACAGTATTCTGCTCAGACAACTTGTTATGTAAGATAACTGAATTTGTAATTAACAGAATCAAGTACACCATGGGTGAAATCCTGGCCCTATTGAAGTCAATGAGAATTTTCCAATTGACTTCACTGGGGCTTGGATTTCACCCCATGGCTTTAAAACTGCCATCTGATATTGTACATGCTCCACCATGCACAAATACTGCACCCTTTGGGCTCGATACTGATATGCAATAAACTGATATGTAAGAATCAACATTTGTATGAAATGCTTTTGAAAGATATAAAACAGCACACACCTTCAGATCTGATATATGAAGCAGGCTCTTAAAATAGTGCCTAAAATTCATTAGGTTACGCTAAGTCCATGAAACATTTCAGTGGCATCACATCTCATTCCCCTCCAGTGTTGGAGAGCTGGCAACAGAACTATTCTAGGGAGTATCTGCCTCAAATGTCAGCAATTCATTTAAAAGTTTTGTAGTTATAAACTACAGTAGAGTGCTTTGAACATATATTTTTATAACTCATAATGTTTGCTTGCTTGAGAGAAGACCAGTCATTAGCACTAAAGTATTTCCAAAGATGTAGCTGCCATAGAACCTGTTTTTAAAAACAAAATCAGAGATGTGAAGATTTATAGTTTATAGGCCAAATTCTAATCTCAGTTAAACAGCAGTAAATCCAGAGTAGGTTAATATATATTTACATTTAACAGATGAGAAGGCCTGATTCTCAATTGGTGTACATCAGAATAGTTCCATGGAAGCCAATGCAGCTACACTAATTTATACCACTTAAGAATTTGGTCCTCTGAGAATTTGACTACATTTCTTTAAGTAATATGTATCTACTATAGCTACATGAATTACCTCACCACATAAAATAACTATTGAATATCAAATACAATATTCTGCACTACTGTTTGACTAGAGCTACTCTTAGAAAGCTACAGTGTATAGCAGAGGTGAAGAAAGTTTGGCAAACAAGGACTAATCTGAAAACCATAGGTTTATTTCTCTGTTTACATATTAGGTCTGCATGTGGCTCATCTTGCTTAAAGATGAGTTTATATGAGCTCTTGAGCTAGATGAGAAAGAGGGTCACCAGGAAATCATCACTGGTTTAGTGCCACTTGGAATCTATCAGAAGCAGCAGCAGTGATATTTGAATAAGCACTTGATTAGGCTGAATTTTTCTATGAAATATTTATGTGAATTAGGCTAATAACAGCTGGGTGTTAGAATATGTTGAAAAGAGAAAGGTGGCAAAAGAAGAAAGTGATGTTTTTATTTATTAGGAAAATAGCTAAAGTCATGGTAATTTCAGAGAGTTGGTGGGGCACTAAGCAGAGAACTTGCCCTGGAATGAACAGCAGGAACTTCCTGTTTATTTTCAGTTTACTATAGATTGTAAACTCTTCTTTGCAAGGAATCCATCTCTATCTGTATAGTAAAATGCCATGTGTAATTAAGGTACTAAAATAAATACTAATAGTATACATTTTCATAATTCATGTTATTGTGGAAAGAGATTAGAAGTTTTGGGTTTCTCAGATCATGAGAATATTTGAATATTAATAAGTGTCTCATTTGGATAGGTAATTCAGCATAGCTAAGATTAATTTTAGCTATAGAAGAGTATTTTTTTGGCTGTTGTCACTGAACATGTGGCTTGCAATATGGAATCTGATAGTCAAGGGGCTTCATGTTTTGTCTTCTCATTGAGTTCCACTTCAACTCACTTTTGTGACTCAGAGTGTAATCTGCCCCTCTCTGGGTAATGTTGTTTTAGTATAAGAAATTTATACTGGATGTTAAGGTGGTGAACTATACTCACCCTTTCACTTAATGAGAATCCCACCCAGGGCTGAATTTAATTCAATATATTAAAGCAAAGTTTCCTCTGTATTAAAGTTCATTTTACACAGCCTCAAAATTAGATATTTACACTCATTTGCAGCCAAATTTTCAAAATGGCTATTGATCCTGGACACCCTAGTTTTTGAGATCCCAATTTGAGACACGTTAAGATATTTCAAGATGCTCACCCAAAATAAGTAACCATGTTTGAAAACTTTGGCCATAATACTGTATTATCATGGTGATTGGATGCTTCATAAATAGGAGGAAGATATACTTAATCTAATCTTTTATGCTTAGGTTTTACTTCAGTTTTACAGCTGCCCAGCAGTATGTTGCAGAGAGCAGAGGTTCACTTTTTTCCAATGAGTTTCTTCAGAAAGGCCTCCTAGTGAAATAGGAATTCTCAATGGTTATTTCTTGAATATGCATCTGGTAGGGAGAATCAAGTGTGTTCAGTTTTCACTACATTCTTTTTAGATCCAGAAGTTTGGGGTGATTTTTATCTTAAAGAGCTACTCAACCTGATGGGTTTTTCCAAGGTCTTCCAGCTCTAATAGTGCTGTCTGACAACTTATAGCAGAGGATTTGTTACTCAAGGAGTAGGGACTTTTGCAGTGGTTTCATTACATTTGATATGTTAGACCATTAATGAATATTTGTTTCTGGTATCTGGCAGGACTAGTAACTATCAAGTTTGGAATTGTAAACATCCAGAGAAAATTCTGTAAATACCGTATCTATAACACTTTTTAAATATCAAGCACTTAATACATTTTACTATTTGTGTCCAATGAAGAGTTACTGGCTTTAATTATTTCAGAACCATTAAAAATCATTTGCAATAGATATTAGAAAGATAATTATACGGTCAATACTTCTGAAATTGATCACCTCTGGCTTTTCCAATGAATGGTACAATCTATATATTTCTCTTTATATTTGTGATGAAGTGGGGATTTTCCCTTCTCATGTTGTATGTGAGCCTGCGTGAATCTTACTGTTTTTCATGAATGCTGTGTGTGCTTCAGTTTTCCTGTGTATTGCATCAATGTCTAGGTGGTGGGAATAAGCGTGTGTGACTTTTGCGGGGGCTGATCCAGCTGCCTGCATGGATGCTATGGCCGCCCCTTCATAACCTGAGACCCAGGAGGGGAATGGGACCAGGTGACTCTTGGCCCGGGAAGTGAGACACAGGCTGGAGGAGGAGTAATAGGCAGGGCAGGGGACAGGCAGCTGGAAGTGAGTCAATCTCGGCTGGCTTGGGGAGCAGGGGGAGGACCAGAGCCCTGGCTCTGGGCTCCCCTCCCCCCAAGATGGACTTGGCTGAAAGTCACTGATTTCTGTGCTAACAAGTTCTGTTCTACGCTGTGTTCCTGTCGACTAATAAATCTTCTGTTTTACCTTCTGCCTGAGAGTCACGTCTGACTGGGGAGTTGCCCGGGCGGACTCGCTGAGGGAAGTGCACAGCGTGGAAAGGGATGCTGATTGCTCTGAGGTCAGACCCAGGAAGGTTCCAGCTGTGTAAGCTTCTTGCCCTGGAGACAGTATGCTCGGAGAGAGGAGGCACGCTCCCCCAGAGTCCTGACTGGCTTTGTATGGAGTAGTTCCAGAGCATCGCCCCGGTGACCCCGTGACAATATTATCCAACTAAACATCCCTGGGACTGCTCCCATGAGCAAAGTCAAGCACATGTGTAAGTGTAGGACTAGAACCTAAAGTTATATGTATCATCTCGTGGCATTATTTTGACTTCTTCAGTGGTTACAGACAAAAAGAAATATGAGGCAACAGGTTAATTTAAAGGGTTCTGGTTGTATCTAAAAGGTTGTCTCTATCAGAGAAGTTAGACTAATTCCCAAATCACTTGCACTGATTATCAGTGGAGGGTATGCATTTTGCTTATTGTATTGCCAAAAGCTCCTGAGAGAGATGTAAAGTGTTAAATATATGTTGGGAATTTTTACTTGCATATGTAAATACAGAAGCTGATGGGATTTTTTTTTAGCACTAATTTTTTACCTTGCCTTTTCCATCTTGATCTTGCTGATTTGAATAAGGAAGAAAAGGAGGTAAAGCTAAAAGCATGGGCTCCCTCTGCTGGCTGCTAGTGTTGCTTTGAGTCCCTCTGTCAAGCGAATTAGCAGGGACTCCAAACAATATTAAGATTGAGAAGACAGGACTGCAGCTTGCTTTTAACGGTAATATCATGGGACAAAATATAATGTGGGTGTTGAAAATAGGTTTAATCTTTTAAAATATTTTTGCTATATATCGATTTGCACTTAAAATTGTGGAGATGATGTAGTACCATTTTACATGAGTGTTGTTGCAGCAGAACAATCATACACGGAAGGAAGATGCTAGGCAGGACCAAGTTTTCCCCAATGTTCATCACCCTCTGCAATTTAAGGAAAGTGATACCATCACTTGATCCTAATGCATGATGCATGAGGATAGATTAAAATTCAAAATGATCTGGACAAATTGGAGAAATGATCTGAAGTAAATAGGATGAAATTCAATACGGACAAATGCAAAGTACTCCATTTAGGAAGGAACAATCAGTTGCACACATACAAAATGGGAAATGAGTGCCTAGGAAGGAGTACTGTGGAAAGGGATCTGGGGGCCATAGCGGATCACAAACTAAATATCAGTCAACAGTGTAATGCTGTTGCAAAAAAAGCAAACATCCTTCTGGGATGTATTAGCAGGAGTGTTGTAAGTAAGACATGAGAAGTAATTCTTCCGCTCTACTCCGCGCTGATTAGGCCTCAACTAGAGTATTGTGTCCAGTTCTGGGTGCTACATTTCAGGAAGGATGTGGACAAATTGGAGAGAGTCCAGAGAAGAGCGACAAAAATGATTAAAGGTCTAGAAAACATGACCTATGAGGGAAGATTGAAAAAACTGGGCTTGTTTAGTCTGGAAAAGAGAAGACAGAGGGGACATAACAGTTTTCAAGTATGTAAAAGGTTGTTACAAGGAGGAGGAAGAAAAAAAAATGTTCTTCTTAACCTCTGAGGATGGGACAAGAAGCATTGGGTTTAAATTGCAGCAAGGGAGGTTTAGGTTGGACTTTAGGAAAAACTTCCCAACTGTCAGGGTGGTCAAGCACTGGAATAAATTGCCTAGGGAGGTTGTGGAATCTCCATCATTGGAGATTTTTAAGAGCAGGTTAGACAAAGACATGTCAGGAATGGTCTAGATAATACTTAGTCCTGCCTTGAGTGCAGGGGACTGGACTAGATGACCTCTCAAGGTCCCTTCCAGTTCTATGATTCTATGATTCTTGCTTAAATCTCAAAAGAAAAGTGAGTTCCACACTCTGGCCACCTCCAAGATCTCTGGGGAAAATGCTCTAGGAAAAATTTCCTTCAAGACCCCAATGTGGTAGTTAGTTTCAACTTGTGCATACAAATAAGAATTCACTCTAATTCAGCATCATGTCCCATTTATACCCTGAGATACTGTTGATGTCCAATCATAAAATGGTGGGTGCATGGATCTATTTCTTCCTTCTCCACACCCAGCAAACCTTTGCAAGGAGAAAAGTATAGGACAGACTAAAGTGTGAGGCTAGCTAGCTCCGTGGCCCCAGTGGAAACAGCCAAAGGCCTAGTCTACTGCACCTGCTAATGTCTGGCAGCAGATGATTGAAGAAACCGGGCCGGTTTATTTACCTGCCACATCCGCAGGTTCGGCCGATCGCGGCTCCCACTGGCCGCAGTTCGCCGTTCCAGGCCAATGGGGGCTGCGAGAAGCTGCGGCCAGCACATCCCTCGGCCCGCGCCACTTCCTGTAGCCCCCATTGGCCTGGAATGGTGAACCGCGGCCAGTGGGAGCTGCGGTCGGTCGAACCTGCAGATGCAGCAGGTAAACAAACTGGCCCGGCCCGCCAGGGGCCTTACCCTGACGAGCCGCGTGCCGAAGGTTGCCAATCCCTGAATAAAGAGTGCTATGACCCCCTCAGCACTCGATGATCAACCGGCAATGCCTTACATGCCTACAGAATGAAGAAAAGGGTGTGTGTGTAAAGCACTATACTTGTTGCCACATTGGGGGTCACAGTTACCAGAGGCCACTACTCTCCCTCCCATACAGGTGAGAGGGGAATGGTTGGACAGAGGCAGGGAGTGAGTGGTGACGTGACTCCATCCCCAGGCGCTCTCAGACATTTTCGAGCACAGCTAAATAGGCATGAAAGGGGAAGTAAGGTGTACCAGGCTAAAGGTTGATATGGCTTTTTTTCTCACCCTCATCCCCTCCCTACCCCCCCGAGAAGTGTGACTCTCTCTGTTCCTGAACAGATTCTAGGGACACTGAAACTCAATTCACATCTGAAGAGTTTCAGTGATTAGAAATGGTATCAAACACATCACATCAGCTCCTCACTACGATGTCCTGGGAGTCCCCAGAGAGCTGCTGTATCCTGACCTCCATCCAACATCTACTGAAACCTGATAGGCTGAGAATCTACTAGGACTATAGCTTCAGCCAAGGCACAACCCACAGGAGCCTTGATTGGCAGTTCACCTGGCTCCACTGATTAGTCCAGCTATGCTATTTAAACCAGAAGGAGGCACAAGAAGTTTTTCTGAGCAACAAGGTTATTTTCTGTTGTGGCTGTATTGGATTGTGCTTGTGCCTGCCACCTGCATGTAACACTGTTCCTGATTCCTGCTCTGCTCCTGCACCCAACACTGTTCCTGATTCTTGACTCAGCTCCTGTTCCCACCGTGCTCCTCCTCCAGGCCTTGTCCTTAGGCCTTGCCTCTGATTCTCAGTTACCTGTCCTGGCTCTGACCCCAGCCTCCAACTTCTGACTCTGGCTTGACCCTTGGCTCTGGCATTTGGTCTCTGATCTTGGTTTTGACTCTCAGCTTCAATTCCTGGCTCTGGTTTCACCCTTGGCTCTGGTAACTGGCAGTTGACTCTGGTGCTGACCCTTGGCTTTGTTCCCTAACCTGGATGCCTGCTCCCACTAGACCTGACTCCTGCTCTGACTGTTAGACCAGACACATCCTGGTCCATAACACTCATCATCTTGCCACAAATGGATTAATGGAAAGGCTTATCCAGACATTCAAGCAAGCGATTTGCACTATGGTAGCTCACAGCACAAGGTAGCAATTTTTCTTTTGGCTGTACATGTTACTACATATCAGATATAAGTGATGTTGTTTATGGGATGTAATTTAATGTCAAAGCTGGCCTTGTTAAAGCCCAATCTGCAGAGGGATTTTCTTAAGAAACAGTGCAATCAAATGACCACAAATAGTAATTCTTGACTGCACAGTTTTCAAGGGAGGAAAAGTCTTAGTAAGAGACTAGTGGCCCACACTGTCTTCTGTATTTCAAAAGCCAGTAGAACCCTGCCAGAGCAGCTGTGTTCATATGTAGCTAGATGTTTCATGTGATACATGTTTAGTAAACATCATTATTTGGCCCCTTCCTTCATATTACACGTGTAGAGGAGCGGACTCACCCCTGCAGTGCCTCCTGCTGGTGACTTCTGGGAATTAGCTTGTTCCAGCTCCAGAGCGCGCTCTGCAGGCCGGTGATCTGCCTGTCCTCTGGCCCCCATGTCCCTCATACCTGGGGTGCTGCCCCCTAGCAGTAACCTCTCAGTCTTAGGGTCTCCCCTCCCTGGGGAACCGCCACCCACTATTCCCACCTGGCCTCAGTATAAGGCTACTGCCAGTCATCATCTAGCCCCACGCCCTGGGGCAGACTGCAGTATCAGCCTACTCATCACTGGCAAGGTTGGGTTTGGACCTGCTGCCTTGGCTACCCCTGGGCTGCCCTCTGCAACCCCCAGTACCTATTAGCCCAATGCTAGGCTGCAGCCTGGGGCTTTCCAGGCCAGAGCTCGCCTAGCCTACTCTAGTACCCTCTCTAGCTCCCTACAGCCAGGCCCTTCTCCCTCTGCAGAGAGAGAGACTGCTGAGCTCCTGGCTTCCAGCCTCTTATATAGGGCCAGCTGAGGCCTGATTGGGGCGTGGCCCAGCTGTGGCTGCTTCCCCAATCAGCCTAGCAGCTTTTCCCCTTGCCACAGACCCTCTTCAAGGGCTGTTTTTAACCCTTCTAGGCAGGAGCGGGGGACTACCCCGCTACAACATGTTATGTAAAAAGCAAAAGACACAACCCCTGTTATAAAGTGAATTATCATGTACCTCTGCTCAACTCACCTGTACTCTGCTCTCTAAAGCAATAGCAAACTTTTCCTGTTGCACCCCTTCTTACTAGTAATGGATTCTGTCCGTGTCCCCCTCCATTACTGCACAGCCTAAGTTTCCTCAGCAGAGGAGCTTGGGCTGAAGGTGGAGCAGGGGATGGGGGAGGAGCTAGGGCTAGAAGTAGAGCTGGCCTGGGAGCAGAGAGGGAATGAGGGCAGAGCCAGGCTGGGGCTGGGGCTGGAGCCAGAGTTGGACTGGGGGCAGAGTGGAGCTACGACTGGGGTTGGAGTTGGGCTGGGGACAGAGCAGGGCTGGGTGGTGCTCCCTGCCCACCCCCCCATGGGGACCGGCCCGGTTCCCACCATGCGCTGTCCCCTTCCCCGCCCCGGAACGTTCCTCCATGCCCCACAGTTTGGGGACTACTGCTCTAAAGGCATTGACACCTGGATGGCTTTTAACTCTCCAAACTTCTGAGCAGCTTCAAATCTAAAGTGCAAACAAACAGAGCAAAACAGCTCACCAGATAAATGTTTGTCTCCTGTGCTCAGATTTGGAATTTTCTTCTCCCTCAGCCCTTTACAGAGCTTTGAGGGGCAGGATGGATAATATAATTTAAGGTGTAATGTCTCATGACCCTGCAGGGCTAGAAACAGGGAGCCAGTTTCTCTGCTGCTAAAACTCCACTAACTTGAATTGGGTTCTGATGGATTTCCATGAGGGCACAGGATCTGCCCGGGTGGAACTCTCTGTAGGATGAGGCACTTTTTACTGTGTATGACAGAAAGACTTAACACCACTACTATAAGGCCTGATCTTCTAGTTCGTACTCTGACCTTATTCATTCAACATTTGAAATCAGTGGGAGTTTTGACTGACTAAGGACTGAAGCCCCAATTCAGCAAAGCACTTAAGCTTGTGTTTAAATGCTTTGCTGAATATGGATGGTTTGCTGGATCAGGACCTGAGTAAGGAAGAGAGGGCTGGGTTCTACATCTGTACATATTTTATTTCTTTGTACAGCTACAATCTGTGGCAGAGCAGATTATTCTGCTAATCTGAGTGTCTGAATTTTTAAAAAGTGAGTATAAAAATATGCAGAGGATTTCCAGTGCTGTCTGAGTATTAGCCCATTCAATCCTATCATACAGTAAATACAATTAAAGTGTTTTCCTTTTTAATCTTCTACTTACTTCCTGCAAAAATCTTGTGGGAGCCATATATTTATTAAACATCTGTGTGTATTTTATGAAAGTTAAAATTTGTAATTATTTTTCTTTTCAGTGTGTCTCTGTTTTATACAAATTCTAATATTTTTGGAAACAAGTTTGTCATTGTAAATATTGTGGGAGAGCATCTGTCTAAAGATACAGCATCTGAAGTCTGTGACTTGTGCCCTTACACTCATTGTGTAGATCAGTGATACTCAGACTGAGGCTCGAGAGCCGCAAGTGGCTCTTTAATGTGTCTCCTGCGGCTCTTTGCAGCTCATGATATTAAAACATGGTGTGATTTTAATTATTAACCACTCTAAATTATTAACCAATCAGGATACTTTAACTATGTTATTAACCAATTGTAGTTGATAAAATAATAATACTTGGTCAGTCATTTTGCTGTGAGAATAATTATATAGTAAATAAAACAATTAATTCACATTACTGTGGCTCTTTTAGGTAATGTTGATTGCTAATTTGGCTCCTGAACCAGTGAGGTCTGAGTATTCTGATGAAGATATTCCAATTTGTATCTGGAATCCAGCAGGTGGACCAGCTTCTCTGGCTTTCTTAGGTTACTTCCGAGAGATCTTTTGAAGAAAAGACTGAAGGATCGGTTTTGGAGCTTGCAAGGATACATTTTACACGTTAGCCAAGACCAAGGACAGGCAACCAATATCTGAGACCTCTTGGTCAAATTATTTAAATAGGAAGACAAAGAAAATCTTCTTACACTGTAGCAGTGTGGAGAAAGTTACTTATTGTAAAGTGATTATATCATTACATATTCTTTCCATATGTAAGTTATGAAACACAGAAATGGCAGCTAGCATTTGGGGCCATTAACGAGGAGATAATTCAAGATTTATTGACGCTCATAGTACTCACTCAGATGAGAAAGAAAGATTGGGACAGGGCAGATGGGGGTTGGAGTCAGAGTCTATAATAGATGGGTATAGTGCCGAGACATGCAGCATGAGTAGGATGGTTGACAAAAGTGCCACCTGAAAGTAATAGCATTTGGACTTGGACAGTATGATTAAAAAAGGATCTTTCCTGAAAAAAAAAAAAACTATGCCAAATGGGCAGTTATTTTATGCATTTAATAAAATATGGATGTAATCTGGGTCCCATTAAAGTAAACAGCAAGCTCCCATTGACTTCAGTTGGAGCAGATTCAGGCCATGTAGTCTCAATTAGAGATAAGGATGAAATTACCAATATAACTTTACTTTTGATCTACAACTGCCTTACAATGAGGTCTCTTGATGCACTGAATGAGGTACGCCACATGTGTGAAAGATGGATCTTGAAAGATCTGTTGTGGGGGGTACTTATCATTGTAGAAGTGGCGATATGTCTACAGATTTTGCAGGTCTGGTTTGAATTGTGGACTCTGGTCTGTGAGGAGCTTGCTTCTGATGAACTTTTTGAGATTGGGAGGTTGTTTGAAAGCCAGAAAAGGGGGGGTCAGGAAAGATTTGTTTCAGGACATGGTTCCCATCAAGTATGGGTTGTAATTGTTTGATACCCCATAGAGGTGCCAGCAGGTGGTAGGTACAGTCAGTTGGTGTGTGTTTTGTTTTTTCTTTTTCATACTGAAGCAGGTTCTCGGTCCATTCCACAATGCAAACTATTTCCCTGGTGGAGTGTCCTTGTTTGGTGAAGATGGTTTTAAGTGTGTTAAAGTGTGTGTCCCAGACTTTCTCCTCAGAGCATATTCTGTGGTATTTGAGTGCTTGGCTGTGGATAAGAGGTTTCTTGGGGCATATGGGGTGGTTACTGGATTTGTGGAGGTAAAAGTGCTGATCCTAGGGTTTCTTGTATATAGGTGTCTATGGAGTTTCATTGCTGAAGCTGATTGGAGTGTCCATTGTTGATGCTGGTGTGGGAGTGTTCTAGAGAGAGTTTGATGGAAGAGTGGTGGTTGTTGAAGTTGTGGTTGAAATCTGAGGGAACTTAAGTCACCTGTCTAGAGTATGAAAATATCATCAATGTATATTGGTTTCATGGTGAATTTTTCCAGAAACCTTTCCTTGAGGTGGCCCCTGAAGAGGTTAGCATATGGGGGAGACATCCTAATACCTATGGCTGTTAAATGTAAAGTTATGTGTGAGGATGAAATGGATGAGTCTGATATGTTTGGGATGGATATCTGAGGTGTTGTCCATTGTTGAGATATCTGAGGCACGCAGTGATGCTGTCATGAATGGTGAGGTGAGGCATGCTGGTGTATAGGGAGATGACATCTGTAGTGACAGAAATGGTGTTCTAATGGAGGTTGTTAATGTTGTGGAGTTTTTGGAGGAAGTTAGTTGTGTCCTGAGAGAAATTGTCCCTTTGTGCAGTGAGTGGTTTGAGGATGGTTTTGATGAGTCCTGATATTACATCAGTAAGAGTTTCAAGGCTTGGGTCTGCCTGGGTTCCCTTGTTTGTGTATCTTGGGAAGCATGTAGAACAGTGGTTCTCAAACTTTTATATTGGTGACTCCTTTCAAATAGCAAGCCTGAGTATGACCGCCCCCCCCTTATAAATTAAAAACACTTTTATATATTTAACACCATTATAAATGCTGGATGCAAAGTGGGGTTTGGGGTGGAGACTGACATCTTGTGACCCCCCCATGTAATAACCTCATGACCCCCTGAGGGGTCCTGACCCCCAGTTTGAGAACCCCTGATGTAGAAGGTCCCTGGGGGGAGTTCCATGGGGAATGCAGTTAGTTTCTCTTGGACTTGTTTGGGGAAGAATTTGATATCCTTAAATTCCTGTGTGAATTTGTGGTGTGAGGTCTCTTTTGAGTTCTTTATAGTAGGTGGTGTGATAAAAGACAACGCCCTATCACCCATGGGCGAGCATTTCCCCCAAGCTGATCACTCCATATTTGACCTCTTAGTTCTCATCCTCAAAAAAACCCTGCACAACTTCAAAAGACAAACCTGGGAAATTAAATTCATAATTCAGTTAGATGCTAAAAAATCACTCAGAGATACTGGTTTTAAGGCTCATAACAATTGGTAACCCTCCTCTGTTCTATGGCTACAGAGGTGTTAATTGCCCACTTCATTTTAAGTGGTTTCCTGCAATATATGTCAACCCCTTATTTTAACAATCTGTCCCACCCTATATTTAGCTGTGACACTGATTCCGTTTTTCTAGACTTGAAGAAGAGCTCTGTGAAGCTTGAAAGCTTGTTTCTTCCACCAACAGAAGTTGGTCCAATAAAAGATATTACCACACCCACCTTTTCTCTCACAATTTTATGGAGTTGTCTTTTGAATATAACTGCCCTATAAGGTACGTCCTACTCCATGTATTCCCTCAGGATACCATCTGCTTGTATCTTGCTAAGTCTCTTTCTCACTAGGGAACATTTCAGGACTGATTCTTCTGTCAAGCTGCACTTAAATCTCCCATTAAGTTCAAAGGAGTGCCACATGTGGAACTGATGAACTAAATGATAAGACCCTCATTAAATGATCTCTACTAAAGTTATCCAGCTCTTAAACTTTGTCCCTTGTTTTTGCACATAAATTTCTATGAAGGCAGATTTTGTCTGTAAATGGAGGCAGTCAAATGGGTAGGTGATGCATATAGTTTACTTAACCAAAGTAAAAGTTTCACAAGCAGAATTTATTTTGGCTTATCTTTATCCTGACAGTATTACTGTCTTAAAAATATTTAAGCAAAAAGCACAATCTGCAGATCACACGAAAACATCAGGAACTTTACTAATACATCACAGAAATGGGGAATAAAACAATTAATTCATATTATTTCAACAGCTATAATAACAGCTACATTAATAAAACAGGTATCGGGGTAGCCGTGTTAGTCTGTATCCACAAAAACAACTGCATCTGAAGAAGTGAGGTTTTTTACCCACAAAAGCTTATGCTCAAATAAATCTGTTAGTCTTTAAGGTGCCACCGGACTCCTTGTTGTTTTTATTAATAAAACAAGCCACTTTACAGACTCCTTATTATATCCTAAATATGGGACCAGATTTTCATAAAACGAGGTCAAAGATCCAGACACACTTGTCTTTGTACCGTTGCAAGTTTGTTTTCTGCAACTGCATATAGAAATTGCTCATAATTTTTTATGTAAATAGAAATGTATAAAGTCCATTGAAGCCAATAGAAAGGCTCCCATTGACATCAGCAGTAAGCCCAGCATCCTATAAATACCTATCTTCTGTGTTGTATGTGTTTTAAGAAACACCTAATTTGATGGTGTACTTGCTGGTGTAAAAGTTAGGCACGTAAAATGTGTGTGGATATCAGTGTTCACCTTTTGTAAATCTGGAAAACAGTGCAGAGAAAGAGGAGCAATGAAAGGCATTTTTTAATCTTTGTGATTGAAAGATGACAACACACAATTCATTTGTGACTTTACTGCATCATGCACTTTTGAGCATACAGTCATACAAAAGTCATGATTAAAAAGTGTATTGCTGTGCTCATAATTCTTTGCATCCATCTTGAAAATGAATCCCAACAGACACTCTGGTCAACCTATAACATAAATATGTAGACTTCGGCTCTCCACTGAACACCTTCAGATGTCAAGTCTAATGATCATAACACTTCTATAAACTGAATTAAATCTTTATGTATGAACAGTTTTATTTTGCTCACATAAACATTGCTTGAGCCAGATTCTTGGCTGGTATAAATAAGTGTAGCTTCATTGAAGTCAATGGGTAAAGTCCTAGCTCCTCTGAACTCAGTGGGAAAGCTCCCCACTCCAGTGAGCTCTGGATTTCACCTATTAGCTTTATGCCAATTAATATTAGCTGCAGAACTGACCCTGAGTCTTTATTTTTCCACATGAAATAATTTTTTTTGGCTGACAGAAGTAGACTAACATCAATTGCATATAATTTGATGAATCTTTCATAAAGTATTCAGAAATGAATTTCTGCCTTAAAGCAGAGATGTTTGGTAAAAGAAATAAGATGACTAGTCCAAACATACTGAATATTTTAAAATATCCAGATAAATCAAATACTACTCAGATCTCAAGGAATGAGTTTGTTACAAGGACACTGTCTGTATTTTTATGTAGACAAGGCTCCCTTCCAGAAAGTCAATTTGTTTAAATTGAATTCATAGCTAGAGCTGGGCAGGAAACAGTTTTTCCATCCCAGAAAATAAATTGAGATTTCAGAAATTTTCCCCATTCCAAATCAGGATGAAAAGTGAAAATCTCAATTTTGTGAACCAACAATCTGGAAAAAAAATTGGGTCAATCAGAATATTTTGTTTCAGTAACTTTGGAACATTTAGTTTTGATTTTGACCTTTTACATTTTATAAAAAATGAGGACAGTAATTTTTTTTTTAAATTGTTCTGAGCCAAAACACTTGAATTTTTTGACTTGAAAATGTTGAATGTTATCAAATCATTTCTTAAGTTATTCAAATATATTTTTGTATAATAGCTGCAGTATCACTGTCACATTGGTTTGAACACTTGGGCCTGAGTCTTCTCTTACTTCTGTTAGTGTAATAAACTCTGATTATTTGAATGGAGTTAACCAGTGTATACCCAGTGTAAATGAGATCAGAAGTGGATTTCTTCTTATTTACTTCAGAGGAAATTGGATATAATGCACATAAAGCAGGCTCCAAAGTCTAGAAGAATATTAAGAGGTAGGGACTTACATGTGATTAATAGGCAATGTGAGCTGCACAAATAAGAAAAAGTGTGTGTATCAAAATGGAATATCTTTTATTTTACATTTTCTGAATGAATTCTCTAGAAAACAAAATGTATAACTGAATCAGAAATTATTTATTGCTCATAACCATCTATCTTTCTCAAGATGTTGAACATTGTACTACTTGGAGAAATACTACTCCTCACATTTTCCACATAAAGTCCCGTTAAGTAAAACTTTTCTGAAGCTGGGGACGTTTGTCTTCATTCCTGAACACAGAATAATGGAACTGTGGTATTATATCATTTTGCTATGCTTAGTCCACATCCATCAGATTTTTTTTCTAATATTTTGGGAACATGCAGACATGCAAACCAATGTCTGCCTGGCCCAGCAGGAGATAGTAAAATACTTCTCAAACACCAGATGGGATTTTACAATATTTGTAAAATATAAAATGCTTGAAGTGTTCTCTGCAAACCTCAAACCGAACATGTTTCATTTCCTTATATGCCTTTTTAATTCTCTTGGTGAACTTTTATAAATTAAAGATTGTCAAAAGCCAGAGGTCAGATGCATTTAAAATGTTCCTAAAATTAAACTCTGTAGACTGATATCTATCTATATATTGATATATGTGCAGGGCCGGTGCAAGGATATTTTGCGCCCTAGGCGAAACTTCCACCTTGCGCCCCCGCCCCCCCCGCACATCAGTTCATTGAGGGCAAATCCCAACAAGCCTTTATAGACCCCAGGGGCCAGCTGGGCCCAGGGGCTGCTCCCCAGACCAGGTTCCCCCCTTCCTGCCCCCTGAACTCCCTTGGAGGGTGCACAGCCCCCACACGAGCCCTTCCCATCCCACCCCGGCGGTACCCGCCCCGAGTCCACTCACTGGCTTTGCCAGGCTTCCTTCTGGAGGCACCAGAGAGCCAGAGCATCGGCTTGCGGGGGCCCCAGCCATGGAGGAGCTGGCGTGGTGCAGGGGGGCAGTGGCTGGGCACCCCCCCCCGAGGGGCTCCTACAGGCTGCAGCGGATGCAGGCCCCCATGCGCCCCCTGGCTGCCCCCTGGCCATGCTCCGGCTCTGCGGCTCCCGGGCGTGTGAGCCACCGCCGGGGCGCAGGGCCCTGAGCCTGCTCCGGGAGGGGCAGCGGTGGCTCACACGCCCGGGAGCCGCAGAACCCGAGTGCGGCGACGGGTAAGCCGGGGGGTGCGCCTGCCCGGGCGGCAACCCACCTGGCGCCCCCCCGGGGGCTCCTGCAGTGGATGCATGTGGGCGGCAGCCCCTGTGCGCCTCCCGGCTCCCCCCTGCCACACTTGGGCTCTGCGGCTCCCGGGAGTGTGAGCCGCCACTGCCACGCGCTTCCCCTCCCAGTGTAGGCTCAGGGCCCTGCGCCCCAGTAGCTCACATGCCTGGGAGACACAGAGCCTGAGCACGGCGATGGGGGAGCCGGGGGGTGCACGGGGGCTGCCGACCACATGCAACTGCTGCAGCCTGCAGGAGCCCCCCTGGGGGGGGGGGTGTCACCGGGCCGCAGCCTGGGCAGGAGGCGCGGCTGCTCCCCGCTAGTGGTACCGCCGCCTTTGCAGTGCTGCTGCCCCCCTGTGCCGCGCCGGCTCCTCCATGGCTGGGGTTCGCCACCCCCGCAAGCCGACGCTCTGGCTCTCCAGTCCCTCCGGAAGGCAGCTCCTCCCTTCCGAGCCAGGGCACCGCTTTTTTAGGGTTACCATATTTCAAAAAAAAAAAAAGAGGATGGGGGGGACAGCCCCACCCACATCCCCGCCCTCCCACTTCCCACCCCCCGCATCGCCCCCCCCCGCTCCGTGTCCCCTGGCTGCCCCCTCCTCGGCCCCCCCCCCCTCCCTACGGCTCCCCGCTCCTTGTCCCCTGACTGCCCCCTCCTGAGACCCCCCCACCCTATCTGCCCCCCTAGGACCATACCCCCTACCTGTCCCCTGGCTGCCCCAACCCTTATTCACACCCCCACCCCCAGACAGACCCCCAGGACTCCCACGCTCCATCCAACTACTCCCCCCTCTCTGGCAGACCCCCCCCCAGAACTGCCGACCCTGCCCCTGCTCTCTGTCCCCTGACTGCTCAGATCCCTTTCCACACCCCCACCCAGACAGCCCCCCCTGAACTCCCAACCCATCCAACCCTTCCCCTGCTCCCTGTCCCCTGACTGCTCAGATCCCTTTCCACACCCCCACCCCTAACAGCCCCCCAGAACTCCTGACCCATCCAACTCTCCCCCTGCTCCCTGTCTCCTGACTGCTCCAATCCCTCTCCACACTTCCACCCCCTAACAGCCCCCGCAGAACTCCCAACCCATCCAACCCTCCCCCCGCCCCGACAGCCCCCTGGACTCTCCTTACCACCAGGCCGCTCCAGCTGCTGGCTCCATGTGGAGCCCAAAACAAACAGGCTGCGGAGCCCACAGCCCCTCCCCCGCAGCGTGCTGGCGATGCGACGCTAAGGCGGGGGGAGCGGGGGAGGGACTCTGCCTGCTGGAGGCCAATGGGAGCGGCTAAATCAAGCCAGGCGCCCAATCAGCCGCACCACACTCTCTGTAAGGGGAAGGGAGGGGAGGGAGGAAAAATCTCAGACGCCCCCAACCACTGGGCGCCCTAGGCGACTGCCTAGTTCGCCTAGTGGTTGCACTGGCCCTGTATATGTGTGATATTAATATAATCATATATAATTATATTCCTATAAAAACTAGATATCAGGAAATACTAGAATTCTACAGCTTATTTCCAACCTCATTTTAAATAACTAAAACTTTTTTTTTCACATTTCAACATCCTACGAATTTTTATCACTGCATTACAAGTTATACTCAAACAAAGCAGAACATTTATCCAATATCAATTTGAAAGTAATGACAATGAATCCCTCAAGGGGCTGTGAATAGAGCTAATGTGGAATTTTTTGAATTATGTATTTTACTGGAAAATGCTGATTTGTAGAAACCAATACTTCACGGGAAAGGTTCTTGGTTTTAACAAAATTCACATTTTAAAAAAGTTTTGAAATTGTGTTGTAGTAAGCACCTTGGAAAGCCTTTCCTAAGTTCACTGATAATTCAAAGAAAATGTGGGTACATTGCCAAATCAGATACAATAGCGAACAAACATATAAGTGTAAATCTTTACTGATCATTTTCCAAGGTGCAATGGTCCTACCATTTTTGTACTAGGTGGACTTGTGCTCTCCTTTTCCATAGACACTTGTGTCTATTAGCTAGTAAATGGATGGGAGGCCTCAAGTATTAAATTATAGAACCTCATGCTTCATGCTTTTGGCTATGTTTGTGCTTTTATTTTCTCAGAGGACAGATTTCTAGTGGAAGAACAAATCTTGTTGCTTTCTCTCTTCCTGTATGTTTTGAATCCTCCATTCTAGCATGATTTGAACATTAGGGGACAAATTTCCACCAATTGGAAGCTCAGAAGTAGGTAGGTGCATGCATGCACATTGTTCCACACATTCTCCTGGTTTCCATAGACAAATTGGTTAATAGGAGCTTGTGCATACATGTTCCCACTTACATGCAAAATTAGCTTTTGTGAAGCACATCCTCCAATTTTTGAAATTTTTTACCCTTGTCACCCCAAACCAGGCTCTAGATGGCTTTTATTGTTGTCATATATTTGTTTACAGCTCCAAAGAAGTAAGGGTATGAAGTCACCAGATCATCTAATTTATGCCAATGAGATTTGTCTTATAAAGAGAGAGTAAAAAACAGCATAATGTCCATCTTTTCACTACTTAAAATAATATTTTAACTTGTATATTCAGGTAAACCCCAATTATTTGAATGCCACAAAGTCATCTGAAACATTGTGATAATCAGAGTTTTGGATAAATGAAATTTGTTTCTGTACATATTTCAATTTGGGGTACAGCTTAAAAATTCAGATCACTTGAATGTGATAACTGGAGTTTACATGTAGCAGCAAATGCAGGGGAAACCTATTGGTCTCCCCTACACCTCAGGTTTTCTTCTCTTCTCCTCTAAGCAGCTCTCATAGAAGGATTTATTTGACTTTTAGTTTCACTTACAAATAGTAAAATAGGAGCATTTAATGGGTTCCAATTTCACTTTTCTAAAAGAAGCTACAAGTTAAAAACAACTATACTGGCAGGAAAGTCAATTACAAGCACAGGTATGTGCAGGCCAGGGAGGAAGCAATAGTGTGGGAGAAATACGTCACCTGGAAATGTGACCAATGAACCCATTCATTGGTTTTGCCTTTGATTCTGCTTCAGGTCTGTGCTCAGCAGCACTTTTAGTGACTCTAATAATGATGTTTGTATTGGAAAATCTATAGGGAGAGCCATCAGCTGGCAATCAGGTTCTCTACAGTGATTATCCTTAGTAGTAGGCAGTTGTAGAAATAGAGCTATTCTTAATTAATAGGCAGAGAGTTTTAAAAGTAACTCCTCTAGAGGAAGAATTTTAGTCTAAACTCTGACCTCCCTTGTGACTCCTATTGCTTCAAAACTATTTTGTTGAATGATGTATTTCTGGAGAGGGTGTATGCATTGTCCATTCCATTCCTGTTACCTTCCTCCACAAACAACATATGGTAATACTTACCCTACATCATGTATTTCCATTAGCTCTTTTAGATGCTGTATTTATTTTCATGTTAATCACTGAAGCCAAATTATATTGTTCAATTTGATTTGGGTTCCAAGGTAGACTAAAGCCATTTCAAGATGGAAGAACACTTGAACTAATGGAGACTGAATGACTGGCCTCAGTGAGATGTATTTATTATTTAATATGTTTGGCTTGCCATTTGCTTGGAAATTGATTTGACTGTCTCCAAACCTATCATAAGGGCTGTGTGAGCCAGAATGCTGTTTCATGTAGACCTCAATCCCTGTAGCCATTTCTCTGAATACGATTCTTTTGCACAGTTAGTTGTACAATCTATCTAGGAACTTATGTCGCCTATCACTGAAATATCTGAGAGCTTCCCAAGTAGCTTCAAACCAGAAATAGCAATAACAATATATCTTTCTTTCTTTTTTCCCAGAAGGTAGAAGTAGCTTTATTTATTTTGTGTGTGTGTGTGTGTGTGTCTGCGAAAAGAGCATAAGAGGGAAAGCTAGGTCAAAAGAAATGAGTTTTGGATTTAGTTCTGAAAGTGATGATGCTTGTGATCATTCTTATCTCTTGCAGGAGTGAGCCCCTTGATTTAGGGCCAGCTATTTAAGGTTAATTCGTTCATGTTGGGTTACTTGGATAGAAGGCACTACATAAGTACAACATATTATTTTGTAATCGTGTGGGAGAAACATGTCACCTGGAAATGTGACCAATGAGCCCATTCATTGGTTTTGCCTTTGATTCTGCTTCAGGTTTGTGCTCAGCAGCACTTTTAGTGACTCTAATAATGATGTTTGTATTGGAAAATCTATAGGGAGAGCCATCAGCTGGCAATCAGTACTAGTATTACTAATAAAGATTATTTTACTCCAATTGGCAAAGGACTGGGTTTATAGACCTGATGGACATGGGTACCATACCTGCTTTAGTACCAGGCAGCTGTTTTGTGGGGAGTAGCTAGTGACTGAAGTCTCTGTGGCTACCGATCATTACATCTTCCTACTGTTGTGTTTCCCAAACTTTTGAAATCTGAATCCCCTTCAGGAAAATGAAACCAATAAATACAACCCCCCTTTTCCACCTTTCAGCCCTGGTATGTGTTTTAAATTTTATATCTATACATCTTCTCCATCTTCCTCCAGCTAGTCCATCACACTGCCCCCTCACCCTCCACTTCAGGAAATGCTGGTATAAATCTTACTGCTCCTTTCTTACGTGTTTTGAGCAGTGAAGTAGTTAAGCTTGCACCTCAGAGCTATAGTTTCTGGCTTTTTGTAAACTCGGACATCTCTCCCTCAGTTGGGCTTAGTCTACAGTACAAAGTTTTGCCAGCTATGTTGGCTAGGAGTGTGAAAAATCAACCCCTCTAGCAAACGTAAGTATGCTGGCAAAAGCTCCAATGTAGACACAACTATGGCAACAGCAGAGTGTTTGTTAGCTGACCTAATGTTCAGGTAGGTGGTAAAGTTATGCCAGCAAAATAACTCCTGTTGGTTTACACTGCTGGGGGACTCTGCAGGCATCACAATACCAGCAAAGGCTCTGTAGTGTAGACAAGGCCTTATGCCCATTTCATGCTCTGAAGGCTTTCTTCAGAGCCATAACATCTAGAGACTTTCTTAGCTTTCATTATATATAAAAAAAAAAGTTTGTATTGAGAGGTCCGTCCTTCATGCCTCCCCGCCCCACAGTGGATGTCCCACACATTTGGAAATATGATCTTACAGTAACAGTGACACAGGGGAAACAGTGGAAAGCTCTTTTCCTACAAAGGCTATCCATTTTGATGCCATTTTATGTTGATATAAATACTTCAGATTGTGCAGCTGGAATGCAGATCAGTGCTGAAATTAGGCAATAGTAGGTGCCTAATAATTCAAGATAGAGCCCCAGACCCCAGTAAACCTAAAGATCCTTTCTAGTGTGAAGGCCTTTGTGAGCTGAATAATTCTACAGTAGCACAAGTTGTCCTGTATATGTTATTGATTCCACTAAACATGAACATTTTTTCACTAAATGCTTTAGTTATTCTGCATTTTAATCTATTTTTCATTATGTTTTTAAGTTATGACAAAGTGGAATGTTGGTATCTCATTACAGGGGGATGAACTGGTCCCTTATGGTTATATTTTCATGATTTGTGGGAGAAAAGATTACATGCACGTGGCAATCAGCACACCAGAAGACTCATCTTTCCACAGTTAAAGAAGGCTGGCAATTGTAGGGTGAGTGGAAGTCGTCCTGTTTGATAGTTATCATTTAATTAGACTTGTAGCTCCAAAGACAGTGTTTTTTTGTTTGTTTGTTTTGTTTTTTGTTATGGGGAGATTAGCTAACTAAACAGATGTCCTTAATGACTTTGGTTTGCAAACAGGTTCCAGTTTTATAATTTTGTATTTATTTATAAATATTTCTATACTATGGCAATTGTATTTGAGTGCCTTGCCTACATTTATGAACGCAACACCTTCGTCGGGTAGGTATGTATTACTATCAGATGGGGAAACTGTGGCATAGAGACTCATCTGTGACTTGCTCAGGGTCACACCGTGATTCTTCTATGGTAGAGCTTGGAACAGACTGTATTCTGGACATCTTCCTTGCTGCTGTGAATTTTATCCTGACTGAATGCAAATTATGGCAGCACAGTATGCAGTATCTTTCCACTGCTTTACATCTTTTACAGAATTCCACTTGTCTGATCAGCTAATTATGGGGTAAATCTTGAATCCTGCATGCATCTTAAGTTAATGAGCTGTGTTTAGGAGTTATGGAAGGACTCTTCCTCTCCCGGACCCCTCTCAATGGCCCTTACTTCCTCTCAGCGGGGTAGGGGCTTGGATCTATGCCATACCACTGCCCCATCTGCCAAACGTTCTTATGGCAAAGTGAGCCAGCATGCTGAGGATGTATATTCCCTATGGTACCTCTGGAGGCTCCTATGTCTGCAGAGAGAAGGCAGGATTTCCCCCCATGTCAGTAACTACAGTACAGATCAGATTTAATTTAATCAATACTTAGTTTTCGAGCAGTTGGCTCAATGATGTGTTAGACAATGTGAATGGTGAACATTTTTAAATTGCTTTCACAGAAGTGGTTAACAAGTTGTACCACTAATTATGTGATTACAGGGGAGCTATTTTTCAATTTTCTTTTATTGGGACTATTTATTCTGGATTTACGCTATGAGCTGTGCTGAAACCGAGCTCCTCACAGAAGGAAACTGTTAGTAGTGGCTGGTTTATAGAGTTTTTGTGCCCAACAAAAATACCTCAGAATCATCGAAGGCCAAACAAGAGGTTTTATAAAAGGTCTCCTAACTCCACACACAATGTAAATTAACATCCCCCCCCCCCAAGATTCATGAGATTTTTCATCCTTAAATATTTGTCTTTCTTAAATTTGGACTTCATCTCATTAATTCTCTGATAGCTGATGGCATGAGCAAGAAGTGTGGGGAGCCGTTATGCTCTCGTTCCAAATATTTCTGTCAATGCATCTCACTCCTAACATGCAACAACCCCGCTGTTCGCTTTCTGGATTGTTACTGAGCAAAGACGATCAATTTTGCTGAAATACTCCAGAACGTGCTGGTTTTTGTGATATAGACAGATGTTCACTGGGATACAGTGATACATCAAATCAGCAGTATTTCATAGCTCTAAAGCAGAGGTCCCCAAACTGTGGAGCGTGCTCCGCTGGGGGGGTATGGAGGAACAATTGGGGGGTGCAGCGGGCCTGGGCCAGCTCCAATGGGGGAGGGAGCATCACCCAGCCCCACCCTGCCCCCAGCTCTGTTCCTGCCCAATCCCCAGCCATGGCCCCAGCTCTCGGCCCTGTGCCTGGCCCAATCCCCAGCCTTGGCGTGGCTCAGAATCTGTCCAGGGGTTCAGCTACTGGCCCTCACCATGGCCCGGCTGCAGCCCCACTCCCGGCTCCACCCCTGCTCCCAGCCTTGACCCCTAGCCACGGCGCCGTTCCCGGTCTAGGGCCGAGGCTGGGGGAAGGGATGGGGCTGGGAATGGAGCCGCACCCAGCTGCTGCCCCCCACTGCAGCCCAGCTGCAGCTCCACCTCCTCACCCAGCCTTGGCCCCTGGCCGCAGCTCCTGGCTCCACCCCCACCCCCAGCTGTGGCCCCCTTACCTCATCCTTGTCCCTGCCCCAGGCCGCATCCCTGCTCCCAGCCCTGGTTCCGGGTGTGTGTGTGTGCGAACAGAGGTAAGGGCTAAAGGTGTGACCTTCAAAAGTTTGGGGACCACTGATCTAAAGCATGGTTCTACATAAGGACTTTATACGGCTCTAGATGTGCTGGTAGAACATTATTGGTGCCATAGGGAATTCTGCATAATAGATGAAATATAATTATCTCTACCCCAATGGGAAGGGACTGTTCCCGCGGGTAAGCACTGCTTGTGTACATAAGAATTTAGAGCACTGTGTGGGAGTATGCAAGGAACTTTCCCTCCCTCATTGTCAACCACATGCACAGGCCTGTCACAATCACGCTCTTTGCATCTGGGGCAATTATGGGACAGCTCCTTCTGTACACTCCTGGGAGCACACCTCTTCCCAAAGAAGGCAGAGAGGAGGTAGGACTGTAGCTTCCCCCAAAATCACACTGGTTTGTGAAGAGTGCTGAGTGCATCAAGAGGCAGCAGGCTTCTAAAAGATGATACTATACAGATTTCAACCGTTCTAAACACTAGGAAGCTTGGGGCGGGATTGTGCCTCTTGAGATACAATCCCAATCTGAGTTCCTTCAGGGGCAGTGCAAATCCATCTCACCCCAAAGGCAGGGCTGTGCACAAAGTGATTACTGCCCTGTGATTACTGCCCTGATTTTGGGGATAAATGGACACAAATCAGATATTAGGAATGGCAATATACAAAAACCTGTAGGAGAACACTTCAACCTCCCTGGACACACAATAGCAGATCTTAAGGTGGCCATCCTAAAGCAAAAAAACTTCAGGACCAGACTTCAAAGAGAAACTGCTGAGCTTCAGTTCATCTGCAAATTTGACACCATCAGCTCAGGATTAAACAAAGACTGTGAATGGCTTGCCAACTACAGAACCAGTTTCTCCTCCCTTGGTTTTCACACCTCTACTGCTAGAACAGGGCCTCATCCTCCCTGATTGAACTAAACTCGTTATCTCTAGCTTGCTTCTTGCTTGCATATATATACCTGCCCCTGGAGATTTCCACTACTTGCATCCGAAGAAGTGGGNCTCAGGAACCAATCCATGCAACAAACCTCGATGCCAACTCTGCCCACATATCTACACCAGCGACACCATCACAGGACCTAACCAGATCAGCCACACCATCACTGGTTCATTCACCTGCACATCCACCAATGTAATATACGCCATCATATGCCAGCAATGCCCCTCTGCTATGTACATCGGCCAAACTGGACAGTCTCTAAGGAAAAGGATAAATGGACACAAATCAGATATTAGGAATGGCAATATACAAAAACCTGTAGGAGAACACTTCAACCTCCCTGGACACACAATAGCAGATCTTAAGGTGGCCATCCTAAAGCAAAAAAACTTCAGGACCAGACTTCAAAGAGAAACTGCTGAGCTTCAGTTCATCTGCAAATTTGACACCATCAGCTCAGGATTAAACAAAGACTGTGAATGGCTTGCCGACTACAGAACCAGTTTCTCCTCCCTTGGTTTTCACACCTCTACTGCTAGAACAGGGCCTCATCCTCCCTGATTGAACTAAACTCGTTATCTCTAGCTTGCTTCTTGCTTGCATATATATACCTGCCCCTAGAAATTTCCACTACTTGCATCCGAAGAAGTGGGTATTCACCCACGAAAGCTCATGCTGCAAAGCGTCTGTTAGTCTATAAGGTGCCACAGGATTCTTTGCTGCTTCTACAGATCTAGACTAACACGGCTACCCCTCTGATACTTTATTGCCTCTGCAAGCGGAGATCAAAGGGGGGAGGGGAGGGCAGTTGGCTTACAGGGAAGTAGAGTGAACCACCATTCTGCACTTGCTCAGCCTATAGTTGAACTGCTCCTTACTACTGTCCAGGCTTCATGAGCCATGGGAGCGAGGGGTAGGCTGGGGTAGGTGTGACCGCGCGGTGCTGCTGACTGGGAGAGCAGCCTGAGGCAGAAGCCTCCAGCTGGCATGATATTCCAGGCAGGACTGAATCTCCATGAGACGAAACTTAAAGAAGAGAATGACCTGGAGTCATTCCCATTTTTGTCCAGGCACCCCCGACCGACCTCACCGAGGCCGGCCAAGAGCACCCATGTCTGCCCAGGTGCCCCCGACCAACCTAACCGAGGTCGGCCAGGAGCACCCACGGGACGATGACGATGGTTAGCAGTCGTATTGCACCGTCTGTCATCCGCAAGGCAAGGCAAGGCAAGGGGATGCTGCTGTGTAGCACTGCAGTACCGCGTCTGCCAGCAGCACCCAGGAGACGTACGGTGACAGTGAGCTGAGCGGGTTCCATGCTTGCCGTGGTATGTCGTCTGCACGGGTAACCCAGGAAAAAAGGCGAGAAATGATTTTTTGCCATTGCTTTCACGGGGGGGGGGGGGGGAAGGGGTGGTGAAAGGTACCCAAAACCACCTGCAACAATGTTTTTGCCCCATCAGGCATTGGGAGCGCAACCCAGAATTCCAATGGGCGGTGGAGACTGCAGGAACAGTACAGTAAGCCAACCCTGTAAGCCATGTCGTCAGTCACCCCTCCCTCAGTGAGAGCAATGGCTGAGAATCGTTTCGCACCTTTTTTCCACGCAGATGCCATACCATGGCAAGCATGGAGTCCGCTCAGGTCACCGCGGCAGTTATGAGCACTGTAAACACCACGCGCATTATCCTGCAGTGTATGCAGCACCAGAACCTGCAAAAGCAGGCGAGGATGCGATGGTAGCGCCGTGACAAGAGTGATGAGGACATGGACACAGACTTCTCTCAAAGCACGGGCCCTGGAAATTTGGCCATCCTGGTGGCAATGGGGCAGGCTCATGCCATGGAACGCCGATTCTGGGCCCGGGAAACAAGCACAGACTGGTGGGACTGCATAGTTTTGCAGGTCTGGGATGATTCCCAGTGGCTGCGAAAATTTTGCATGCGTAAGGGTACTTTCATGGAACTTTGTGACTTGCTTTCCCCTGCCCTGAAGCGCAAGAATACCAAGATGAGAGCAGCCCTCACAGTTCACAAGCGAGTGGCGATAGCCCTCTGGAAGCTTGCAACGCCAGACAGCTACCGGTCAGTCGGGAATCAATTCGGAGTGGGCAAATCTACTGTGGGGGGCTGCTGTGATCCAAGTACCCAACTCGATCACTGAGCTGCTGCTATCAAGGGTAGTGACTCTGGGAAATGTGCAGGTCATAGTGGATGGGTTTGCTGCAATTGGATTCCCTAACTGTGGTGGGGCGATAGATGGAACACATATCCCTATCTTGGCACCGGACCACCAAGGCAGCCAGTACATAAACCAAAAGGGGTACTTTTCAATGGTGCTGCAAGCACTGGTGGATCACAAGGGACGTTTCACCAACATCAACGTGGGATGGCCGGGAAAGGTGCATGACGCTCACATCTTCAGGAACTCTATTCTGTTTGAACAGCTGAAGAAAGGGATTTACTTTCCAGGCCAGAAAATAACCATTGGGGATGTTGAAATGCCTATAGTTATCCTTGGGGACCCAGCCTACCCCTTAATGCCATGGCTCATGAAGCCATACACAAGCACCCTGGACAGTAGTCAGGAGCTGTTCAACTATAGGTTGAGCAAGTGCAGAATGGTGGTAGAATGTGCATTTGGACGTTTAAAAGCACGCTGGCGCGGTTTACTGACTTGGTTAGACCTCAGCAGAACCAATATTCCCATCGTTATTACTGCTTGCTGTGTGCTCCACGATATCTGTGAGAGTAAGGGGGAGACGTTTATGGCGGGGTGGGAGGTTAAGGCAAATCGCCTGGCTGCTAATTACGCGCAGCCAGACACCAGGGTGGTTAGAAGAGCGCAGCAGGGTTCACTGCGCATCAGAGAAGCTTTGAAAACCAGTTTCATGACTGGCCAGGCTATGGTGTGAAAGTTCTGTTTGTTTCTCCTTGATGAAAACCTGCCCCCTTGGTTCATTCTGCTTCCCTGTAAGCCAAACGCCCTCCCCTCCCCCCTTTGATCACCACTTGCAGAGGCAATAAAGTCATTGCTGTTTCAAATTCATGCATTCTTTATTAATTCGTCACACAAATGGGGGGATAACTGCCAAGGTAGCCCAGGAGGGATGGGGGAGGAAGGAAGCACTGGGTGGGGTGGTGGAGGAGAGGAGGAGGGAAGGACAAGGACACACTGCACTTCAAAACTTATTTATTGAATGCCAGCTTTCTGTTGCTTGGGCAGTCCTCTGGGGTGGAGTGGTTGGGTGCCCGGAGGCCCCCCCACCGCGTTCTTGGGCGTCTGGGTGAGGCGGCTATGGAACTTGGGGAGGAGGGTGGTTGGTTACACAGGGGCTGCAGCAGCGGTCTGTGCTCCTACTGCCCATCCTGCACCTCAGCAATACGCCGGAGAATATCAGGTTGATCCTCCAGTAGCCTGAGCATTGCTTCCTGCCTCCTTTCATCATGCTGACGCCACCTATCATCTTGATCCTGCCACCTTTCCTCTTGCTCCCGCCACCTGTCCTCACATTCATTTTGTGCTTTCCTGCACTCTGACATTGTCTGCCTCCACGCATTCTGCTGGGCTCTTTCAGTGTGGGAGGACTGCATGAGCTCAGAGAACATTTCATCGCGAGTGCATTTTTTTCACCTTCTAATCTTCGCTAGCCTCTGGGATGGAGATGATATGGGGAGCGTTGAAACATTTACAGCTGCGGGAGGAAAAAAAAGGGAGAGTAGTATTTAAAAAGACACATTTTAGAGAACAATGGGTAGACTCTTTCACGGTGAACCAAGCTGTTAACATTACATAGCACATGTGCTTTCTTTACAAGGTTGCATTTTGCCTCTTATATTGAGGGCCTGCCGGTTTGGTGTGAGTGATCACACATGCAGGGCCAGTGGGCAACAGAATTCGGCTTGCAGGCAGACATGGTAAGCCACAGTCTTTTGGCTTCTTTAACCTTCATAGCATATGGGAATGGTTTCAAACAGCAGCGCCCTCATGTCCCATACCAAGCACCCATTGGGTTGGCCATTTAAAAGGAGGGGCTGCGGTTTTCTGGTTAACGTGCAGCACAAACCCAACTAAACCCCTCCACCCCAGCCTATTCTCTGGGATGATCGCTTCACCCCTCCCCCCACCGCGTGGTGCACAGCGGGCATGATTTCTGTTCAGACACAGGCAAACAGCCCAGCAGGAACGGCCACCTCTGAATGTCCCCTTAATAAAATTCCCCTATTTCAACCAGGTGACCGTGATATCACTCTCCTGAGGATAACACAGAGAGATAAAGAACGGATGTTGCTTGAATGCCAGCAAACACCGGGACCATACGCTGCCATGCTTTGTTATGCAATGATTCCAGACTATGTGCTACTGGCCTGGCGTGGTAATGGAGGACGAAATAAGACTGCCCTCCCCAGAAACCTTTTGCAAAGGCTTTGGGAATACATCCAGGAGAGCTTCATTGAGATGTCCCTGGAGGATTTACGCTCCATCCCCATACACGTTAACAGACTTTTCCAGTAGCTGTACTGGCTGCGAGTGCATCCCAAGTCTTCAGGGCAAATTAATCATTAAACATGCTTGCTTTTAAACCATGTACAATATTTACAAAGGTACACTCACCAGAGGTCCCTTCTCTGCCTTCTAGGTCCGGGAGTCCGCCTTCGGTGGGTTGGGCGGGTACTAGATTCAGGGTGAAAAACAGTTCCTGGCTGTCGGGGAAAACGGTTTCTCTGCTTGCTTGCTGTGCACTATCTTCAACCTCCTCCTCATCTTCCTCGTCCCCAAAATCCACATCTCTGTTGCATGAGAATCCATTGACGGAGTCCACGCACATGGCTGGGGTAGTTGTAGGGGCACCCCCTAGAATTGCATGCAGCTCATCATAGAAGCTGCATGTCTGGGGCTCTGACCCGGAGTGGCCATTTGCCTCTCTGGTTCTTTGGTAGGCTTGCCTCAGCTCCTTAAGTTTCACGCGGCACTGCTGCGGGTCCCTGTTATAGCCTGTGTCCGTCATGCCCTTGGAGATTTTTTCAAATGTTTTGGCATTTCGTCTTTTAGAACGGAGTTCTGATAGCACGGATTCATCTCCCCATACAGCGATCAGATCCAGTACCTCCTGTTCAGTCCATGCTGGAGCTCTTTTGCAATTCTGGGACTCCATGGTCACCTGTGCTGATCAGCTCGCCACGCTGGCCAAACAGGAAATGAAATTCAAAAGTTCGCGGGGCTTTTCCTGTCTATCTGGCGAGTGCATTTGAGTTGAGAGTGCTGTTCAGAGCGGTCACAATGGAGCACTCTGGGATAGCTCCCGGAGGCCAATACCGTCGAATTGCGTCCACACTACCCCAAATCGACCCAGCAGGGTCGATTTCAGCACTAATCCCCTCGTCGGGGAGGAGTACAGAAATCGATTTTAAGAGCCCTTTAAGTTGACAAAAATGGCTTCGTCGTGTGGACGGGTGCAGGGTTAAATCGATCTAATGCTGTTAAATTCGACCTTAACTCGTAGTGTAGACCAGGGCTCAGTCTCTGTATAGACAAGCCCTCAGAGGCTGATTCCTTTAGAAGTGTTCTTTTCCTACCCTGTAGAAGTGCATTGCAGCCCAGTGCCGTGTGGGTTGAGTGTGACACTCTGTGGTAAGAAGGGAGAATTTCAACTTATTAACCCTATAATTTCTTTTTTTTTTTCCTTCTCCCTGATCATTCTGGAATGTCAGAAAGGAAAACTAAAGGCAGTGAATCAGTTCAGGACTTGCTTCTCCCCCACCATTCCAGACCCTACAACAGGGGTTCTCAAACTTCATTGCACCGCAACCCCCTTCTGAAAACAAAAATTGCTACACAGCCCCAGGAAGGGGGACTGAAGCATGAGCCCGCTCGAGCTCTGCTGCTCTGGATGGGGGGCTAAAGCCAAAGCCTGAGTCCCACTGCCCTGGGTGGATGGGGGGCCAAAGCCTCAGGGCTTCAGTCCCAGGCAAGGGGCCTGTAACCTGAGCCCCAATGCCTAGGGCCGAAACCTGAAGGCTTCGGCCCCAGATGGTGGGGCGCAGGCTTCAGCAAATCTAAGCCAGCCCTGGCAACCCCATTAACACAGGGTCGGGACCTACTTTGGGGTCCCGACCCACAGTTTGAGAACCTGCTGCCCTATAATCATCCTTCCTTCCTGTTTTTCTAGTCAATACTATTAATTAGGGTGTCAACCGATTAAAAAAAATTAATTGCAATTAATCGCACTGTTAAACAATAATAGACTAGCATTTATTTAAATATTTTTGGATATTTTCTACATTTTCAAATATATTGATTTCAATTATAACACAGAATACAAAGTGTACAGTGCTCACTTTATATTTTTTTATTACAAATATTTGCACTGTAAAAAACAAGAAATCATATTTTTCAATTCACCTAATACAAGTACTGTAAGTGCAATCTCTTTATCATGAAAATGGAACTTACAAATGTACAATTATGTACAAAAAATAACTGCATTCAAAAATAAAACAATGTAAAACTTTAGAGCCTACAAGTACTCTCAGTCCTATTTCTTGTTCAGCCAATCGCTCAGACAAACATGTTTGTTTACATTTGCAGGAGATAATGCTGCCCGCTTCTTGTTCACAATGTCACCTGAAAGTGAGAACGGGTGTTCTCATGGCACTGTTGTAGCCAGCGTTGCAAGATTATTTTTAACTATGTGATTAAAACGGCGATTAATCGACAGCCCTACTATTCATGGTAACAGAAAATTGTGGTTTTAGGTAAATGCCCGCCCACCAACAAAGTCTTACTAAACTTCACTGACACAAATCTAATTCCTTTGTGGGAAGCAGCTATCGCTGCTGTTTCAGCCCATAGAGACAATCTGGAACAGTAGTTTCAGAGCATCTGTGTTGCATCTATGCTGTTTGGGAGTAAATTCTGTCTTCCACTATGGCATCTTTGCTCTGACTTTGAGAGGATAGGGGAATCTTCTGTGAGGAAACTGCTATAATGTAATTCACTTTGTCTTTCTATACCTTTCTACATGAAAATAACCATCCCTAAGTTTTTCTAAACTTTTAATTATTCCCCATTGCCTTATTTATGGACAATTTTAGTTTCTCTCAAATACTGCAAAAAATATGTCTCTTGGTATAAACTGAATGATGTATCAATTTAAAAATCAAAAGATATTCTATTGTTTAGTAGTAATTAGAATAGTAGTAAAGTAGTAAACTGGTTAAATAACAGGTATCATAGTAATATTTTACTTTAATCTTGCTAGAACTGCAGTTTTAACTGAGTTAAGTTCCTGAGAACCTTTTTTCCCAGGAAAAACTAATGATGCAACTGGGTTTTCATAGAGTAGAAAACTAAATGAATATTCAGAACTGTTTGGGCTCTTAGACGCTAAAGCCACAATTATATGACTACTGTAAATCAGACTTTGATTTTGAAGCAAACCCAAGACAATTTGCAGTATTTTTTAATCTTATCTTTTTGTTCTGCTTCTATGTAAATAATCAGATTGGGAAAATATACTTGCAAAAATCTGCACCTCTTGGTTCTTGGAAGATGTGTCTGATGTGTATCTGGGATGGGTCTGGGCTGCAAAGCTGGATCTGAACCGTCTCAAAATTTGGGAGTGTTTGGATCTGGGTATTTGGTTTGAATCAGTCTCTAGTTCTTTGAGATCCTTACATTAAAGATGTGGTATAAATGTAAAGGGCCAAATCCTACTNAGGTCTCTTTCTATAAGTCTATAATATATAACTAAACTATTGTTGTATGTAAAGTAAATAAGGTTTTTAAAATGTTTAAGAAGCTTCATTTAAAATTAAATTAAAATGCAGCGCCCCCCGGACTGGTTGCCAGGACCTGGGCAGCGTGAGTGCCACTGAAAATCAGCTCGTGTGCCGCCTTTGGCACCGGTGCCATAGGTTGCCTACCCCTGCTCTAGTTCTTTGAGATCCTTACATGAAAGATGTGGTATAAATGTAAAGGGCCAAATCCTACTTTTAGTTACACCAGGTCAGTCACTGATACCAATGTGGTTGCATGCTGTAACTGAGTGGAAAATTTGGCCTAGAGTGTTTATTATAAGTAGCATTTAAAAAGGGAAAACCTGCTGAAGTGGAGAAATGCAAAATTGTAAATGGTCAGGCAGCTGCCCACCTACCAGCTTTACTTGCCAGACTAATGATTTACTCCTGCATTAACATCTTCTATAGTTAAGCCAAATTCACTATAAAAGTATTTTATTGCCACAACCCTACTTCCCCTCCCCTTCACTTTCCCAGGAGATTGTAGGGAACACACAAATTGCTAAATGAACTGAAATAATTTAGCTATCTTTGTTCAATATCCCGCTGGTTTTTTTTTACTGCACAAAGAGCAAAGAAAAACAGCCAAATGTTTTAAGAGGATGGAGACGTTTTATTCATGAGTTATCAAGGATTTTTTGTTTTGTAGATTTATGGAACCATGCTTCGCATTTCTAATAGCAAATAATATAAGTGAAAAAGGGAAGGGTTTGATGCATTAGCTAGGGGCTGGCAAAAAACAGATGTGTGGTGCTTGTACTTTGGCTGGTATGGTATGTAAATCAGGCATACCATACCAGCCAAAGTACAAAAAAGTGGAAAGTCAAATAGTCATGTCAAATTAAACCCCTTTTTGTTTAGGTTTTCAAAGTGATTAATTTAGCTGGTTGGCATCGATTCAACTGATAGCTAACAATAGGTCATTTATTTAATGTAGCTTTTAATAGCCTGTAGCCACTCTACTGTATCGGTGCTTATCTTCTGTTCTTCTCTTTGAGCTGTGACGGTAGGGCAGGAAACAATAGTAGGTCAGGTGTAAAAGAGGCTGCAGCATGCACAGTGTGAGTGCTTGTGCTTTATTAACAATGGAGTTGGGAAGAGTTTACCCTTTTCAAGAACATTTAGAGTGTAGCTAATCTGAAAAATGACTAAAAATGGCAAAATGAGGTTTCACATTTGCTGTCTCAGCAATTCCAGAATAAAAAGCACAATTTATAAGAGGGAAAAAATGTGTCCTGAGTGCCAGCCCGGCAAAACTCTCTCTGAGAACAAACAATGGAACCGAGTTCTTTCCTTATATTTTATCACAGTTATAAAGAAACTGCAGTTAGGCCTTTAGTGTGCCTGTGCAACTCTATATTTTCTTCAATGGGTTTGCAAAGATTAGCAGAGTAAAGTTTAGTAAACAATTCTATCGATCATGCACAAGAAGGAATAGAATCCAGTTCACAAGCACTTAGCAGTATTGGTTCTATTGCCTCTAACAGAAGTGAGATGCAGTAAAAACTTATTTTTGTCAATAAAATCAGCAGATATGTTTCTGAATATACAGAGGAGGAAGATGTTTACTATAAGTGTGTGCGGTGATATTCAAGCTATAGTGTTTCATTGGAACATTGTGTGAGTGTTTCATGCTGTTTGGTTAAGGAGGTATGGTATAGGACAGTCACACACTGAAAACAAGTATGCTTTATATTTCTCTGGTGTTCTGTAATCAGAAATCATACAGTAAAGCTATATATAAAAACATTACAGTTAGGAAAAGACCTGAGCTGCCCAGTCATGGAAATTATAGACTTAAATACAGTAGCATATTTTTTTTAATGGCTGGATAATTATTTGTAGTTATAATATTAAAATTGTATTTTTTAAACTTGCTCCTTTCAATATCCCATCCGTTTGATTTTACTGCATAGCATCTTACATTAATTCAAATACAATAAAAGCACAAGTAAGCTCCTTTTAAAATGAATCTAGATTAAACCAAATAAGGGGGCCAGTACAAAAAATTGACAGAGCCGGGAGAACAGGTTTCATATGCTAGTGCTCTCCACAGCGAAAGCATGGTCACACTGACAGCTGAGAAACAAGGGTGGGATCTCTAGAAAGACCACTGGTATCAGAGCAGAGATAACCAGGAGGTATCAAATATAATGATGGCCCACACTAGATTGAGGGCTTTAAAAACCAGCAAGGGAAATTTAAAATCAGTCCAGAATTTTATAGAGAGGTAATGTAAAGAACACAGGGCAGGCATAATATTAGTGTTTTTTCTTAATGTGTTTGTATTGCATTGTCCGTGATTTACAGATAGGAATTTTGTTTATATACCTCTGCCAGAAGTTTACAATATAAATACATATGTGAAGAAAAAGAAAAACCACACAGGAAGGGAGGTAACATGATTGTTCGAGTCAGTGCAAAAATGACCTGCTGCATGCTGTGCTGGTAGTGCTGGCATAGGGCTCCCAGGACATAATATACTGTTGAAATGTATGCTTTGAAAATATAATCCATGGAGTAAAATCTAGCAATGAAATCCTGGCCCCATTGAAGTCAGTGGTAGTTTTGTCATTTACTTCAAAGGGGCCAGGATTTCACCCAGGCAGATAATTCGGAGAAACTACTAAGAATATATGCCTGGGCAGACTTTCGATTAAGACCCAAAAGACTAGTAATAAAATGTTCACTATGAATTTTCTTGATGACCTGTTTAGCTGGAGATGGGAAGTATTTATAGTTTTGGAAGAGGCAGGATCTATTGATTGGATTTCATTTAAGAACAGTTGCCTTACTGTCTGCTGTCAGAAGGAGGCAGAGAAAGTGTTGTCAGCTGCAAGACTGAAAGAACTTGTGGGTTTGTTTTTTTTAAAATGAGGTGTGTGACTGAGGGGTGGAGGGGAGGTCATCGTTGCAGGCCAGAGTGTTGGTCCAAAGAATGAGATCACTTCTGAGTAAGAGCTTTAAAGGCTCAAGCCCTTATTGGTTTTTTCCCCTCTGTACAAATTGGTGCCTTTAGAGAGGGCCCCCCTGCTTTTTTTGTTTGCTGGGATTAGGGCCTCCTCTACCCTTGGTCTTTCCTCACCTGTGGGCTCCCTCCTGAAGTTTATGCCCAAAACCCTGGGTTTCAAACCCTGCCAAGTCCTTCCCCCTCAGTGAGGTCATTCCAGCTGCCTCAAAGAGTCCCACATTCTGTCGCAGTACAGGGTCTGCTCTGGCTTCAAGAGCAGATTCAGGAAGCTGAGGGAGGACAGGCTGAAGCTGCACTTTATGGAGAGACCTGAGACCTGCAGGGTCAGACTCTCTTTCCCCCCATTCATCGGCCTCAGCCTCTCAGAACTCTCCAACTCCTTCAGCTTCAGTTCTATTGAGTAAACACTGAATGTATTGAGGCCTCTACCCATTCCCTTAAACCTTAATTCCCTGGCCAAGAGTCTAAACATAAGGAAAAGTTGTTCTAAAGCCCAGGGGACTAAGGGGACATCACATCCCACTGCTGAGGCTCCTCCTGTACCACCAAAAGAGACTTCCAAGCAACCCTGTTTGGGACCATTGTTGGTACCTTCTCAGCCCTAGGGACTTCTCAAAGAAATCACCACTGGTCCCAACTCTGGCACCCTCAGAGGGCCACAGATATAAGGAGCATGTGGACTGTTGTATTAATTTAGATGAAACAAGTGGGCTAAAGGTGTTAACGTAGCTCAGTGACTGTTGAATATTAAACAGTGTTAAAGGCTGGGGCTTGGTATACAGAGAGCTCAGCTTGTTTAGCATTATGGCAAAGATGTCATTAAACATCTTTTTACCCTTTTATTAAAGATGCAGAAAAGAAGGAAAAACAGTTAAAGCATTTGAAATGTAAAGCATTAAATAAGGCTGTCATTTTAATCACATCCCTTGTTCCTTTTCTCTTTAGCTGTAGACAATTTTTAGAAGGAAAACCCCGCTGCTGTTTGACAGTTTCTTAGATGGTACTAAGATGGTAATAACTATGATCCCAGGTGGCATCTGGGATTCAGCTGGAGCTGGTGGGGGTGGCCATGTCATCTGAATCCCTCTCTCTAGCTTGTTCTAGTCAGTATCAGGATGATTATGGCCCAGGGTCCCAGGAAATGGAGGCGGGGGGAGAGAGTGTGTGGCAGCCATGACAGTGAAGCTTGCTCCACTAGCCTCTGTCTATTCTGTCTGTCTGTTTTTTTTGTTCTTTACCCATCAACATTTGTTGTTATAGGTTGTTGTAAATTCTTATGAACTTTTACATACTTTTTACAGTTGAGCTCACAATTTGGGTACATCTGTAGGCACAACAAGACCACACATCCTGATACTGCATGATTCACCTCAACTTGAGTACTGCTCTGGATCACCAGAGCAGACCACATTCCTCTCTCATGAGGCTCTCCGAGTGATAGCGCCTGAATCCCCTGTATTGAGACATACAGAGAGTGTTCCTGCTGGTACCAACATACCCACCTGCACCAACTTACCAACCATTGCTGCTGCACCCTCCCACAAAAACCTGGTTGCCTGTTTTGATGTGGATGTTGGTGTTCACTTAACTGCTGGTACCAACTCAGCTACTGGTACTGACACCCTAGCCTTCAACTCAGGAGATGATGCATGCTTGGAATGAGAGATCTCCATCCAAGATTCAACCACCTTCTCATTAGTTTCCCTCCTCAGTAGTGTATCCTGAGGATGAGACCCCAGGAACTAGTTAACACATAACCCACCAACCCTGGCAGGATGCCCTTGGGATCCATCTTCTTTTCTGTACACCCCACCACACTGGCATTTCTAGAACCCTTGGGCCCTCATGAAAGAGGACCCATCAAGAGGAGCAGCCACCAGTACGCAAGGATCCTCTTCCCTGGGAAGCCCCTCTTCCGCAGGGAGAGCTTGTGGAGGATCAAGGGCTAAGACCTGAGGAGGCGGCACCTCCTTCCAATAAATCCTCTTCCTTCCCAGATGAGGAAGTTACAGGGCCTCTGTCATCCTACGTGGATTATTTCAAGGTTTTCCAAGAATTGATGGTAAGGATGGTCAAGACATTACAAATTCCCCTAGAGGAGATACAGGAACCACAGTGCTCCTTGGTTGCTATTCTGCATGCTATATCTCAAGGCAAGATAGCCTTGCCTATTAATGATGCCCTCTTGACACCTGCTTTTACTTTATGGCAGACATGTGCTACCATCTCACCTATGTGCAATAGGGCTGACAAAAGTATTAGATGCAGGCCAAGGGTTTAGAATACCTTTATCATCCGACCCCTAACTTCCTGGTGGTCAACACAGTTAATGAAAGAAACAGACAACACTGAGATCTACTCCTCATGATAAAGAACTTAAGTGGTTGGACCTTCTTGGCCACAAGAGCTACTTTTTGCGTGTACTACTATTCAGGGTCACCATCTATCTAGGTGTGTAAAGAATCCTTGCCTTCTATCTTGACAGGTTTAAACCCTTCAGAACCTCCCCTACACTCTTTGTCTCTATTGCAGAGAGAAGGAAGGGAGCTCCTCTTTCCACTCAAAGGTTATCTAAATGGGTTTCAGGAGAATGTTGTGACGCTTGTGAGGTGCACCCTCCACCTAGGGTGGTGGCCAATCCACCAGGGCTCAATCCACCTCTATAGTCTTAAGAACATACCAATTGCAGACATTTCCAAAGCTGCAACCTGATCATCTATGCATCCCCCTTTCCAGGCACTGTGCTATTCTTCATGCTTCTAAACCTGACACAGCCTTTGGCAAGGCTCTTCTTCAAACTGTTCTGAACCTCTCTCCTCCTCAGCACCCTCCTCCAAACTACTCAAGAGTCACCTAAAGTGGAGCACCCATATGCATGATAACTTGGAGAGGTTACTTTTCTGTACAGTAATTGGAGTTCTTCGAGATGTTTTGACCCTATGGGTCCTCCACTGCCTGCCTTCCTTTCCGCTCTGTTTTGGAATCCTTGTCTTTCAACATCATGATTGAGATGGAACTGAAGTAGCAATGGGTCTACCCTCTCCCCATATATCCTCAGTCCAGAGCACAAGGCGGGGTGATGTGCAGGTGCCCACTGACACTGCTGACAAAGTTTCCAATCAAAGGTGTATGGGCTCACACAGCTAAAGTGGAGCCCCCATAGGGACAAAACATCTTGAAGAATTACAGCTACTGCATAGGTAAGTAACCTCTCAGTTTTGTATAGCGATACTTTAAAAAAAGATTTTTAACTTTATGCATTAGTCACCTGTATAAAAATAAATCATGTATAAGAGTTTGCTGGATCAGGGCCATAGCCACTGAACATTGCAGACCTTCATTCTCAGACTTTACACTGACTTTAAGGCCTGTTTACACTGGCAGTGGTCTAAAGGAGCATTACTATATATCAGAATCAAGTCCTGTTTATTAGTACCTTCCCAGGACTGTGTCTGTTAAATCTCAAAAAATAGTTTGATATTCAATGGGAACTTAATAAAAATAATTACAGCAACTAGAAAGACTTTAAAAGGGTCAATTATATGTGAATTAAGTACCAGCAGTATCATGTGTATTGGAGGCTTAATAGCTATGTACCGCTTTACTAGTATACTCTTTCTCATTGCCATCAAATAAAGCATGTTCCTTGCCAAGTGACAAGGTTAGACAAGTGTGGTAATATTGGGTAGGACAATGTGGAGATACAATACATAAAGTGATCTAGACACTTCACTTTTAGCAATGTAATGAACGTTCTCTTTTTTCCTCCAAGAAACCAGTTCCAGAAAAATAGTTTCCTCCTTAGTTTAAATGAAAAACAGACACAATAAAGACTTAACTTCAGAATAATAGGTTCACTGGCATCAGGTACTATAGGAATTATACATTAGGCAGAAAACTAAAAAATTGGCTGTGTTAATCAGGTGGTGTCCAAAAGTACTCTAGTATTTTTTTTATTTAACATGGACTATAATTTCCAAACAATTTTACTGTTAAGTCATTTAGCATAGACATCCTTGATTTAAATGAAATTCTCTTCAGGGACATATCTGTGGCAAAAATACATGTGAGCTATTCATTTTTGAGCATCCCAGTAAAATCAGTGCTACAGGAACACATATGGAACTTTCTGTTGACCTTTGCTTTCCCACCACCTCACTGATCTTTATATGTTGTTATGGCTAATGGTTCTTAGGTAGGGAAACTGGATATAACATTATGGCAGTAATTAGATTATATTGATTGATCACTGGAAATTCTCTTGCTTTTTCTTGCATTGCTTTATTCATCTTCTATTGTCTGAGTTTGCCCTCGGTTTCTGACAGTCCCTATTTCCCATCCTTCCATATACTTTGAAGTTCAGATTAGGGGTGGAGATTATTTACTATGTGTTTGACAAAATGATCATGGATAATTAATCCTTATTTTTCATTCAAAAATATCCTCTTTAACAAAACAGAATCAACCTGAGATTATTTATAGTGGGCCAGATTTTGCCAGCCTAATTCATGAGTATTAGTAATGCAAGAAATGGTCACCGAATCTGACCTCCTGTAAACTCCTTGGGCCAGGGACTATGTCTTCCTTTATTTCACATGAACCATACTATAATAATGAGTAGCTAGTAATGGTAAATAAAAAGTATTTTGGGTGGGTTGCAGCTGTGTTACCTAACCTTTCCTAAATTAAACTACTTTGTGGTTTTAAAAGAATTTCACTCTGGCCTCCAAATTTGTGCTTGCAATTTTGCACATGCAGTTCTTATGTACCAAGCCTTGAGATCCTTACTTGATTTTTCCCTCTGTTTTCAGGCAATCTGATTGAGGATTTCATAGTGTAGCTCTGCTTTTAAACTTCCTGCATATACATATGCATAAATTGTACTCTGTATAAAATGGAGCAGTTAAACATAAAACCGTAAACTTCTCATGCACAAATGAAGGTCAGAATGAGACCCATTTGAAAATGTACCTGTAAGCATATTTTATATGACCAATTTTTTCAAAATAGGAACCTATGCTTACTCAGTGTCTGTGTGGGCATAAACACAAATCACCAGATTCTTGAGTATGGCAGACGAATACTAAGGGCTTCTGAGGAAAGGTGACTGTGCAAAGCCACTGTCTTTAAGCCCCTTTGTGCCCAGTCTTTGTGCCACTCTGGACTGAGAAAGTCTCTTGGCCCAAGTAGTCTCCTCTGGCATTGTTTAACTTTATGAACTATCAAATAAACAAAAAAATTAACACAACTATTTTGGTGAGACATAGTAAATTACATAGGTTTAGTCTATAGATCATAACTGTTACGAGGAAGCTTATCAGGACCTATTTTATAACATAATTCAAATGCTAAGATAATTCAACTATGGATGTCTACATATTTTTTATTCCTTCTTCATATGCGGCATCTCGAGCACTGGAGGTTCGCATCCATGATAGCCCATTCTATACAATCCTCTGCTAATCTTTTGGTGGATAAATAGTTCTTTTGATCCACCCGGAATACCACATCATCCATCCATGATCATCATCTTTTTTTTGCCTCGTGTTCTTCTGCCATCAACTTTTTCTTCCAGTGCCTGTGAACATGCATCACTTGCTGAATCCCTTAAATGGGCCCTGAAAATCAAATATTTCTTTTCATAAGATCTCTGACTAACAGTTGCTGAATTTCAATTATCTCCAATACTTTTTAATGGGTGCATGATATATTTGTGATATTTTTCAGAATTCTATAACACCATAACTAGAGTTTCTTTATGGTTTGAATGTCTGTGTTTCACAGCTGTAATTTAACACTTACCAAATGTAAGTATTTAAGAGTTGAAATTTAGTCTTCAGATTTATATCTCATCAGATTTATATCTCATCAGATGTTTATTTTTTACTATCTTTTTAGATAACATCTTCCAACAATTAACTATATCAAGAAATATTTTGTTCTGGAACTAGCAAGAAGTGTAAAAAAATTTCTGTAAATATTTCATTTGCAACTTTAAGCCAGTTGAATTTAGCTGTGTTTGCTTTTTGCAAATATTTATGCAAGTGAGTTTGATCTACATTACTGTTCACAAAGCAGATTTTAAAATCAGTGAAGGATAGCAAGTTTTATAGGTTTTTTCCCCTGTAAGTATTTATACCAGAAACCTGATGAGTTACTCATGAAATTAGGGAACAAAGATGATACCATGGGACTAACGTATCCAATCGCAACTAAGCAACAGAGCAGAATTTCAGTTTTTGAATTTCAGATAGCAGACCACAGACTGAATGAAACTTGAAGCAAAATGGCCAACTAATGAAAACATTAGCAAAAACTGATTTATCTAGACAGTCTGTGAACAGAAAGAGGCAAAAATCGTCTAATAAATGATATTCTGAATTATTTGCTCAATTCTGATTATTTCCATAGGTTTTTAGTGTTAATTTATGTTTCTCGTATTCCTTACTAACAACATTATAATGGGAAAACCAGAGAATAAAAACCATAGTCCCTCGTGGTCGTCTACCATAATTCTACTTGTAGGCACTCTTCAATTGCTAATAATATCCCCAGCAATCCTAAACAATATATCAAGTTTTCTTTCTGCAGAAATAGAGCCTAGAATATACACATCCTTCCCTGAAGCAAATTCAACCCTAACCACATGTGCTAAACCATTTATCCTCAACTCTCAACAGCCTCTTCAGCTGAAACAACTGAACTAACCTTTTATTTACCCAGAACTAACCACTGGAGCCCCAATTCACTAAAGCACTTAAGTACACACTGAATTTTAAGCACATGAATAATCCTGTCCATGTTTAACAAAGCAGGTAAACCTCATTTCAACACAACACTGAAGCACATGCTTAAGTACTGTGATAAATAGAGATAATTTTGACAGATGGTTAAAATTAAGCACATACTTAAGTACTTTGCTATATTAGGACCTTAATCATGTGTTTAAATCCCATTTAAGTCAATGGGACTTAAGTATCTGCTGAAGTGCTCTGATGAACCAGAGCTTTATACACAGGGCTTTAGCAAGTATCCTTTGTGCAGGCATATCTAACATTGTAGGTACAGTAATATCAGGCTCTCATAGGACAGAATGTATGCTGACGTAATATTGTTATTTTAATGGGAAAATAAATGAAAAATTTAATTTGCTGTTTAACTCAGTCTTGCTTTCTGGTTTCCTGGGCCTGCAGAGACTTGGAACAATAAACAAGCTGTTTACTTACTCCTAGAGGTAGCAAGAACTAGTGTCTCACATTGTTCTCAGCAATCCCTTCTCACTTGTTTAGGGAGTGTTTATGGGCATTGAAACAGGGCGCTGGAACAATTTGTAGAGTTGGGGTGCTGCGAGCCATTAAACCAAACTGTAAACCCTGTATATAATTGAAACCACATCAAGCCAGGGGGGGTGGCAGCACCCCTAGTTCCAGCACCTATGAATGACAGAAATGAATCTGCCTCATCAGGTCCTTCTGAACTAGAAGATAGTTTCTGCCATCAGGCAGAACACTCCAGACAGTGAAGTAGAGTGGGAGAACGTCTCTGTTTTTCTGTAGCTATTGAATAATTTTCTAAGCTAACGTATGTGTTATCTAAGCTTGTCCTCTTATCTAATAAAAGGTCATGTACAAACACTTGAAGGGAACAAAGCATCTAATACATGTTCTCAAATCTTTTCTTGTCTTCTTTCTCTGCTTATTAACATGGTGCAGGTCCCTAAAGTGAAATGAGAAGAATATATATTTAAAATTCTCCACCACATAGCTATGCCAGGGCTAAACTAACATCAGAAAAAACAACTTCATCTCATGATAATGAAATTCTGGACCATGCATTGCAAATCAGTCTGTGTGAACATAAATGTAGGCAGCAAATTATATACACAGGGAAGTGTTGAATGTCCTACCACAGGCTACAGACCTGTGACAAGTTACAGACCTGCTCCCGGTCCTACACTTCCTCCAGCATTCACACAGGTAGGGACACACCCAGCTGCAGTTACATGCAGGCTCTCTGACCAGCCACTGCATGAAACAACAATAGAGAGGCTACATCCAAAATAACCACCAGCTTCCCAGCCTAGGACTCCCCACCGCTGGAGTATAAACCCAGAATGATACCATCTTGCACTGCACAGGGATTTGTACAGTGTAAGCTCATAGAGTTTGCCCCCCTCCCAATGTGAAGAGGAATATGCAACCTTTGCCCCTTGAGCTATGATTTCCCATGCATTTCACTCAAACTCACTGGTTTAGATAAAACAAAAACAAGTTTATTAACTACAGAAGATGGATTTTAAGTTATTATAGGTGATAGCAAACAGATCAAATCAGATTACCTAGTAAATAAACAAAAATGCAAACTAAGCCTATAATACTAGGAAGATAGGATATGAATTAACAAATTTTCACCCTGGCTGATGATACAAGCAGGCTATAGATTATTAAGGCACAGGCTACACTTGCTTTGCAGCTTGGAATCCCCAGGTTTTTCATACACAGGCNCCAAAATAACCACCAGCTTCCCAGCCTAGGACTCCCCACCGCTGGAGTATAAACCCAGAATTATACCATCTTGCACTGCACAGGGATTTGTACAGTGTAAGCTCATAGAGTTTGCCCTCCTCCCCAATGTGAAGAGGAATATGCAACCTTTGCCCCTTGAGCTATGATTTCCCATGCATTTCACTCAAACTCACTGGTTTAGATAAAACAAAAACAAGTTTATTAACTACAGAAGGTGGATTTTAAGTGATTATAGGTGATAGCAAACAGATCAAATCAGATTACCTAGTAAATAAACAAAAATGCAAACTAAGCCTATAATACTAGGAAGATAGGATATGAATTAACAAATTTTCACCCTGGCTGATGATACAAGCAGGCTACAGATTCTTAAGGCACAGGCTACACTTGCTTTGCAGCTTGGAATCCCCAGGTTTTTCATACACAGTAAAATTCCCTTTAGGCTGCGTCCAGAACTTCCCCCAGTTCAGTCTTTCTTCCTCAGGTGTTTTCAGGAGTCCTCTTGTGTGGGGAGTGAAGAACAACCAGTGATGTCACTCTCCGTCTTATATAGCTTTGGCATATGGCGGGAACCCTTTGTCCCAAACTCAGTTTGTGGAAAAACACTGACATCCTAAGATGGAGTCCAGAGTCATGTGGCCTGGTTACATGCCCTTGCATACCTTGCTGAGTCATAGTAACCATTACTTACAGACCATTTGCAACTTTCACAGGAAGGTTAAGTTCTTCCAGGGTCCATTGTCTTTGCTGATGGGCCATCAGCACTTTCTGGCTTCTTCATTGTTGTACCAGAAAGGCTCGTTGTGGGTGTCACCCAGAGTAAGCACAATTTAAATACAGATATATAGTCAATATTTCTAACTTTAGATACAAAAATGATACATGCACACAAATAGGATAATCATATTCAGCAAATCATAACTTTTCCATTGACACCTCACATGACCTGTCTTGTACAAAATGCATCATAATTATGCCATAATCATATAATAATATCACTGTGAAGAATATGGGGTGCAGTGTCACAGTCAGATCTCATTAGATTAGGTAAACTCAGTTTGTATTTAAATTACAACTATAATAAAATGTATAGAGGCAAAATGTTGGAGGCAGAGTGTGGGCAGGATAGGAAAGTCTTTCACAATCCTGTTTTGCAAATCATAACACAGAGCAATATTTGCTGTATGCGAAGCACATCTAAACCCTCTGGTTTGTTTCCTGTGCTTGGAGACAAAAACCACTGTGAATAGACGTGAGCAGGAAGAATTTTAAAAGAATCATATTAACCACTCAATGTTACATTCATATTAGGAGATGGCTCACTGGTTCAATCCCTTAGAAACCTAGCTATCAGAATAAACTGAGCACTGGGTCTGACTACATCCTGACAGAGTGGTCACGGTTGTTATTTAAGGTTAATGTGATCAGCACTGTGCAGTGCATAAAAATAAGTACTATCCCAAAAGGCTTACAATTTAAAATAAAAACACAGGGAAGATGGGTATTACTGGTAAGGACAGGGCTGAGGAGAACTTGTGTTTTTTCCCTCCTTTCTTTTCTTTATACAAATAACTTCTTAATGGTATAGGGTTTTAAAGGGAATTTGAATGTAAAGAAGATAGAGGTGTGGTAAATTGGGATGGGCAGGAAATTGGAGTGGAAGTTAATTAGGAATTAAACTTAAAGACACATCTTTGTTCAAATGCATCTTGCTCAGTTGGTGTAACTAACTTTATTTGCATATCTATATATATTATAATTTTAAATTATTGACGACTCGGGGCCAAATCCTGATCATCTTATTCTCCCACTGACTTCAGCAGATGCTTTCAATTGTTGGTGGAAGAACTCAGATTTGTTCTTTATAAATAATACCAATATAGTTTTGAAATTTGCACACTTTGGCCCAAATTCTGCTTGTTTTTCTCATGCTAGTAAAGACATTAAAGTCAGTTCATTTACACTGTGGGTGACTTTGGTCCATTCTGTTTTTACAAGAATGCCAAGAGGGTGCAAGATAGCCATATGCAATGCAAACGCCAGTCACATTTTGTAAGGGCTTATTGTGTTCCTTATTCATTCATAACACAATATGTCTCATTCCACAATGGGGCTTGGAATTCACCCACTGCATATACTGGCCCCAATTATGCCTTGATTGACACTCCATTCAATCCCAGGGCAGTCAGTGGAGTGGAGAGGGCAGGTAGATTAGAACAGAATTTGGCCCATATTTTAAAAGTTTGCTAAACTTAGTGATTCGTGAGCCATTTATCACTGCTGGGTAGATGGTCAGTTCAAAATTGTTCAGCTCTGAGAGGTGCTCAGCGCCTGAAGCTCCCATCAGGTGCACTGTGAAATGTGAGTGCTCAGCATCTTTAAGGATAAGTTCTTCAAATAGGCTTGTTATATAGCTCTTTTTTCATGTTCAGAGATCTCAGGGGCTGAGTATATCTTCCTACGTGCCTACATTGCTTCAATGACACCTGCATTCAGAATCTAGTCCTATCTGATTGCAAATCCCCTTTAAAAGGCCCTCCAGGGTTTCTAGAAAAGTCTTGTTTGACATGGGCATTAAAGATTATAGTCCTTGTTCTCCGTTCTATCACACCAGTTTTATTCTGGTGTAACTCCATTAGAGTCAGGCATAAAGTGACATAATGGAGTAGAGAATCAGGCCCATATCTAAAAGGTGAACAGTAGTGGCCCTGTGGATAGTTGCTTCAGCCAAATTTCACTTTTTTTTAATTAGTATTTTCTCTGTTTCTTAAAAATGGAAACAAATCCATTAATAAAGCTCATGGATGCCAGTCCATGGAAGGTATAGATCATTTCCATTATGTTTCTCACTCAAAGACCTGATCTTGCAATAGCTGTGGCATTGGGAGTTTTATTGAGTTCACAATAGTTGCAGGACTGACCCCGTGTCTGTCTGTCTCACTGTTGTAGCAGGAGAGTGGAAAAAAGAAATGCTAGATTGAGTTGTTGTTGCCATCTTGGTAATGAATCCATCATGTACATTCCTTCAAATGTAGCCTCAGTTATACTGCACAACTGTTTCTTCTTACTTGCAGATTGTCACAATTTAGAGCAGCAAGTGTCCAGGAAAATATACTCACTGGAAAGGAGCCATCGCAGCCTGTACCCTTCACCATCAGCTGTAGCTTATTTCACTCATCCCAGAAAACTAGCAGTTGAAAATGGAAACTACATGGGTGGCTTACTCGTTACTCAGCATTAGGCTCAAAGTGCATCATAAGAACCCTCACTGATCCAACCATGCTAGCAAAAGATACTAATAATTTCCCTTCTCCATAGTGTCCTAACTAAAAGATTCCCCACTGCCTCGCACTTCATTTGCCCCTTTGCAAAGTAAGAGCAAAGTATGTCTAAAATGCTAACAAATCAGAATGGTAGTACCTGATTCTTATTTTCACTAAGTCTTATTACACCACTCTGCCCATTTAAAGAGCCCGTAAAATGGGATACAATTATATTTAATCTGCTTTAAGGTCCCTTTACATGACCAGAGTGGTGTACAGTGTCCTTAGGGTAAATAAGAATCAGACTCATAGTGTTTTACACCTACTTTGCATTCACTGTGCAGAGAGATAAATAATGAGACAAGCTGCATTTCAGTTTTCCAAGCAGAAATCCTATTTTTTGTTTTTTAATTCTCTGAATTCATTTTCCATGAAAGGTACCACCTTGACAGAATTGAAGAATAAAGTCCTCTGTCAACCCAACAGCCACAAACAGTGTTAGCTTCCCCACACTGTCTTGCCAATGCAGCTCAGTATGCTTCAACTCTTACTAGGAGGGATCCTCTCCCAGGGGTGAGAGGAGAGTTCAGTCTTTAGACCTATTCAGACCTTGATCACTGTGAAAACTGACTTCAAGAGTTTACAGAAACTGCCTAGTCATTGGGAACAAAACCCAGACCACCAAAATCATTTTCACATTGGCCACTAAGCAGCTGTTAGAAGCTTTTAGCTACTACTGACGTGGGCTGAATTCAACAAATATTTTTAAACCTTTATTTGCATTAAGCCTTCGATTTTAGATTTTATATTAAATGCTTTAACCTTAGGGGTTTTGATTGGATGTAATGACAATGCGTGATTAGCATGGACATGAAAAGTATTACTATTATTACGTTTTTTACAACAACAACAACATAATTTTAAACCAAATAACAACAATAAAATAACAATAAAAGCAGTAACATTCCCACAGTAATAATATAATGGGGTTATTGTACAGTTTTAGTTATAAAGCACAATACATTATACTAAGTACATAAAGTAGATACTTTATAAGCTGTATGAAAGGCATTTTTTTTAACTTGATATATATTTTGAAGCATGTGAATTTGCCTTTGTAATTTAGAGATTTTTTGAACCTTTGGTAACAGTGAAAGTAAATTTTGAAATTGATTAGGCACTAAACTAGTCCAATTAAAGGGTACCTGAAACCTAAGGGCTTTTTGTAAAATTTTATTTGCAGGCCAGTAAATAATATGATTGCCTGCAGCAGTAGTGAGATTAAAATGTATATTTTGCAACGTGGTGGCTTTAACATACACACAGCTATTATTAGCTTGAAAAAGTAGGTGTTTTGTTAGGGTCGTTTTTTGTTTTTTACTTTTTTAGCAAACATTGTTATGAACAGTGACAACTTTTTTTAGCTTTAGTTTACGTGTACACTGAAGCTGTGGGGGTTTAAACGGCCAAAATGTTTATTGACTTTTTATTTTTATTTAAATGTTGGGTGTTATTTTAGGAGCATTAACAACAAATTAGCTAGGCATTACCAGGTGGTTTAATTTTTTAGATATTATGGTGAATTAATTTAGTTTTACATGCATTTTTTTTATAGACCCGGCAGGATTCGGTATGTGGGAGCCCACACCCCTTTTACCGGCCCATATGCTTGGGAGGAGCACTGTGAGTATATATAATTCTATTTTGAAAATTTTTAAGTATGTTTTTATGGCCACAAATTGGATGGCATTCCTGAGGTATTTGTAAGGGCAGTAGGCTATGCCTTATGCTTGAGATTACTTTGAATGGCCATTAGCTGGTCATTTAGGAAATTTTGAATTTTTGAACATGCCAAATTTTACTGCAATGCCTTTTTAGCCTTAGTGATATTTAACATTATTTTTGTTAGCAACTTTTGGGTTATTGAACTAAGGACAGAAATAACATGTAATTTATTAACTTTAGCTTGCACCTGGGTTAGCTGTGCCCCAGAAATAAGGCTAGTGGCCGTTTTTAGTTGTTTTAATTTTGTATTATGTTTTTGGCTTTTAAAAATATTTTAAATTGCTGCTGCACTATTTGCACCATTTTATAGGTGTTCAGCTAAGCCTTTTTTTTTTTTTTAGAGGAGACCTGTGCCCTTTGCTGTGCTAGCCAAATAGCAGCCCCCTTTGAGCAATTTGGATACATGAAAGTGATTTGAAAGCTGGATAGGGGCAGGGTAAATTTGACAGTCCCTAGTGTAGTATTAATGACAGTTTATTGATATTTTAATATATTTTTTTGGGGTGTAGTACTATACTACAGTTGTTGATTGTATACTTTTATATATTTTTGAGAGGCATTGGCATTAATGGCATAAGAGGGGGTATATTGCAATATGGTACAGGTTACATTATTAGTTACTGGAATAATTTTAATACAGGTAAAATTTTTGGTGGCAGAACAAACTTTTTTTTAATTTTAACCTGAGGGCGTTACCACAACCCCTCTGTCTGGACTGAACACACCTGTGTTCTTCTCTGAGGGCGTTACCACAACTCCTCTGCACCGGTGCATTAACCTAATGCATTTCCCTTATGCATTAACCTTATTGGGGGCAGCCAAACTATAGTCCCCAGTACCGCATACAACTACCTTATTGAGGGTGACAAACTAAGTCCTCAGTACCACTTCAAACTAACCTTATTGGAGGTGGCAAAACAGTTCCCCAGTACCGCTCTGCATCTGATCCTGCTGCAGAGTCAATAAGTTCGGATGGCGTAAGCCCAACAGGGACAGACGGCCCCACGGACAGTCCTCCTCTGACACCCCAATAGAGATTTCAAAAGGCCTCTTACCTCTATTGTGGCGCCATGAGGTTCGAAGGGGAACAGTCCGCAGCAGTTGCCGCTATCTCAGCGGGCGTTGCCATCCCGGACGAGCCCCCAAATTGTCGGAGAAAAACAGAGTTCCCACTCTTTTGGTTGGGTGCAGCAAATTAGATACTTTATTATTTCTAGCAATTGCGTGGAGGGAGAGAGCTGAACAGGTCTCTCAACAGGTAAACAATTACAGCAAGCATTCACACCTTTGTTACAGACAATAATGAGGAACAGCTGCATTTTGTTTATACATAGGTCATTCTGATAACTTATTTTTTTTACTTATTTAGACTTTAGTTTACATTTTATTTTATTTACACAAGGTCGCAACAACTTCTCACACAGTTCTTTCCCACTCGCCTCACATAATCCTCACTTCTACAAATCTTACTTTATTAGGGTTACAGCTAGCCTGACTTGAGCTGCTTCCACCATATGTGCATGAGGCACGTGATCATACATGCTGCATTCAGTGCAATAAGCTAGATAGTCCCCACTCTGCTGCTGGACTTCTGCATGCATTAATTTTATTCTTGCAGGGTTTTTTTTTTAATTATCCTAAGTTTACAGTATAATTGTTAGGTGTATCTGACTCTCTCACTACCTCAACAAATTCCTGGTTGCTTGGAGATGGCTTTTTAAACTCCTGTTCTCCCTGAGTTACTTTAGCCCTGTCCAGTAGCGGCGCCAGCTCTTCCGGCGCCCTAGGCGGCAGAAGGTCCCGCCCCCGAAATGCCGCCCCCAACAGCGGTGGCGGAAGGTCCCGCCCCCAAATTTCAACGGGCAGCCGGGGCGCAGGCGCCCCCAAAATAGCAGCGCCCTAGGCGACCGCCTAGGTCGCCTAATGGGTTGCGCCGGCCCTGGCCCTGTCCCCTTGTCAAGGGATCCTAACCAGGTTAGGGATTAAAAGTATAGCTGGCTAGAACTTGTTAGTAAGCTCTCAGGCTATGTTGGTAAGAAACAACAAAAGATAGATTCCTCAAACTGTCACAAAAGGCATTATATACTTGAGCTAAGTAATTCACCATCTGTACAGTCTTCCTTATACAACCAATGAATTCGTTAAATGAAAATTAGCTGGAGACTAACGGCGATGACGGTTTGTTACATCTGATATCACAATAGTTGAAAACTCTTGGTTGAACCTGGTGAAATTCTAAACAAAAAGAGCTCTCAGCTATGCTAGTAGCTGTTTCCTTTGCTTTACACTGACTCAACAGACTTTCCAGGCTTCAGAGCGACACATAGAGCAGAGGTGGGCAAACTACAGCCCGAGGGCCACATCCGGCCCGCGGGACATCCTGCCCGGTCCTTGAGCTCCCGGCAGGGGAGGCTAGCCCCTGGCCCCTCCCCAGCAGCCTCAGCTCGCCATGCTGCCAGCGCTCTGGGCAGCAGGGCTGCGAGAGCCGCCGGGTGTAGCGTATTAAATTGCTCCCGTAGGAATGTGCTATTTACAGAGCACCAGGACTGGCAGCTGTAAGTAGTACACCGTAAGTAGCACATTCCTACAGGAAGCAAATTAATACAGTACACTAGGCCCTCCATACAGTTTCAGAACCCCGATGTGGCCCTCAGGCCAAAAAGTTTGCCCACCCCTGACATAGAGTGACAATCCTGGAATCTTATTATATAGATAATAATTACAGGTTCCTGAGCATTGAGTCCCTTACAGTTATCATTTCTTAATGTTCTGCCTTGTTAATCTTACCTTTTATCTATCATTCTACAAACTGGCTCCCTTGACGCCTTCGAGGAGCAGTGGGCGCTGTCTGGGGTTCTCTGCTCAGTGTCCCCGTCAGGCTCCCTTCTTTTGACCCTTTGACTGCACTCCTGTCCCTGTTATTTCATTAGTTGTCCCCCGAAATCAGTTGGTTTCCAGGTCCTGTAGATCCTTCCCTTAGGCTGTGGGGGGGTCCTTCAGCAGTGGGCGGGCCCGGAACCCAATAGGTACAAACAAGAGAAGAAGAAGGATGTATGATAAACTGGGAGACAAACATGCCTTAAAGAGGAACAGTTGTTACAGGATGTGAGGGACCCCCCAAAAAATAAAATACATAAAAATGGAAAGCAAGGGGGAAAATCCCTACATTTAAAAAAAAAAAAAAAAAAGGTTGGGAAAACAATGTATCTGATTTTTAGTGAATTTAACTTATTCTAGTAGAATGTCTGCTTCAGAATGTAGCTCCATTGAGTTATACCAGCTGAAATTGAAGTCCCTAAGGTCTAATACAGTTTAAAACTAAACTGTTAGATATGACCGAGGAGAAAAGTTGAAATTTTCAAAAACAATCAGAATATTTTTCTCTTTAAAAAGACTATTTGCCTTATTGTCACTATGTCTACATATATACCGCACATCACTGGCAGCAGTGAGTAGGGTATGTGTAGCTACATGCCTCAGTGAAAAGCAAGCTGCATCCACACTGTGGTGTGCAGCTACGTGCATCAGTGGAAGGCTCTGGCAGGGAAAAAGCAGCAGGGAAAGTCTCCAGTAGCAGGGGTGCCAGAGCCTTTCCCTGCTGCCAAAGTCTTTCACTGCACTGAGGCATGACACCAGTATCAGGGAGGTAGTGGGAGGCATTGCTTGGGCATGTAGAGAGCCATGTAGGGTACATACCCACAGGGTTCAGGCATGTGCCTCACCATCCACACTGCTATTTATACCCATGCTAGGGAGTAGAGTGCCAGAAGGAGTGTGCCGTAAATAGTGTACAGTACTATGTAGATGTACTCTAAGTCAAAGGGGCTAACTGCTACCTTGCCAGTAAATACAAGAGAAAGAACTATTTAAAAAATATCATGTGCATAATAAAAACATAGGCAAATAGAGCCCTGACTAGTACCCTGTAGAATCCCATTGACTTCATTGGAATTATGCAGGTTGTCCTGTAACTCAAATGGCCCACTAACTACTTAGTCCAAAACAAACATTTTAGATGTATTTGTGTTTTATGTTTTTGAATATATCAATGGAAGGAAACTTGTAACTTAAATTAACTGAATGTAGGCTATCATAGTAAAATAGCCATACTTTTCAGGTGCTGGACATGAGAGGCAGATGTTTACTGAAGTCAATAAAGCTATGACAGTTTACACCAGATGAGCCTGTGCCCCTCAGTTTTCTGTCTTATACCAAACTCACACCAAACCTGATTCCTCAGCTCCAGCACTTTGCTTCTATGAATTATTTAAGGCAGGATTGTCACTTGCTATTTGGGCCTGCATAGGGAGTAAGGGGGTGTAAGGTTCTCTCTTACTCCCCCTGGAAGAAGACTGGGGTAAGCAGGCTCTCGGGTGTATTTCCTCCCCCACTCAGATGTGTGGGCGGTCATGGGCAGGGGAGTGGGTGGATCTTTGGTTTCACATCCACACTGCCAATATGCTGGTCAGAGGAGATGATATAGGCCAATAACAGATGACATCACCCCCAGGACAAGGGGAAACAAGGAAGGAATTATCATTATCCGAGTCACACATCCTTTCTGGACTTCTCCTGGGGCAGCGCAACTGCTTGTCCTCTACTATGGTCTAGGAGCAATGTCTCCTTCACATAGTTTTGTTCAGGTGTAGATATTTTTTTTAGTTGATCATATGTTTTCACGAGTTTCTTTTGCACAGATTTGCAAGCTATCCAATATGATAGGCAGGATAAAAATGTTGTATTCCTTGGGCATGATGCCAACAATAACTTGTAATTCACAGTTGTTATTTCACACCAAATAATTATAACTTTTACTTCCCCAGGAAAAAAATCTTTTACTTATGAAATTAAAAGTGTTTCTTTCAATAACATTTACCTATCCATTACCAAATGGTTATTAAGTTTCCTTGGGAAAGGGAAGCGAAGGAGCCTAATTGTGCCTTTCTTGTACATTGCAAACTTCCACTGACCTACTTGAGAATTTTGACTATGCAAGAAATATAGTATTAGGACCAGGGGTGTTGGAACAAGGAGTTATCAGGGGGCTATGGCCCCCCATTTTTAAAAGTGGGAAAGCTATTGTGACGGTATCTCCCATAAGGCTTTATGGAAATATGCTTAGAATGTGTTTTATGCTACATATGCCATGTAACATATCTCAAAGGTTATGATCTACTGAATGTATTAATCCTATTTGTATGCATGTATCATTTTTGTATTCGAAGTTATGAATGTTATGAATGTTGGCTGTGTACTGGCTTGGTCAGTACCTGGAGAAAGGAATGTTGAAATTAAGTATCTAATCAAGAGACACTTAAAANGGATTTATTTTGGTTTAGACCCCTTGGGGGTTGGGCATCTGAGTGTTAAAGACAGGAACACTTCTGTGAGCTGCTTTCAGGTAAACCTGCAACTTTGGGGCAAGTAATTCAGACCCTGGGTCTTTGTTGGAGCAGACGGGAGTGTCTGGCTCAGCAAGACGGGGCGCTGGGGTCCCAAGCTGGCAGGGAAAAACAGGAGCAGAGGTAGTCTTGGCACATCGGGTGGCAGCTCCCAAGGGGGTTTCTGTGATCCAACCCGTCACAGCTATTCCCTCCTACTTTTTACTGGCTGTAAGGGTGAGCGATGAGGGAGGGGTGGAGAGGAGCGAGTTGGGGGCGGGGTCTTGGGGACAAGAGACGGTGTAGGAGCTAGGCCTTGAGGGAAGGGTCGGTGCAGGGGCAGGGCCTCGGGACAAGGGGTGGTGCAGGGGGCCAGGGCCCCGGTTTGGGCACTGGTGGCCCCCCCACTTTTAGGGACCTTCCTCTGCTTCTGATTAGGACCTAGGTTAGCAAAGTTCACTGCAAAAATCCTGCACCCTTTTCTGATAATACATACAACCACCTGGTGCATTGTGTCTGAATTGTATAGTTTATTTAGATCATTAGAAGGGATAAGATTATGTCACGGAAGTCACAGAACTCACGAATTCCGTGACTTTTGGAAACGTCCGTGACATTTTCTACTTCAGCCCTGGGGCAGCAGGGCAGAGCTGTCAGCCGGCAGGGGCCAAGGAGCTCTCAGCCGCTAGACCTGGAGCTCTGAGCTGCCGCATTGGTGGGGGGATCCTAGAGCTATGAACTGGCTTGGGCAGTGGGGACCCTGGACCTATCAGCCGCCACGGGTGGCGGGGACCCCAGAGCTGTCAGCCACCATGGGCAGCGGAGACCCCGCAGCTCTGAGTTGCTGGGGCTGTGGTAGGGGTCCTGGAGCTGTCCGCTGCCTCTTCCATATACATTGGCCAAACCGGACAGTCTCTACAAAAAAAGAATAAATGGACACAAATCTGACATCAGGAATCAAAAACCAGTGGGAGAACACTTCAACCTCTCTAACCACTCAGTGACAGACTCGAAGGTGGCAATTTAGCAACAACAAAAAATTCAAAAACAGACTCCAAAGAGAGACTGCTGAACTTGAATTAATATGCAAATTAGATACAATTAACTTAGGTTTGAACAGAGACTGGGGATGGTTGGGTCATTACACTAATTGAATCTATTTCCCCATGTTAAGTATCCTCACACCTTCTATGGGTCATCTCGATTATCACTTCAAAGGTGTTTTTTTTCCCCCTCCTGCTGATTATAGCTCATCTCAATTGATTGGCCTCTTACAGTTGGTAAGCTTGCAACGTCCAGCGGGCATAATTGGAACTGCAAGATGGAGGTTGTGTTTGGGACCGGAGATATTGGCTAGTGTCATTCAGTTGCAAGTAGCTGGGAGCAGCTTACATGCCAGAGGCTGTGCGTGAACAGCCCAGGAGTGGGGGTTCTCACAGCAGAGCAGGGTAAGGCTGGATCCCAGAGTCAAGGATTGGAGTGACCTAGCAGATCACTGGTCCGGAAAACACCAGAGGGGAATGTCACACTCTCCTCTATGCCTTTCCTCCTGTCCCAATCATCCCACAGGTCATCCTCAAGCTCAAGGTGGATCGGGGCAAGCTCATTCTCATTGGATTGTCCTGGTATTACCAAGACATTGCTGGTTCGCCAACCTTCTCCTGCTGTCAAATCAGCATCCCATATTGCTTCCTCTCAATTCCAACCTGCTCCCTCAGAATCACGGCCACATCTTGCATCTCATGGTGTGGCTGCTGCATGGCTGAATGAAAAGGAAGAGCAGTGTTTGGTGGGTGTCCAACAAGTCCTGCTCAACAGTAGGAAGTCCTCTACCAGAATGGCCTACATGGAGAAATGGAAGAGGATTTCAGTGTGGTCATTGGCCCCTGCTACACCTTCAGATGTTTAGGCTTGTGCTTAGTTCATTGAGAGGGCATCTGGCAGCAATATTGGCATTTCATCCCCCTGTTCAGGGAAAATCATCTTCTCTAATGCCATAGTGATGAGATTCCCAAAAGGACTTCTCTGGCTACATCCTCTGGTTCCCGTGTGGGACCAAAACACGCTCCTGGTGGCTCTAATGGGTCCTCCATTTGAGCCCCTAGCATCTTGTCTATTCCCCTCTTGTGTCAGAAAACCGCTTTCCTGGTAACTATTATGTCCACAAAGATGGTGTGTGAGTTACAGGCACTCCTGGGGGAATTCTGTGCCAAAATATTAAAAATTCTGGACACAATATTTTAAAATTCTGCAAAATTCTGCATATATTGTTTGTCAAAATAACACAATATAATCATTCCAGTTTCAATTATTTTGGTAATTTATTTCAAAATACCCGTCAACAAGTATGTCTGTAACAATACAGACAACAAAAACATTCAGGAAATGTTTTTTGACAAATAGATTCCTTACTAGGCATATTAATACAGAACTTTGAGTAATGATTCATTTAAACTACAATACAGAAAAGTATTTCCTGCACCCCTTAGAAGAAGTGCAAAGGCTTGGGGGAATCCAGGGTAATGGAAAAGCTAAGGGAGAAGGAAGTAATTGCTGGGAAGGAGCCTGGGTGTGAATTTAGGGTGGTTGTGTGTGGGTGGGAGAAGTATGGAATGGGTTATTTTGGGGGGGATTGTTAGGGAGTTGGGGAGCCTACCCCTTACAAACCCTGGCTGAGCCCTAGCCTTTCCCATTGTTAGGCACATCTGCCCCTGTCCCCATATGTCCCTGAACCCCCATTCAACTACCCTTCCTCCCCAGGTGTCCCTGCACCCCCACTCAGCCAGCCCCCACCCTCATGCACCCCCATCCCAATGTGTCCCTGCATGCCCACTCAATAACCCCCCACCCCCAGGCACCCCCTGTCCCCATGTAGCCCTGGACCCCCACTCCCATTCAGCCCCTGCCCCAGTCTTCCCCCCCACTAGCCCTTCTGAACTCCAGTCTATGTGACCCCCCAGCAGACCTGTGTGCCCCACTCTGTCTTTCTCTCCCCATATCCTGTGTCTCCTCACCTGACCCTGCGGGCAGGGTACTGTGAGGAACGCAGCCTCCTCTTCCTTCCTTCATCCGTAGCTCACTGCTATGGCCGGTGAGCCGGCTACCCTCTGTTCTGGTGACACAGAAGCCCCTGGTGGGCAAAAGGCATAACTGTAGCGCCTCTCCGGCAAAATCTATTTTCTGCAGAGTAAAAAGCAATCTTCAGGGGACATTAATTCTGTGCGTGAACAGTGGTGCTGAATTCCCTCAGGAGTAGGTGGCCAAGCCTCCTTATATGAAATTATCCAAAGACCAGATAACTTTACCACTCCTAAAATTTTTGTTTAAAGCAATCTCTCAATTTCATTTGGACCAGGAGGTATATTTACCTGTGGTTCCCCCCCCAAGCCGCATTCATCTCTGGAGAAGCAGCTTCTCCATACGTTGTATGTCAGGTGCTGTCTAGCCTTCTATCTGGATAGGACTAAATCATTTTGTGCTTGGCCTCGCCTGTTTGTGTCATATTCAGACTACATGAAAAGTCAAGCGGTCTCTTTGCAGACCATATCTAAATGGATAACATCCTGTATGAAGACTGCATGTGAGATAGCTTTGGCTACACCCCTTCAGTGGGTATGGGCTCGTTTAACGAGCGTGCAAGCAATGTCAATAGCATTTCTCGGAGACATTTCCATATTGGATATTTGTAAGGCTGCTAAATGATCATCCCTATGTACATTTACGAACCATTATGTCATTTCCGCATCTTCCAGAACAGAAGCAAACTTCGGAAGAGCGGTCCCGAGATTCTTTATTTAGATAGATTCTGAGTCCCACCTCTCTGAAGGGTACTGCTTGTGAGACACTTAGGTGGAATACACAGCTGCAGCTACTCAAAGAAGAAGAAATGGTTACTTACTGTAACTGTGGTTCTTCAAGATGTGATCCAGACATGTATTCCATGACCCACCCTCCGTCCCCTCTGCACTGGAGTCTTCTCTCATGGGTGTTCAGTGTGAGGGAACAGAGAGGGTTAGGGGTCAGGGTAGGGCTGCCTCATATAGCCAGGGGAGGGACCACAGCTATGAGGCTTGAACACTGCCCCTCTATGGATACTGCTAGGCAATTTCTCTGGCCCCGGTGCCATGGGTGCACACAAAGCTAAGTGGAATTACACGTCTGCATCACATCTCAAAGAACCACAGTTACTGTAAGTAATCATTCTTTAGGCACCAGTCTATCTTCTCCAAAGCGCTGAGCACCCAGCAGCTCCCAGCTGAGGTCAGTGGAGCTGTAGGATACTCACTCCGCATTTTGGAAAGTCAGGCCAGTGCCTAAACATAGACTAAGGGTATGTCCACACTGCAGTTTTAAAACTCGTGGCAGTACGTCTGAAAGCCCAGAGCTTGCACTACAGTGCTAAAAACAGCTGTGTAGATGCTTGTGCTTGGGCTGGAGCTCAGGCTCTGAAACCTGGAATAGGGGGTCGGTTTCTGTGCCTGTGCTCCAGCCCAAGCAGCTATGTCTTACTGCAGTTTTTAGCACTGTAGCATAGAATCATAGAATCATAGAATCATAGAATCTCAGGGTTGGAAGGGACCTCAGGAGGTCATCTAGTCCAACCCCCTGCTCAAAGCAGGACCAAACCCAACTAAATCAGCCCAGCCAGGGCTTTGTCAAGCCTGACCTTAAAAACCTCTAAGGAAGGAGATTCCACTACCTCCCTAGGTAACCCATTCCAGTTCTTCACCACCCTACTAGTGAAAAAGTTTTTCCTAATGTCCAACCTAAACCTCCCCCTCTGCAACTTGAGACCATTACTCCTTGTTCTGTCATCTTCTATCACTGAGAACAGTCTAGATCCATCCTCTTTGGAACCCCCTTTCAGGTAGTTGAAAGCAGCTATCAAATCGCCCCTCATTCTTCTCTTCTGCAGACTAAACAATCCCAGTTCCCTCAGCCTCTCCTCGTAAGTCATGTGCTCCAGCCCCCTAATCATTTTTGTTGCCCTCCGCTGGACTCTCTCCAATTTATCCACATCCTTCTTGTAGTGTGGGGCCCAAAACTGGACACAGTACTCCAAATGAGGCCTCACCAGTGCTGAGTAGAGGGGAATGATCACATCCCTCGATCTGCTGGAAATGCCCCTACTTATACAACCCAAAATGCCATTAGCCTTCTTGGCAACAAGGGCACACTGTTGACTCATATTCAGCTTTTCGTCCACCGTAACCCCTAGGTCCTTTTCTGCAGAACTGCTGCCCAGCCATTCGGTCCCTAGTCTATAGCAGTGCATGGGATTCTTTCGTCCTAAATGCAGGACTCTGCACTTGTCCTTGTTGAACCTCATCATATTTCTTTTGGCCCAATCCTCTAATTTGTCTAGGTCCCTCTGTATCCTATCCCTACCCTCCAGCGTATCAACCACTCCTCCCAGTTTAGTGTCATCTGCAAACTTGCTAAGGGTGCAGTCCACACCATCTTCCAGATCGTTAATGAAGATATTGAATAAAACCGGCCCCAGCACCGACCCTTGGGGCACTCCACTTGATACCGGCTGCCAACTAGACAAGGAACCATTGATCACTACCCGTTGAGCCCGACCATCTAGCCAGTTTTCTATCCACCTTACCGTCCATTCATCCAGCCCATACTTCTTTAACTTGCTGGCAAGAATACTGTGGGAGACTGTATCAAAAGCTTTGCTAAAGTCCAGAAATAGCACATCCACTGCTTTCCCCTCATCCACAGAGCCGGTTATCTTATCATAGAAGGCAATTAGGTTAGTCAGGCATGACTTGCCCTTGGTGAATCCATGCTGACTGTTCCTGATCACTTTCCCCTCCTTTAAGTGGTTCAGGATTGATTCCTTGAGGACCTGTTCCATGATTTTTCCAGGGACTGAGGTGAGACTAACTGGCCTGTAGTTCCCTGGATCTTCCTTCTTCCCTTTCTTAAAGATGGGCACTACATTAGCTTTTTTCCAGTC